>CM035146.1:51737414-52137414 GCA_020205605.1 Panax ginseng | reverse complement strand
TATTGAACTTTAAAAATGTACTCACTTATTGAAAACCTTGTCTTAGTAATGTTTATACACTAAGAAAATGTTGTCATGATTACCTCATTTTATATGTTACTAGAATAGTTTTCTTTGTTAATTTACTTGATTGACACTTCAAGGGATCTAATGCGCTTTCATTGTCGTACAAATCTCTTGCTTATTTTAAATGTTTTCCAACATAGTTGAGTTGTTTGGATATACAGTTGCACAAGTTAGCAAAAGCTACTTAAAGTATTCTCTATGTTCATCTTCTTGATTTTTTTTCTTCTGCATTTTCTGCGTTTTAATAGATACGTGTTTTTGTTTTTTCAACAGAAGGATGGATGTGTAAGGTCTGTACGTATATGTTTTATTGTTTTGTCTTCATAAAGATAGTCCCTTGGGAGAAACGATCTTGGAGTGTTACAATTGTGGATGTCGAAATGTTTTTTTTCTTGGATTCATTTATGCCAAGGCAGAGAGTGTTGTTGTATACACCAAACATCGATTCATAAAATTCAATCACTTAAGTTCTTATAGTTTTAGCTTTAAAATTTGTGAATTTCCTATATAGGGCTTTAGAATTTCAATTTACAGTTGTTATTTGTGGTGTCCTTTGGTTTTCATTTTGATTTGAAAAGGTATTGTACTTGTATTTCTAAGAGCTGAGGTGAGCATTCTCGGTAGATCTTACCTAAATTTATATGTAGCCATTAGCTTTGTAATGGTCATTTTTTGTAGCTAAGAAACTTATGATGAATTCATGAATATTAACATTTGGAGTCATACATTTCCTCTTGATCCTTCCAAAGGTTGTATAGCACAAATTTGCCCTTTTCATCATTGGTCTTCTTTGGTATTTCACGACATATCGTGAAATAAGTGTCATTTAGTTGTTCATTTTTATCTTTTATCTAGTATGGTATTATCCAATGAAGTATTTCCCCTAGGCCCTATCTTTGTAACTCAATGATCCTGCATCGTTTTTCTAAGTTTAAAGTATTTTAGTACCATTACCACCCATGTTTTCTAGACGCTTGCAGCTGTGGAAGCTTAATAATTTTGAATCAGAGGTTGCTCATTGTTTCTCTTTGTAATTTTAGCCATCTGTTAGAAAACAACACAATGCTGGATACAAGCACAAGGTATCGCGTCTGTCTTATATCTGTCTTTTTTTGAAGTTATAGTGCATCACATCATAATGAGGTTTCCTACTTGTTTACTCTGCAGGCAAATGTGGAGATGATGGGTTATAATGAATGATGTGATCACCTAGGATTTCGAATAATTAAATTTTACGAATAAATTTTTGTTTTATTAATATTAATATTAATTATCAATTTTGTGACAAGTATCTGTGATACGAGTCCCGAGAAGGTCCATTTGTGTATTGACTAATAAATTTAGAGTAGAGTTGTGCTTAATAAAGAATAGAAACCCTAACCCTAAGTCCGGATAGGGATTCGATAGAAAATATAATTAAAAGAATTATTTTAATATGTACGTGTTTGTACTGTATAGATATATCGATCAATGATTGATCGGATAAGGTTTAAAATTAGTAAAACCTAATAAGAGATTAGAAACCATAATCTCAGGATTAGAAACCCTAACGTACCGTTAGAAACCCTAATCGTATGCCGAAAAACCCTAATTTTAAATTTGGGAATCCTAAACCCTAATTAGGAAACCCTAATCCTAATTAGTAAGCTTAATGTGTGTATTAAACTTTAATATGATTAGAAAAACCCTAATTATACTTTAGAAATATTAATTTCTATTTAAAACCTTAATTTTATTTTAGAAATCTAATATTTCTTTTTAGAAAGCCTAATTAGAAAAATTCTAGAATTTGGGGTTTGTTAAACCTAAGGGTTAGAACCTTAGGGTTAAACCCTAAAGGTTTGGACAATTGACCATAATGCCATTAAATTTAAATTACAAATGACAAAAGTACCCTTTATGGATTTTTTTTAAGGTAACTTGTAAAAGTTGTTAAGAGCTTTAGTGGTTGACTAACTCTATTGACTTTGTGACTTCAAATCTCAGCATATCTAATCCAATTGAAACCTAGCATGCCTGTATACAATGTATCTTAGTTATATAAAAGAATTAGAGAGAGAAAGTGTACCCATTTTGTTTATTTTCTCTCCAAGCTCCTACCAACTCCCTCTCACACAAAAACCTCCAAAAATCTAAGTTAGATCAGTCACAATATCAGTCCTTAGAACACCCAAAAACAGATTGGAGAGCATAGATCAAGAATTAGATCAGTCACAATATCAGTCCTAAGATATTTTTTGTGTTTAAGTGTTTAATCTTGTGTTACGGGATGTTTTTAGATGATCTATAATGATCCATCATGGATCCATAGCATCAAAGTGTCTTAAAATTGAAGTTTTCAAAAAACTGTTCTTGAGCCTAAAAGTTGTCTGACAACCATATGTCAATGGCTCCAGATCTTTACCTGTTTATTCTTTTGATTGTTTTAAGATTTGAGTGTGTAGTCTGTCATGTGTACTTTGATCTACAACTAAAATCGTAGCTATTGGATGTCCAAATGTCGAGTTATTAATGGTCAAAACCCATTGATCGACGCTGACTAGAAGAATTCTGGGTAGCCCAGAATTCTAAAATCAGCATATGACAACATATCTAAGCTTCGTGATCTGTCTATTTTTATGCGTTTTGATGTTGTTGTTGTAATCAGTTTATACCCTATAATGTGGTCTTTAACTATATGGCTTTAGCTCATGTAAATAATCAACAAATAGAATGTAACAAGTGGTCAAAGTAGGCTATTTGACCATGATAACCGTTTCTGGAATTTCCAGAAAACCGGATGAACAGCCCTCTAACAAGGTTTGACCGAGGCATATCTTGTGGATCTGTTGTTGTTAAATTGACGTGTTGCTTTGTGAATGTTCTATGACATACGGTCTATAATGGTGAACCATTAAACAACATAAAACATAACCGGAACACTTTAACAATTGATCTTTAAAGTAGTACGACAAAACTGTATGGGTTTCTGGGTTACCCAGAAAACCCAGAACAAATCTGACATTGTTTTGCGAGGCTCAGATCTTGCATTTGGGTTGTTGTTTGAGCCAATTGATGGTTGATAATTGGAGTATTACATGTATACTACACGATCACAGTTTAAGTTAGCCCAAAAACATTTTTGATGGGATTGTATAGCTGGTCAAACGTGGACCCATGTGCTGCCGGCTGTCAGTGGTCTTGAGGCTCAAGAACACCAACAGCGACGCTTTTTGTCGCTAAAGCCCTATAGCGACGGTTTATTTATTTTCTAATTTCTGAATATTCTGGACATTATTTAAAAATAGAAATAAATTATAAAAATTACTAAAAATAGTTTTAAAAATTATTTTAAATTCTGAAAATAACTTTGATTATTTGGGACATTTTTCTTTAATAATTATAATTATTTGAATAAAAATGATATTTAATTTATTTAATTAGTATATTAAATAAATTAGAGAAAAATAATTTAATATTATGAAAAATCATTTTAAATAAGAATAATATATTTAAAAATATTTTGAGTTATAAAATGTGACTTTTAATATTTTTAGAGAATTTTCATTAATAATTTAATATTAATGATATTAGATTTATTTAATTAATAAATTAAACAAATAAGATAAAAATGATTTTAATGAGTTTAAAATCCATTTAAATGAGAATGAAGTGTTAGAAAATATTTTGCTTTATAAAATATTATTTTCAATATTTTGGAGAATTCTCATTAATAAATTAATATTAATGATATTAGATTTATTTAGTTATTATATTAAATAAATGAATTAAAAATGATTTTATTGATTTAAAAATCATTTAAAAATGAGAAAAAATGTTTTAAGTAAGAATTAATGACATTTAATATTTTGATAATAATTTCATTAATATTTAAATATTAATGGTGATGATTTAAAAATAATTTTAATTATTTTAAAAATCATTTAAGTAGAATATTAACGATTTAAAATATTTTAAGTTATTAACAATAACTCTAATATTTTGACAAGTATGTTATTAATATTTTATATTATTAAATATTAATAATAATAAGATTATTTGATAAATAAATCATTTAAAAATGATTTAAGTATTTGAAAAATTATTATAAATTATAATAATTGTTTAAAAATTATTAGAAGCTTCTGAAAAATATTATTATTGATAATTGACTTATCTAAATTAATATTGAAGCTTAGAAACCAAATTAAAATTGACAATCAACGTGTTAATTGACGGATAGGGTGACCAGAACACCGAGAAGGGACCAAAGTCCAACCAGACCGAACTAGTTAGACTTGTTAAGTGTTTATATAGGTTATAAACATTAATGTGGCTATGTGCTAATGTGCCTAGGAGAAGTTTGACTGTAGAATACAGTGTTACGTGTTATGAATAATTGTGCTAATTGTAAGACCGATATTATTGGTTATAGGTCTTTCGAAAGCATATAAGTATTTTGTGTAGCAGTAATCAACGCGGAAGGCAAGTTTCCTAACTCAGCCTTGAGTTATATTCATTCAATTATTATAATGGTTAATTATTGCTAATTATACTATGTCTAGGGAATTTATTATTGATTATTCGCAGTTAGTGCATGATTAATAATTCAAATTGAATTACTGATTCGGAGAATATACATTTGTAGGATAACTGTTGTTGGATATTCATATTCAGTAGAAGATAGAATTGACAAGATCTGAGATAATTCCCTGCTTATTGTCAAATTATGTTGAGAAATGTCTTAGCTAATTATTCTGGCTAGACGAACATTTGTTAGAACTTGATAAATTCGAAAAGAGAATTCAATTGTTATTGCTAGATCAATACCAATTATTTCGGCTAGATCGATAAGTAAATAGAAATTGAAATCATTGTGTTTCGTTGTTAAATCAAATTTTGATTCAAAGACTGAGAAGAACAATCTTTTATATAAATGGAACATTTTAGGTCGTATATTCGGCCATTGCGCATTGTTAAGTATTATGCATAATATCGGGTATAATAAAGCTGATCACTTATTATACTTGCAGAGGGGTATGATTTAATCTTTATGGTTATCTGATACTCTTGCGTATGTATCAAAGTAAATCTTTGATAGATACCCGAGAAAGTAGAAGTTCTAGATCCAATGGATCGCTCAGCATAAATCTGGAAAATATTCCACTTTGTTATTGCATAGAATTGATTCTTGTTTATTCATTTGAATATCGTAGAACTTTGAAAGTGTTGTACTCTTTCATTATCAATTATTGTGTTGCATAGAAAGGGAGAAGCCTTGTTATTGATTAACGCATTGTTCAGCTAATTCAAAGTTCCCCGAACATTGGTGTCATTCTATCAAAATAGATAGTCTATTATTCTGATACTTATACATTCATTGTATATCTTAACTTGCAGGGCAAATTTGTTGCTCACCCTTGCTAAACAAATTTTTTTAGCTAAGGATGAAGTGGCAGGAGGTGCTGTGAAGAACAAAGGCAAAGATATAGTGATTATTTAGTTATAAATAACATTATTATTTTGTTGTAATTGTAAACCCTTTTTGTATATCTAAGGGGTATATTTGTAATGTTAAGGTTTGAGAACCTAGGGTAATGTATTAACTATATCAGTTAATGAAGTGTATGTTCCTATTTATAAATAAATGGGTAGTTAAATGTTATTTATATTGTAGATCGTGAACACCAAACTCGGGGGTCGTAACTTGGATTGGGGGTGTCACGAGTTGGTATCAAAGTCAGTAGTGACCAAGGTGTCACAAGTGGTAGAAAAGAGTCAGAGGCTATAAACCCGAAGTGGGGTGGGAAAACCCACAGGATTATAACCATAAGCAAAATCTAGAAAACTCATTTAGAGTACTAAGTGAGGGATTGCTGAAATATATCGATAGTGAGATACGTGGACACATAGTGTGAGAAGTTCGTACTGGAGAAGTATTAATCAAGTCATTTAGACTGATTGTAGGATGTCTGGAGAAGATGAAATGAGTGCAGAGATGCTAGCGGTTGTTGCACCAGTGCTAGTAGCCGAGGTACCAGCGCAAAGCGAGTTAGTTGAAATGGTGGGAGAAGATGAACCAATGGTCAATCTGGGGAGGGATCATGACGATTATCCCGAGATGTATCTAAGTGGTGATGAGGAGCAGAGTCCGAAGAAGCTAAGGTGGAGAAAGAAAATAAGACTAAAGTTGGAGAACGAGATCTAGAATCTACAGAAGTTCAGGAACTCCGGAGTAAAGTGTTTCCCTTGGAGGAGTTATAGAAGACGGAGCGAGCGTTACACGAAATGACTGAAGAACGGAACGAGCTGAAGGCACATGTGGAAAGGATGAAGACTGAAGGTGGTGGATCGTCTGAAGAAACAATCAAGCAGCAGAAAGACAAGAATAATAGAAAGAGGGACAACGACAACAATGATTCTGAAAATTCAAACCCAAAGAAGAAGCAAGTTTGCAGCAATTGTGGAAAGACTCACGTGGGAGAATGTATGATGAAGAAGAACGTGTGCTACAATTTTAAGCAGGAAGGATATATTTCCCTATATTGTCCTAAGCCGAATGCAATAAGTGTCCCAGTAAGAAGAAGACTGGTGAAGGGAGTGGACGGTAGATAGCTTAATGTTTAAGCGATAGTACCTTTTGATAGTGTATGATATTAACGGTTGTAATATCAAGAATGATGTGAGAACATATGTATAAATATATATGTTTGTATAAGTGAAATCTTTATTTTCTATATGAATATAAGATTAAGATTAATTTGGAGTTCTTAAAACTCATACTTATGGTAAGTTCATGACTCATAATTATATGAAATGTATTGAACCCCTCAGCGAATGGACGCCAAAGGTCTGACTAGGATAAGTTCATACACTCATATAATTGTGGCAAGTTCCTGAACTCATAAGTGTGGTAAGTTTGATGAACTGGGAATAGTTATGTGTGAATGGAGAATTAAAACTTTTTGTATAAAGTTGGAGAATTACAACTTTTGTTTAAAGTTGTGTTGATAATCCTGATATTATTTAAAGAGGGATAGTGCTATGTGTTAAGTACTAAATGTATTGTGTGCTATTTGAATAAATGTACGATTATATGAGAATTTTTTTTATTATTCTTATTGTGTTATTAATAAGAATTTGTGTAGAGAAGGAGAATTAATATAAGATTTTTATCAGATAATGCCGCCCAGGAAGGGAAGCCTAAAGACAAATATGGAAGAACAATTTGTGAATCTGAAGCAGGAAGATATGACGGTGACAGAATATTTTGTCAAGTTCAACGAGTTAGCAAAATTTGCTCCACATCGAGTGGACACTGAGGAGCTTAAAACACGATGTTTTAGGAACAGATTGAAATCATTGGTACTCGAGAAGCCGGATGTCTTTGCGAAATTAGTTCATTTTCAAACGTTATTATTAGAAAAAAGTCATTATCGCTGAGGGAGAAATAAAGCTGTATTGAAGAATAGTCAAGAACAAAGAAAGGAGGCTGGAGGAAATATTATGATAGGTGGTAGTGGAGGCAGTAATCTTAATAAACGTAAGAGGGATGGTGATATTAATTCAGGAAATAATCCAGTAGAGATTAGGAAGAAAGGCGCGCAGCATGGTAGTTCATGGAAGCATCATCAAGGAGTTTGTTTGAAGAACATAGGAGTCTGTTACAACTATGGTCAAGAGGGACACATGTCACCCCAGTGTCCCATTCCAAAGAAGACACGAGGTTGTTTTGTGTATGGATCGACCGATCATCTGGTCCAAAATTGTTCGAAGAGAAATGTAGAAAGGAGAAGTGCCAACAAGGGACCCGATACCGGAACCTTTTCGATTCGAGGAAATGCATAACCAAGAAGACCAACAACATTCACTTTTAGCATGACAGTTCCAAATGCAACAGCTGCCCATGAAGAGGCGACAGGTAACGAGTTCGGTTAGAAATTAAATTATGCGAGAAATACGAGTTAGATATTAATGTGAATTGTTTTCTTTTATAGATTCAAGTCACAGGTTAGAATATGACACACAAATGAATATTGTGTTGATAAAAATGAATTGATGATACAACTTTAAAAGATTCTAGAGAATAAGAAAGCGGTGATTCCGAGGACGGAATCCTTCTAAGGAGGGGTGAATGTGATAACCCAGGATTTCGAATAATTAAAATTTTATGAATAATTTTTTTTATTATTATTAATATTAATATTAATTATCAATTTTGTGATAAGTATCTATGATACGAGTCCCGAGAAGGTTCATTTGTGTATTGACTAATAAATTTAGAGTAGAGTTGTGCTTAATAAATAATAGAAACCCTAACTCTAAGTTCGGATAGGGATTCGATAGAAAATATAATTAAAATAATTATTTTAATATGTGCGTATTTGTACTGTATAGATATATCGATCAATGATTGATCGGATAAGGTTTAAAATTTGTAAAACCTAATAAGAGATTAGAAACCCTAACGTACCGTTAAAAACCCTAATCGTGTGCCGGAAAACCCTAATTTTAAATTCGGGAATCCTAAACCCTAATTAGGAAACCCTAATCCTAATTAGTAAGCTTAATGTGTGTATTAAACTTTAATATGATTAGAAAACCCTAATTATACTTTAGAAATATTAATTTCTATTTAAAACCCTAATTTTATTTTAGAAGTCTAATATTTCTTTTTTGAAACCCTAATTAGAAAAATTCTAGAATTTGGGGTTTATAAAACCTAAGGGTTAGAACCTTAGGGTTAAACCCTAAGGGTTTGGACAATTGACCATAATGCCATTAAATTTAAATTACAAATGACAAAAGTACCCTTGATGGATTTTTTTAAGGTAACTTGTAAAATTTGTTAAGAGCTTTAGTGGTTGACCAACTCTCTTGACTTTGTGACTTCAAATCTCAGCAAATCTGATCCAATTGACACCTAGCATGCTTGTATACAATGTATCTTAGTTATATAAAAGAACTAGAGAGAAAAAGTGTAACCATTTTGTTTATTTTCTCTCCAAGCTCCTACCAACTCCCTCTCACACAAAAACCTCCAAAAATCTAAGTTAGATCAGTCACAATATCAGTCCTTAGAACACCCAAAAACAGATTGGAGAGAATAGATCAAGAATTGGAAAATAAAAGGTATAACCCTAAAATTAATTTTTGATCTTGTATGTTAAGATAGTTTTTGTGTTTAAGTGTTTAATCTTGTGTTATGGGATGTTTTTAGATGATCTATGATGATCCATCATGGATCCATAGCATCAAAGTGTCTTAAAATTGAAGTTTTCAAAAAACTGTTCTTGAGCCTAAAAGTTGTCTGACAACCATATGTCAGTGGCTCCAGATCTTTACCTGTTTATTTTTTTTGTTGTTTTAAGATTTGAGTGTGTAGTCTGTCATGCGTACTTTGATCTACAACTGGAATCGTAGCTATTGGATGTCCAGATGTCGAGTTATTAATGGTCAAAACCCATTGACCGACGTTGACCAAAAGAATTCTGGGTAGCCCAGAATTCTAAAATCAGCGTCTGACAACATATCTATGCTTCGTGATCTGTCTGTTTTTATGCGTTTTTATGTTTTTGTTGTAATCAGTTTATACCCTGTTATATGGTCTTTAACTATATGGCTTTAGCTCATGTAAATAATCAACAAATAGAATGTAGGAAGTGGTCAAAGTAGCCTATTTTACCATGATAACCGTTTCTAGAATTTCCAGAAAATCGGATGAACAACCATCTGACAGGGTTTGACCGAGGCATATCTTGTGGATCTGTTGTTGTTAAACTGATGTGTTGCTTTGTGAATGTTCTATGACATACGGTCTATAATGGTGAACCATTAAACAACATAAAACATAACCGAAATACTTTAACAATTGATCTTTAAAGTAGTACGACAAAACTATCTGGGTTTCTGGGTTACCCAGAAAACCCAGAACAACTCTAACATTGTTTTACGAGGCTCAGATCTTGCATCTGGGTTGTTGTTTGAGCCAATTGATGTTTGATAATTGGAGTATTACATGTATACTACACGATCACAGTTTAAGTTAGCCTAGAAACATTTTTGATGGGATTGTATAGCTGGTCAAACGTTGACCCATGTGCTGCCTGCTGTCAGTGTTCTTGAGGCTCAAGAACACCAACAACGACGCTTTTTGTCGCTAAAGCCCTATAGCGACGGTTTATTTATTTTCTAATTTCTGAATATTCCAGAAATTATTTAAAAATAGAAATAAATTATAAAAATTACTAAAAATGGCTTTAAAAATCATTTTAAATTCTGAAAAATAACTTTTGATTATTTGAGACATTTTTCTTTAATAATTATAATTATTTGAATAAAAATGATATTTAATTAGTATATTAAATAAATTAGAGAAAAATGATTTAATATTATGAAAATCATTTTAAATAAGAATAATGTATTTAAAAATATTTTGAGTTATAAAATGTGACTTTTAATATTTTTAGAGAATTTTCATTAATAATTTAATATTAATGATATTAGATTTATTTAATTAATAAATTAAATAAATAAGATAAAAATGATTTTAATGAGTTAAAAATCATTTTAAATGAGAATATTCATTTTAACAAGGAATATTCGTACAACGACACAATCATTGGTGGACCCCACAATGGAATTATTGTCGGATTGAGAAAAACGACAAAAATACTTTATATAAAAAATAACGACGGAAGTTTTACCGTTAACTGTTGAAACACCCTGTTAAAAAAAGTGCGATGTCGTGTGGTTGCGTAGAGCACACAGGTATTGATTATTGATGCTTACGTGATAATTCACTCGGTTTTGTTGGTATTATTAATGTAATAATACGTAAAATCTTTTTATATAAAACAGAATACTTTTATAAGGTTATTCTATAAATAAAATATTCTATTATGCATAGTGTCTGCATAGTGTTTTGCATAGTAAAATCTTTTTATATAAAACATAATACTTTTATAAAGCTATCTATTTTATTAGACAATAATTAGAATATATTATATTTTATTATGCATAGTGTTTGCATAGTGCCTGCATAGTGTTTGCATAGTAAAATCTTTTATAAAGTTATTCATTTTATTAGATTATCTGAGAGAATATATTATATTTTATTTAAAAGATTTTGCTTTAAATATGGAACGTCGATTAAAAGTAAATCAATCTGGACCGTTCATGAGTTAGTTACTTATGCGCGATTCATTTTTCTACAAATAGAAACTCATTACTTCATTATTTTCTTACTTAATTAACTCAAACTCTGAGATATAAACTATAGAGAGAAAGAAGAAAGTATTCTGCTTTCACTACTTATATATCCAAAGACTTTTCTTCTTAAGGTAGGGAATATTATTTTTTGTACTGTAAGGGGTGTTATTCTTTTGTATTCACGAAGAGAACTTATGTTATTCCATTCTTTATTATTACTCGCTGGAATAACTTTGATCTGCGCTGCTACCCTATACTTGGTGACATTCGCCTACATTATTCCGCCTTTACTATTACATTAGAATATCACATGCATGCGTTTTCTGCGGACTGATCTGTCTTTATTATTACATTGAAATATCACGCTCACATGCGTTTTTGCGGGACTGATTCCGCCTCTTTATTATTACATTGGAATATCCTCATGCATGCGTTTTTATTTGGACACAGTTCCTTCTTTATTATTATTCTGCTGGAATATCCTGCTCTGTATGCGTTTCTGACCGATTCCGCCCCTTATTAGTATTCATCATTGAATAAACTGCCTATCTGCACCGCATGCATGGTGATTTCATTGTTATTCCATCTTTATTATTCTCATTAGAACATCCGCATCGGTCAATTTCGCTTTGACTGGTTCCGTTATTTAGTATTCTGTTGGAATAACCTGTCTATGCGAAGTACCGCATGTATGGTGATTTCTTTTGTTATTCCATTCTTTATTATACTCAGTTGGTTAAAGTTTTGACTTCTATACTCCATGAAATTAGTAGAATATCCTTGATATTTGTGCTTCATCCAGTATCTTTTCATGGAAATATTCTTCTAATCATTCTTGAATTTTACTCTACAAAGCAGTATCATGTTGACAATTTGGACATTAGTAGTTTTTGGACAAATTAATTCTTGAACTTGTTTTATTGAATTCTTATATTATTGTCATCATCCCCATGTTTATATTATGTTGAAAGTCATCTGTGGCCTGTAGTGCATAGATGGACTTGGTATGATTATGACCAGGGATTATTCGGTGTAATCATGACCGTAATGTTACAAATGATATGGTAAAAGTCATAATTCTAGCACCTGTTCTGGCAATACCATCTGGTTCGGAGGGATTTGTCATCTACAGTGATGCTTCGAGCAAAGGGTTAGGATGTGTTCTCATGCAACATGGGAAAGTCATAGCCTATACCTCACGACAACTCAAAGAATATGAGAGGAATTATCCTACTCATGATCTAGAGTTGGCAGCTGTTGTCTTCGCACTAAAGATTTGGAGGCATTACTTGTATGGGGAGAAAGTGGAGATCTTTACGTATCATAAAAGCCTCAAATATTTCTTCACTCAAAAGGAACTCAACATGCGACAATGACGTTGGCTTGAACTGTTGAAAGATTATGATCATACTATCCAATACCATCCTAGAAAAGCGAACATGGTAGCTGACGCATTGAGTAGAATATCATATGTGGGTACGAGTGCAATATTGTCAACGCAAAGGCCCATTTTGTATGACTTGCAAAGGATGGAGATAGAGATAAAGACTCCAAGGACCCACGTGATTATGGCAAATATACGAGTAGAACCGACTTTAATTGATAAAATTAAAGCTGCTCAAATTACAGATCTGGAGCTGATGCGTATGAGGAAGAAAGTGCAAGAAGGTGCGATGCCGGAAGCAAGAATTGATGAAGAAGGAATACTTCGAGTCAACTCGAGACTTTGTGTTCCTAACGACCCTGATTTAAAGTATAAAATCATGATGGAGGCGCACAACACACCGTTTGCAATCCATTGTGGGAGTATCAAAATGTATCATGTTCTTCGACATACATTTTGGTGGGGCAATATGAAGAGAGAGATAGCACTGTTTATCTCAAGGTGTCTAACGTGTCAACGAGTCAAGGCAGAGCATCAAGTACCAAAAGGACCATTGCAAACACTTGGAATTCCAGAATGGAAGTGAGAGCACATTACTATGGATTTCGTTACTAGTCTTCCCAAAGTTTCTCAAGGCATAGATGCGATTTGGGTCATTGTTGATAGATTGACCAAGTCTACTCATTTCTTACTGATACGAGAAACTTATACACTTGAACATCTTGCTCGTATGTACATAAACGAGGTTGTAAGATTGCAAGGTATACTAGTATCCATAGTTTCTGATCGAGACCCAAGATTCACTTCGCGATTTTGCGTTAGTTTGCAAAAAGCTATGGGCAAAGATTTACGATTTAGCTTTCAAGATATCATCCTCGAGACGGACGGACGATGGAGAGGACTATTCAAACTCTTGAAGATCTATTAAGACTCGTGTCCTTGATTTCAAGGGAAGTTGGGACAAGTTCTTACCATTGGTGGAGTTTTCCTACAACAACAGCTTATCAAGCAAGTATTGACATGGCTCCATTCAAGCGTTGTATGGAAGAAAGTGTCATTCTCGGATCTTTGGGATGAGGTGGGTGAAGCAACGTTGTTGGGACCAGAGTTGGTACGTATGACTACGGAAAAGATTCAAACGATCCGACAACGTATAAAAACCTCACAAGATCGACAAAAGAGTTATGCTGATCTTCATCGAAAGGACGTGTAATTCGATATAGGAGATCATGTGTTGTTACGTGTTGCTCCATGGAAAGGAGTTACGAGATTTGGAAAGAGAGGAAAGCTTAATCCTCGATTCATCGGCCCATTTTTAATCCTTGATCGAGTAGGAACTGTGGCCTATAGACTCGCTTTACCGCCAAGTATGTCTCGTGTTCATAATGTTTTTCACATATCCATGTTACATAAATATGTGGAAGACCCGAACCACATTATTGAGTTAGAACCGGACGAAATAGCGAAAGATTTGACGTATGAAGAGGTTCCTGTTCAAATCTTGGATAAAAAGGAACATATTCTACGCTCCAAGGTTATACCTCAAGTCAAAGTTTTGTGGAGAAACCACGAAGTTGAGGAAATAACTTGGGAGTTAAAATCTAAAATGAAATCAAGGTATCCTTAACTCTTCAATATACCAGGTACGTACCCTAATTTCGAGGGTGAAATTTCATAAGAAGGGGAGATTGTAAAACTCCAACTTTTTGAATAAAGATGAATTTTCTATAAATATTATTTTTGAATATTATGGAGTGAAATTGATATAATGTTATAGTTGTGGGTAATATTTATAAATTTTGCAAAGTACGTAAGTTGTTATATAATATTCGATTGGTCGGGGAATATTCATTTTAACAGGGGAATATTCGTATAACTGGAACAATCATTGGTGGACCTCTATAACGGAATTATTATCGGATTGAGAAAAACGACAAAAATACTTTATGAAAATAACGGCGGAAGTTTTACAGTTAATCTATTTGAAACACCCTTGTTAAAAAGTACAATAATACGCGTGGTTGCATAGTAGCACACAGTATTGATTATTGATGCTTACGTGATAAATCACTCAGCTTTGTTGGTATTATTAATGTAATAATACGTAAAAATCTTTTATATAAAAAAGTAATACTTTTATAAAGTTATTCTATAAATAGAATATATTATATTCTATTATGTATAGTGTTGCATAGTATCTGCATAGTGTTTTGCATAGTAAAATATTTTTATAAAAAACAGAATACTTTTATAAAGCTATTTGTTTTATTAGACAATAATTAGAATATATTATATTTTATTATGCATAGTGTTTGCATAGTACCTGCATAGTGTTTGCATAGTAAAATCTTTTATAAAGTTATTCATTTTATTAGATTATAAATAGAATATATTATATTTTATTTAAAAGATTTTGCTTTAAATATGGAACGTCAGATTAAAGTAAATCAATCTGGACCATTCATTAGTTAGTTACTATGCAGTCCATTTTTCTATAAATAGAAACTCAGTCCTTCATTATTTTCATACGAATTCACTGAACTCTAGAGAGATAAACTATAGAGAGAAAGAAGAAAGTATCCTGCTACTTCACTACTTATATATCTAGTACTCTTCTTCTTAAGGTAGGGAATATTATTTATTGTAATCGTAAGGGGTGTTATTCTTTTGTATTCATGAAGAGAACTTATGTTATTCTATTCTTTATTATTCATTGGAATAACTTTTGTATGCTGGGCTACCCTATACTTGGTGACATTCTTCATTATCCCATCTTTACTATTACTCGTTGGAATATCCCGCATGCATGCGTTTCACGCCGGACGATTCTCGCTTTATTATTATTCATTTGGAATATCACTGCTCAGACATTTCACGGGGACCGATTAAAGTCTTTATTATTATTATCGTTGGAATATCCTGTGCATGCGTTTTTACGTGGGACTGATTACTTCCTTATTAGTATTCTCGTTGGAATAACTTTGCCTATCTGGCAATCGCATGCATGGTGATTTTGTTGTTATTCCATTCTTTATTATTCTGTTGGAACATCCTGCTTGATGCAATTTACTTTGACTGGTTCCGTTATTTAGTATTCAGTTGGAATAACTCGTCATCATGGCAATCGCATGCATGGTGATTTCTTTTGTTATTCCATTCTTTATTATACTTAGTTGGTTAAAGTTTTGACTTCTATACTCCATGAAATTAGTAGAATATCCTTGATATTTAAGCTTCATCCAAAGATATCTTTTCATGGAAATATTCTTCCGATCATTCTTGAATTTTACTCTACAAAGCGAGATCATGTTGACAATTTGGACATTAGTAGTTCTTGGACAAATTAATTCTTGAACTTGTTTTATTGAATTCTTATATCATTGTCATCATCCTCATGTTTATATTATGTTGAAAGTCATCTGTGGCTCAGGTGCATAGATGGACTTGGTATGATTATGACACTGTGATTAGTCGGTGTAATCGTGACCGTAATGTTACAAATGATGTGGTAAAAGTCATAATTCTAGCAAGTTGATAGCCAATAAGTAGGTCTAAAATCTACTTATCAAATACCCCCAAACTTGAACTATTGTTTGCCCTTAAGCAATAAACACAAATACGAACTAAGAAATGCAAACTATATGCTATGTAATTACACTATCATGCAAATGAATCCCAAGATTTCTAGCCGTGTTAAGAATTTTAATAAGATATGCCTCAGAGAAATATCAAGATCCATGAACCAAGCATCAAACTAAGCTAAAGGCATAATGACATACAATCAGATAATCACAACCTGCTATAGAGATGTTGTGTGTATGTGTTGTGTTCATAGATAAGCTTAATAAAGGTGAAGATACCACATGCTATACTACTCAATAAAGAAAACTGAGGTTTCAAATCAAGAACTATGCACAAAAATGAAACAACAACAACTCCAACACATCAATACAAGCTAAGGTTCAACAAGGGTTTATTCTTCTTTATATTACTCACGAGGGGGATTTTTGCACTTTCCCGCGATGTTTATTAATTTTTTCTATTTCCCATGACTATGCAATGTCTCATTCCATTAGGCTAACAGTGGTACCTTCTAACCAACGACTTCAAAACTATATCGGCTTTAGGGCGCTAGGTGTAGAGGCAATCCCCTCGAGCGTACTTACTCAAGAAACAAAGGCCCCGAAACAAAACTAGCAACATTTTTAATCATTTTTTTATATCATAGCAAGTATACCCAATGCATTCCCAAAACTTGAGTTTCAGTGCCTAGTAGTCTTTACTCACTTCCTACACGATTCTATAATTAGAAACAACATTTTCCTCTCCGCATACAAGCATGCTAATCTAAGCCAACAAGTAAATAGGAACACTAACGTGCTACCCGGTAACATCTAAACAACAAGCATGGATTATATCATGTATAAAATTATAACTAAGCTTAAGATATCAACCCTGTTAAAAATCTATCAAAATTATATGTCATCATTAGCTAAATTAGAATTCAACAAACTAAAAACATGGGATTATGCAATGTTATGCAACCTAAACAGATAATAAACAAATGAAAAGAAATTTTTTTACTGTAAAATTAAATAATAACTACTAACATGAAATTAACTATATGCAACATGAATATATGATGCAATTACACTACATGCTCTAAACTACTGACTAGACCCAATACCCCCAAACTTAGAATGTTCATTGTCCTCAATGAAAGAAAAGGGTAAGGAAACTCCCTTATTAGTCGGCATGGCCACCCTCTTTGGGTGGCAAATCTGGCGGTGGGTATGGCACGGCGGAACCAAAGAGAGGCCACTCCACCATTGTACCCTACTGTGCAAGTGCTTCGGCCAAAGCTCTAAAAAACCCATTCACGAACTCTGAAAAATTATCGTGCAACACGTCCACCTTCCTATCTAAACGCCTGATCCTGCGATCATTAGTCTCTGAAGTAGCAGGAGGGATGACTGCTACCTCATTTAGCTGTGGAGACGACACTAACAATGGAGCTGGAAAAATAAACCCTTTTCCCCGAGGATGTGATGTGCCACCAGCCCAATCATCGAAGTTTTGTATAGTGGAATACGTAATGTCTTGGCTCGGCATTTGTAATTGCTCATCCTCTCAGCCTACTCCAGCTTTGGCGCACAAATAGGCTACGACTGAGGCATGGGGGATACTGCCAGTGGTGTTACCCCTCATATAGTGTAGCATATTCTGGTGAAGGAGGTGGCCCACATCAATATACTTTCCTGTGATAATGCTCTCACAATATTATTGCCCTCTCAGCTGGGATATCATTTGGTGCCCGACACACAAGTCCTCGATCACTCTGTCCAAATCAGTCTTAAATCGTACGACTTCCACCCAATATGATCGACTAGTTAGAGGGTCAGGCAGGTTGAAAACTTCTCGAATCTCCTATAGGTGATAATCAACATGGATGCCCCTGACAAAAGATATGCCACTCTGTGTTTCTTTGGCATTCTAGTAGAATTCACGCACAATAGCCATCAGCGCATGCATAGGACTAGCCATAACCCCCAGCCATCATCGTTCCTTTATCATTTCCCACAGTTGCACATCCTACTTTCCGGACTTAAATCCCTTTTCTTTCACAAAGGTTTTCGATACAATCCTGTAGTATTCAATTTGTGCCTCAAGACTGACAAATTTAATAAGGTCTATAATGTCTTCACCCTGACTGCTACCGGAATAAGACTCAGAAGTGCGTGATCGTGCTCGTTTTGGTGCCATGAGGACTGTCTGATAACTTGTAAGCCCTAACTATGATGTGAATAGAGAAGATGAGAACCCTGATTAGTACTCTGCATGCCCTAATTAAATAAACCCTAACTAATCCTTTGATTTCTTTGAATGAACCCTAGATGCCTTGAAGATTAACCCCTAAACTTGGTGTTAAAAGTGGGGAGGAATTCTTCTGATTGTGGTGATATAGGCTGAGTTATAGAAACCTAATGGAAGAGGATACGAGAGATTGCAGTTAGCTAGGAGTGTATGAGAAGGAGAAGGAAGGTGTGTGTGGAGTCCGAAAGGAGTAGGAGATGGAGAAGTGTTTTAGAATGCACAATGGACTCTGGGAAATCTCAATTGAAGAAAGAAGTCTAACTAAAATGGGTCACGTTTTTAAACATTTAAACTGCCTGGACCCGAACTCGGGTGCGGGCGTGTTAGATTTACTTATAAGGTTGGCGCGGGCGCACTGCAAGGTTGTGTGCACTAATGCCTGGCGTGGGCGTGCTGAGTTTATGCATAAATATGGTGCAAAGTAGCCAGATGGCTTCTTCTTATCGAGACTGGCGCGCAAGCGCTACTGGTTTGTACATGGTGTTGTTGACGGCGTGTGCATACGAGCCAAAGAAAAGATCGAGTCTCGCTTAATGAATGAACAAGCAGCAACATTATATTCAATATCCAACCTGCATACCAAACATTAGCAAAAATGAGATATACCTATTCCTAAATCAAAATTTGAACTGTGTAACATATATGTATGATTGTATACCCAAAAATGCTCTATATGGAATTTCTATCAAAAAGATATGTGCATTAAGCTCCTACTCAAAATTGATTTCAAATTTTTTCATGATCCTAAGAATTAAACAGGGGGGGGGGGAAATAAGAGATATATGCAATCAGAATTAAATAATAAAAAGAAATAGAGATATATATAACTAAGAATAAACATAAGGGAGAAGTAGACATGATGTAAGCAGAATTGAACAGGAGGGATAAGAGAGATGATGGGGTGCCTCCCATCGAGCGCTTGTTTATAGTCCATTAGCATGACTAACTCTGCCTTGGTCATGTTGTTGAAAGGATTGAGGCGACTTTCTGTCTATCGACATCACCACCATAATAATGCTACAATCTATGTCCATTTACTTTGAAGGGTTTGTCAAGGTACTTGACGAAAATCTCAATTGCACCATGTGGAAATACAGATTTTACTGTGAAAGGTCCTGACCACCTTGATTAGAGCTTTCATGGGAAAAGTCTAAGTTTGGAATTGAATAGAAGTACTGCTAGCCCTGGCTCAAATGTTCTTTCCATAATTTTGCGATCATGCCACCTTTTCACTTTTTCTTTGTACAACTTGGAATTTTTGTAGGCCTGCAATAAAAATTTATCTAACTCATTGAGTTGAAGAAGGCATTTCTCCCCTGCAGCCTTTAAGTTGAAGTTCAGCTTCTTGATCGCCCAATAAGCCTTATGTTCAAGCTCCATGGGAAGGTGACAATACTTTCCATACACTAGTTGAAACGACGACATACCCAATGGTGTTTTGTAAGAAGACGTATATGCCCATACTGCATCGTCTAGCTTCAGCGACCAATCTTTTCTCGTGGGGTTCACAATCTTTTCCAATATTCTCTTCACTTCACGGTTTGACATCTTTTCTTGGCCATTTGTTTGGGGTGGTAACCTGTAGCCACTCGATGATTAACCCCATATTTTGCCAATAATGTTGTAAACTAGCGATTACAAAAATGGCTACCTTCATCACTTATAATCGCCCTAGGAGTCCTGAACCTTGTGAATATGTTCTTATGAAGAAATCTCATAACCACCCTAGCGTCATTAGTCGGTAGAGCTGCCACTTTACCCATTTAGACACGTAATCAACTGCCAGAAGGATGTATGAGTTTCCACATGATGAAATGAAAGGCCCCATAAAATCTATCCCCCAAAAATCAAAAATCTCGACCTCGAGGATAGTATTCAAAGGCATTTCAATTCGTTTTGATTTATTCCCTACCCTCTGACACCTATCATATCTCTGCACAAAGCTGTAAGCATCCTTGAAGAGAGTCGACCAATAAAAACCTACCTACAAAACCTTGGCCGTTGTTTTTTCTCCCCCGTAATGACCTCAATAAATTGATGTGTGGCAATCCTGCAATATACTATCAGTCTCACTATATGGAATGCACCTTCTAATCATTTGATCAACACATTGCTTGACCAAGTAAGGTTCATCCCAAATATACCATTTCACATCGTGGAGAAACTTCTTCTTTTGATGTCCATTCAAATCGGAGCGAATGATATTGCTCACTGGCAAATTTTCATAATCTGCGAACCATGTCACTTCGCCTTTCACCACAAACAATTATTCATCGGGGAAGGACTCATTGATCATTACCTTGTCATTCGTATCCCTTCCTGGATTGTCCAATCGAGATAAGTGGTCAGCCGCTTGGTTCTCAATCCCTTTTTAATCTTTGATCCCAAAGTCAAACTCCTGAAAAAGAAGAATCCACCTGATCAGATGGGGTTTTGCATCTTTCTTGGCTATCAAGTATCGGATCGCGACATGGTCGGTGTATACATTTACTCTTGTCCTAATCAGACAAGCAAGAAATTTGTCGAATGCATATACCACCGCTAGAAGCTCTTTTTCTGTGGGTGTGTAATTCAACTGGGCGTCAGTCAGGGTCTTGCTAGATTAATAACTAACATGAAAGACCTTGTCCATACGTTGGACAAATACAGCTCCCACAGCACAAACGTTTTCATAACACATCAACTCAAGTGGGAGAGTCCAATCTGGAGCTGTAATCATTGGTGCCTTAGTCAACTTCTTTTTCAAATGCTCAAAAGACGCCAGGCATTCCTCATCGAATCTAAACTGGACATCTTTCTCTAGAAAACTACACAGCGGACGCCTTTTACAGAAGTAGGTGGAGGTAAGTTCTCAATAGTTTCCAGTTTAGCCATGTCCACCTCTAACCCTTTCCTTGAAATCTTATGTTCCAAAATAATATCTTCTTGTACCATAAAATGGTACTTCTCCCAGTTTAGAACTAGATTTGTTTCAACAAACCTTTTCAGCAACATTACCAGATTCTCCAAACACAAATCAAAAGTGTGACGCCCCCCAAATAGGTATACATCACCCATCTTGAGTCGCCAAATACATGGTACATAATTTAAATACAAACTTCTTTTATACAGTATGACAAAACGTAGCTGAGAGTTTCAACACAAATAATGTCTCGTAGAGAGTATTCAAACTCAAATAAAGTCCTCATTATAACTAGTATCGCACTATTTCACTGAATAGTGAGGACTACTAATGCAACCATCTGGACCGTCACTCCGTTCCCCGACTAGTCTCAGCTATATTCTCATTTCCTGAAGAGAACAATGAAAACAAAGGGTGAGCTCAACTAACCTAGTAAGAAATATTATGACTAAGATAATGTAGAATAAATTATCGTTAGCCTTCAACAGTGTTAAACTGATAAAATATAATAAACATCAAGTTTAACTACAGTGGAACAAGCAATCCATTAGAAGAGTCAAGTAGAGCATGATATCTACTATCTTCTATGATTTAAAAAGTTTATCATCAATTTTATCGCTGAGACTTAGCTTAATAAATAAACCACATCATCGAATCATTCCTGCACTACGGGCCAAGGATATTCATGTAATCATCAATGGTCATGATTATACCGAATAATCCATGGTCATAATCATACCAACAACTGTCCATCAATGCACTACAGGCCAATGAGAATTTTTACCACATCATTTATAACATTACGGTTATGATTATACCGAATAATCCCTGGTCATAATCATATCAATCAATAGTACATCTATGCACGTAAGCTACAGATGACTTTTATCACAATATAAGCATGAGGATGATGACAATGATATAAGAATTCAATTAAAAGAAAGCAAAGGATAAATTTTTAAATATTAATAACTTAATTTAGACAAAATTTAATAATGCCCAAATTGTCAACATGATACTACTTTGTGAATAGTATTTTGTGAATAGTACCCATAAATAGTACTTTGTGAATATTACACCATAAATAGTACTTTGTGAATAGTACCCGAAAAAATGAATACTACTCATGGACAGTACTCCGACATGAAAATCTTAAAATTTAACAAGAATGTGTAGAAAATATCATTGTGAAATGATACTAGATGAAACGTAAATTTCAAGGATATTCTACTAGTTTCAAGGAGTATAGAAGCAATACTTTAACAAAATAAGGGTATAATCAGGAATACGAGATGAAATAATATTACTCAGATACTACAGAGTATGGAAGAAAATATTATTTCTATGAATACTGAATAAAATAATATCCCTTACCTCAAAAGAAGACTGGATATTAGAATAGTGAGGTAGCAGGCTTCTCTTCTACTTTCTCTCTAAAGCTTTTCTCTCTATAACTTCTCTTTCTATAATTTCTCTTGTGAGTCTTAGTGAATTGGTGAGAATGAAAGAAGAATGAGCTTCTATTTATAGGAAGATATAGTTTCGATAATTGCACGTTTTGGGGCTCAAAATATTACAGTATAATACCTTCATCTTTTCTTTCATTTTTAATTTAGTCCTGTAAGTATTATCAAACTTGCACCACCTCCACTAATAGTACATCTTGTGAAAAATTAGTACAATCATGTGAATCAATAGTACAATCATGTGAAAAAAATAATTACAGTATAATACCTTCATCTATACCTCCATTTTTAATTTAGTCATGCAAGTATTATCAATCTTGCACCACCTCCCCTAATAGTATATGCATGTGAATCAATAGTACACACATTTGAACAAATAGTTATAAGCATGTTAATTAATAGCAAATAATTGCTCATTTATCCGATTAATTACTCGATTAGTCAAAATAACCTCCAGACATCCATTATTATCGAAATAGATGTCGATTTCCACTAACACTAATAATCCCAACACAATGAAAATATCAATTTCATCTTTAATCAACACGAACTTATTCATCATTAATATTATAACTCACAATATTTAAAAACCAGATCATTCCTAGGAAAGATGGGGCTTTCCGATAAGGATTTCTCCCTATTGGCGCGCAATTAGGTGACCAAATCTCTCCTTGACAGAACTTTCTAGACATTGTCAATATTGCAAATATTAATAGGAATAACTTTGTCATCTCAATTATTGGTTTAATAATAATAAATATTATGCAGATGATACTATGACAATAATTAAATCAATAATACGAGAGATGTTATAATGCACGTGATTCCCTCCTCAAGAGGGAGCCTTTCTTCTCCCCCGTGACTCCTCTTCTTTGCCTATATAAGGCAATGATACTGAAGGAAAATTAATAAGAATTTCTCTGAAGGTTTCTCTCTCTTTATCTCTTACTTTTTCTCTCTAAATTTATGCAACAATTATAAGAGTATCTTTCTACACTTTGCTAAAGTTTTATAATACGTTATCAACACGAAGCTCTAACCAACTGAGACGGTAAAATTAAATTCTTGTAATTTATTATTATATTACTGGTTTGGCTATGCCACCAATAATATAATTTATTCTTATAATTGGCTTTAAATTCTTGCAATTTATTATTATACTACCGGTTTGGCTATTCCACCAATAGTATAATGTTATTCTTACAATTGGCTTGGCTTTGTCGCCTATTATAATCTTTAACTGTCAAATTATATTTATGTTTTATTTTCCATCTTTAAATTCTGTTACTTACAGTGTTACCACCTATCCTTTTTGATATTACAAAACTTGGTGGGAACATTTTTACCGCTTATTAAATTGTGGGAATAACCTGTATATGCGGAATACCGCATACCTGGTGAATAATCCTTTTGTATTCATTTCTTATTAAATTGTGGGAATAACTTGTATATGCGGAATACCGCATACCTGGCGAAAAATCATTTGTATTCATTTCTTATTAAATTGTGGGAATAACCTGTCTATGCGGAATACCGCATGCATGGTGAAATTCTTTTGTTATTCCATTATTTATTATTTTGTTGGAATAACCTGTCTATGCGAACTACCGCATGCCGGGTGAAGATCCATTTGCATTTTATCACCACTTGAGGTCGTCACTCAGTTTATTTTTCTATATCATAAATGCAATTATTTATTGTTTTAATAAATAATAAAATTGTGTTTTAACCCAGAATAGATGGAAAACATGGCAAAACTAGATTTTTTCTATTTTGAAAATCTACGGAGACAACTATTTGGCTTGGGCACTTGATGCAGAATTGCACTTTAGTTCAAATGAGTTAGAAAAGACCATTGAATCAGGAAATTCAGCAACTTCGGCAAAAAATGCAAAAGCCATAATTTTTCTTCGTTACCATATTGATGAAGGATTAAAGACTGAATATTTAACAGTCAAAGATCCTTTGTCTTTATGGACAGAACTGAAGGAAAGATTTGACCACCAAAAATTGGTTGTTCTCCCTAATGCCAAATTTGAGTGGCTTAATTTAAGGCTACAAGATTAAAAATCAATTACGAAATATAGTTTCGATGTTTATAGAATAACCTCTACTTTGGCTTTAAGTGGAAATCTAGTTTCTGAAACCCAAATGTTAGAGAAAACGCTCTCAACTTTACATCCCACCAACATGATTCTGTCGCAACAATATATACAGAGTAGGTTCACAAAATTCAGTGACTTATTGTCTATCCTCCTTGTTGCAGAATAGAATAATGAATTGTTGTTGAAAAACCATCAAGTACGGCCAACGGGTGCTACCCCATTGCCAGATATTAACAACATGTCATTCCAGCAGAATAAACGTGACAATAGATAGTCATATAATAAGAAGTCTTGGGGACAAAAGAATAAACGAGGCCATCATAACAACAAATTCCAGAACCGCGACAATTCAGGCCACCAGAAGTGGCAAGTGTCTGGGTCGGGTAAAAATAAAGAAAATACAGCACCGATAAATAAAAAACCCGATGTTTGTTTTAGGTGTGGGATGAAAGGGCATTGGTCGCGTACCTGTCGTACGCCGAGGCATCTGGTTAATTTATTCCAGGAGTCTCAAAAGAACAAAGTAATGGAGGCAGAAACAAACTTTGTTAATCATCAATTGAATATTGTTGATGTTCCACCAATGACCAATAATGAGGAAAAGGTTGTTGATATTACTGAACCTTCTGAAAGTATGTTTTGGGATATCATTTAATTTCTTGTTTTAATTAAACACCCTGCATATATAATATTATTAGTTTTCATTCTATATTTGGTATGTGTTTCTCATGAATAAATTATAAATAAAATATAACTTTTCTTATTTTTATATGTGCCAGACCATTTTTAATGGATATGGAGGATATATGTTTAGCAAACAGTACAACAACTCATACAATCCTTCGAAGTGAGAAATATTTTTCACAACTGATCAAAGCCAAGGGAAATGTACGAACTATCTCTGGCACATCAAATTTAATCGAGGGATTTAGAAAAGCTAGTTTCATGCTACCAAATGAGACACTAGTTTTTATCAAAGATGCTCTATATTCTAGTAAATCAAGAAGAAATTCGCTTAGTTTTAAAGATATTCGACTAAATGGTTTTCACATTGAAACAACCAATGAAAATGAAAATGAATATCTTCTCATCACTTCTACTATTTCTGGAAAAAAGAATATCCTAGAAAAACTTCATTCAATTTCTTCTGGATTATATACTATCAAAATTAGAGCAATTGAGTCTCATGCTGATATGATTCCAAAAATCATAGATCCCAAATCCTTTATGCTTTGGCATGAAAAACTCGGTCATCAAGGTACTTCTATGATGCGTCGTATTATTGAAAATTCTACTGGTCATCCTCTCAAAAATAAGAAGGTAAAAGTAGTGAATTTCCTTATGCAACGTGTTATCGAGGAAAATTAATTGTTCGACCATCACCAATAAAAGTTTATAAGAAGCCACAAAATTCCTAGAGAGAATTTAAGGAGACATTTGTGGACCTATTCACCCATTGTCTGGCCCATTTCGATATTTCATGGTTTTAATCGATGCTTCAACTAGATGGTCTCATGTTTGTCTTCTTTCTTCTTGAAATTTTGCCTTCTTAAAACTTCTTGCTCAAATAATCAAGTTACGGGCTAAGTTCTTAGATCATCTAATCAAGTCAATTCGACTGGATAATGCATCTAAATTTTCATCAATGACTTTTAATGATTTTTGTATGATAATTGGAATCTCCATTGAGCATTCTGTTCCTAATATTCATACACAAAATGGTTTAGCTGAATCTTTAATAAAAGGACTTCAACTAATTGCACGACCATTAATGTTAAGGGCTAACTTACGTACCTCAGTTTGGGGTCATGCAATTCTTCATGCTGCAGCCATCATTCGAGTAAGACCAACGGTTCTTCATAAATTTTCTCCTCTACAATTAGTTCTTGGACATATACCCAACATATCACACTTTTGAGTTTTTGGAAGTGCAGTATATGTTCCAATTGTACCTCCACAAAGAACTAAGATGGGAGCCCAACGAAGGATATTTATTTATGTTGGTTTTGATTCTCCTTCTATTATCAGATATCTTGAGCCTTTAACTGGAGATGTTTTTACTACACGTTATATAGATTGTCATTTTGATGAATCTGTATTTCCTCCATTAGGAGGAGAGAAAGTTTTAAATAAAAAACCCTCTAAAATATCATGGAATGCATCAAAATTAAATTCACTTGATCCTCGTACAGGACAATATGAAATTGAAGTTCAAATAATTGTTTATTTACAAAATATTGCAAATCAAATGCCTGATGCATTTAATGATGCTAGAAAAATGATAAAGTCACATACACCTGCAGTGAATACTCCAGCAAGGATAGAAATACCTATTGAAAAATCAATTTCTGGAGAATTGACAAAGAAGGTAATAAAATAATCTAAACCACGCCAGAAGCATGGAAGACCGGTTGGTGCAAAAGACAGTGTACCACGAAAATCAAAAGCAAATAAGGGAATCCCAAAAGGAATACCCGCTCCAGAAGTAGCACTTATTCCAAGAGTGGGAATAACCCTAGAAGAGGTAAAAACCACTCCAGAACTAGCACTTATTCCAAGAGTGGGAATAGCCCCAGAAGAGGTTCAAAATCTCAGTGAAGGGATAAGAGATGAACATCAAGAGATCTCAATAAATTATGTACCTGATGAAAAAATATGGGATCGAAGCAAAGTCATGATTGATCATATTTGCTTTCTCTATAGCATCAGATATTACTTTGATTCCTGACAAGGATCCTGAACCACAAAACGTTGAAGAATGTCGGAAAAGAAAAGATTGGCCAAAATGGAAAGATGTTATTCAAACTGAGCTACAATCTCTATTGAAAAGAGAAGTATTTGGACCAGTAGTCCAAACATCGCTGGGTGTAATCCCAGTTGGAAACAAATGGGTATTTGTACGAAAGTGAAATGAGAAAAATGAAGATGGGAGATACAAAGCCCGACTTGTAGCTCAAGGGTTTTCACAAAAACCTGGTATTGATTATCAGGATACATACTCTCTAGTAATGGACGGAGTCACTTTTCGCTTTCTAATAGGTATGGTAACCATGGAAGGTTTAGAAACACGTCTAATGGATGTGGTAACAACATACCTATATAGCTTACTTGACATTGAGCTTTACATGAGAATTCCTGAAGGATTGAAAATTGCTGAATCACAAAGGCCACGTCACATATATTCAATCAAGTTACAAAGCTCATTGTATGGGTTGAAACAGTCTGGTCGTATGTGGTATAATCGCCTTAGTGATTATTTAATAAAAGATGAATATATAAATAATCAAGTATGTCCATGTATTTTTATTAAGAAATCACAAAGTGGATTTTCCATCATTGTTGTATATGTAACGACCCCAAAATTCATATAATTTAAATCTCAAATTTGGTCGTTAATAACACATCTACCTTCTGATTTTACATCATTATTCGATGTTAAACTTTATAAAATGCGGAATAATTTAAACTTTTATTTCTTATTACTTTAATTCCCCGAATCAAAACCTTTATCAACTACATGTCTTTGAATCAATCTTATTTTATTATTCGCTTTATCATTGTTATCATATAAAATTTTACATTTCAATCTGATAACCTTTATATATCAGATAACTCTAACTCTAGCTTTACAACTCCATATAAAATAATACATCATAAAGCATTTAATACATCTCATGAGTCTTAATCATGGTTTAAAGAAATAGCCACTTTAGCTAAAAATATAAGTATTCGTATATTATTTCTGAACCACTTCATTCAAGTAGCACATAGTGATATCTTCAATCTTTAACCTGCAAAAATGGTTATTTGCAAGGTTGAGCTCGACAACCCAGCAAAATCTAACAGTTTTCATGCATCACGTAACATATAATAACATGCATCAACATATATCTCATAAACATTGTACTAACATCACATACATGTTACAATTCATACGAAAAATATAAAGATTGAGTTCCTTACTCAATCAACATGCTTTATTCAATCAACGTAGTCATAGATTGACTTTAACGTTTCATACTTTCAACATATATATAACACATTATGTTATTTGCAATAAGGATTTAAAACAGTTAATCACCAAGTTCAAATAGCAAATAGGAACTGAAAGACTTGCCTTGATCGTTGTTAACCAATAACAGCTTAACAGCTTATAGATATCTGCACTTCACGTGCCCTACACAATTATATAATCATACACATCAACTATTAGTCACATAGCAACTCATAGTAGTTGTAATGTAAACTTTAATCTACGCCTCATAACCCTTCCTATCATAAATAAACAATGTTCAATTTTATTATGTTAACTTTCAACTTATATCTCACTATATTTCATATTTGAAGTTCATTCAAGTGTGTAAGTCTTGCTAGGACTACTTATTGGTTTTATATTCAATATCTTATAATATTCATTTCATTTGACTTAAAACACTTTTTACGTTCATTATCACTTATCACGGCGTTTCGACGTTTATTCGTCACACGCCCAATTTGTCTCTCTTGTGTGTTCTTAGTATGCATATTCAACTTATCTAATATATCATTTATTAATGTTAAGCATCATTATACTTCATAATATTCATGTTCTATAACTTATAACAACATCTTTTGTCGTCAAGAGCACTACACTTGTATACGTGCATGCTCGACGCCCTCCAATTGCCTCCGAAAACACAACAGTCCTAAAGATGACCATTTTGACCCTTCCTAACGACCTCAAATTGAAAACCTTAAAGACCAAAATTTGTAGGTCTATTCGTCCTCGTTCCAGATCATCTTGAATCACCTCAATTAGAGTTCGTATGAAAAAAGTTATACCTAATTCTTCGCAAAGAAGTCGAGCAGTCTACTCAAGATCAAGCTTGGCAATGCAATAGCCTGATTGGCCTTTGGGGCAGCATGATTCTACTGGGAGGCGAGACGCATCCTGTGTTCTCGCACTTCAGCGATTTCTGACCAAACCTCCTTCCAATCATCATAATATGATTTATACTCATCGAATTCAGTCCATTTTTGATTCTATAGGTTTGTAACTCATAAAACTACAATATACCAAATACCCATTAATTAACATAAACATTAACTAACCCAAATATTAATTTACAACTCATGTTCATACCAATTGTTCATGTTTTGACAATTTAGCGAATTCAATCGCCACGACTTCGTTTCTTAATCAATTGACACGATTCCAACTACGTTGTTTTCGTTTCTTCACATACTAACATAATCCAACATCAATTTAAAAATTATAGCAAGTATTGGTCATGAAATTTCGTACTTTCTAAGTCATATCCTATAAGCATAAACAATGTTTTATACTTTTCTTCCTACAACCAATTTACATATATTTTTATCATCAAACAACACTCACATGTGATTATTAATAGAGTATAAACCCTTCATACATATATATGTATCAATTCAACATAATTATCAATAAAAATTTAAAAAACAAGGGTTAACATTAGAGTAGGTTATACCTTGTTCCTTGATTATTTGCTAACAAAAAGATGATGATGATTAGGTTTAGAAATTTCCCCTCCTTCCTCTTGAAAATCACAGAGAACTCTCTTTTGCTTCCAAGCTCTCTTCTCTAAACTCTATGTTTCTTCATCTCTCCAAACATTCTCTGCATTTCTATATTGTCTAGCCTAAAGGAGAAACAAGGAGCATAAAAATAAACTGACTCCCACTCCCCCACTAACGTCAAGTACAAAATCAAAAAGGTTGCATCAGTTGAAAAAGTCAAAGGCCACAAGGCCTTGTTTGGCTAAGCAAATAACTCCCAACTAGATTATTTTAATAACCTTATATTATATAGTTTCATGTCACACCATTGGTTAATTAATTTAAATAACTTTAGTGTAGTTAATTTAAATAACTTATTATAATAATAATAATAATAATAATAATAATAATAATAATCTTATTATCATTATACTTATAATTAATAAATAATTATATATCTAATTTAATTAATAAATTAGATACATCACTTTATTTAATTTATTTAATTCAAAATAAATTAAACAATTCATTTAATTTAATTATTTTCTTAAATATTGAGTAATTGATTTAATTTAATTATTTCCTTAAATTAAATCCTTTAGATAAAATTATCATTACTCAATTTGATTTACATTAATCAATTTAGTTACTAAATTAATTCACCACAATTTTATCAACCATTTATTTATCTCAATAAATTAATTAAAATATTTATTTAATTCAATAAATATTTAAAATTAATTACTAAATTAATTTAATTCCTTCAATAGTTAGCTTAACTATTAAATCTCACTTTCTCAATATATGAATATATATTTCTCTTCACACCAGATCATATATTTCAACATATATAGTCCGTATATATACATACTCAAACACAAAATATCTCATAATAAAAATTTTAATTATTAAATTCTTATTTTAATAATTTATAAAAATTCGGGTTATCACAGTATATGTGGATGATTTGAATCTTGTAGGTACTCCTGAAGAACTCACAAGAACTGCTACTTATTTAAAAGATGAATTTGAAATGAAAGATCTTGGAAAGACAAAATTTTGTTTGGGAATACAAGTGGATCATTTAGCATCTGGAATTTTTGTTCATCAATCCACATATACTGAAAAAATTCTCAGTCATTTTTATATGGATAAAGCTCATCCTTTGACTACCCCGATGGTTGTTCGATCTTTAGAAGTTGATAAAGATCCATTTCGGCCTCTAGAAAGTGGGGAAGAAGTTCTTGGACCTGAAGTTCCATACCTAAGTGCAATAGGTGCTCTTATGTATCTTGCAAACTATACACGACCAGATATTACTTTTGTTGTCAACTTGTTAGTAAGATACAGTTCTTCTCCGACTAAGAGACATTGGGATGGGATCAAACACATTTTGAGATACCTCCGTGGAAGTATAGATCTTGGGTTATTTTATCTAAGAGATTCAACTTTGCGATTGGTTGGATATGCTGATGCAGGATATTTATCAGATCCACAAAATGGAAGATCACAAACAGGTTATGTATTTACATATTGTGACACGACTATATCCTGGAAATCCACAAAGAAAACCATGACAACTACATCTTCAAATCACTCAGAGATTCTTGCTATACATGAAGCAAGCAGAGAGTGTGTTTGGTTGAGATCAATTATTCAACATATTCAAAAGTCATGTGGATTACCATCAATTAAATACATCCCTACAATTCTGTACGAGGATAACGCTGCATGCATTGCTCAACTTAGAGGAGGGTACATCAAGGGAGATAGAACAAAGCACATTTCACCTAAATTCTTCTTCACACATGAGCTATAAGAGAAGGGTGATATAGATGTGCATCAAATTCGATAATGTGATAATCTTGTTGACTTATTCACAAAGTCGCTACCAAGTGCAACGTTTGCAAAACTTAGGAAAAGGATCGAAATGTGTCGACTGAAAGACTTTTGACAACATTTTATCAAGGAGTTATGAATTCCTTTTGAGGGGAAGACTGTACTCTTTTTCCTTAGTCACGGTTTTTATCCCAATGGATTTTTTCCTGACAAGGTTTTAACGAGGCAGTCAATTAAGATATTTATGTAAAAGATATATACTCTTTTTCCCTTCGTTAAGTTTTTCCAACTGGGTTTTCTTAACAAGGTTTTTAATGAGAAATAATCTTCTATCGTAGGGAATTAAGGGAAGTGTTATAATGCATGTGATTCCCTCCTCAGGAGGGAACCTTTCTTCTCCCCCGTGAACCATTCATTCCCCTCCCCCGTGACTCCTCTTCTTTGCCTTTATAAGGCAATGATACTGAAGGAAAATTAATAAGAACTTCTCTGAAGGTTTCTCTCTCTTTATCTCTTACTTATTCTCTCTAAATTTATGCAACAATTATACGAGTATCTTTCTACACTTTGCTAAAGTTTTATAATAAGCGATATTATGCAGCAATTAATGTTGCAATAATTGAGTATAACTGAGTGACTTCTCATGTAAGCATCAATAATCAATACCATGTGTTATATGCAACCACACGTATTACTGTACTTTTACAAAAAGATAATTCTATCATTTTCTAACTATGACAATACTTCCATTGTGGGGTCAACCAATGCTTGTGTTGTCGTACGAATATTCCCTGTTAAAACGAATATTCCCCGACCAATCGAATATTATATAACTACTTGTTTACTTTGCAAAATTTGTAAATAATACCCACAACTATAACATTATATCAAATCCACACCATAATATTAAAAAATATATTTTGAGAAAAATTAATCTTTATTCCTAAAAGTTGGGGTCTTACAACCTCCCCTTCTTATGAAATTTCGTCCTCAAAATTATGGTGCGTACCTGGTATGTCGAAGAGGTGTGGATACCTTGACTTCATTTTAGATTCTAACTCCCAGGTAATTTCCTCAACATCGTGGTTTTTCCATAAAACTTTGACTTGAAGTATAACCTTGGAGCGTAGAATATGATCCTTCTTATCCAAGATTTTAACAGGTACCTCTTCATACGTTAAATCTTTCGCTATCTCGTCCGGTTCTAATTCAATAATTAGGTTCGGGTCTTTCACATATTTACGTAACATAGATATGTGAAAAACGTTATGAACACGAGACATACTTGGCGGTAAGGCGAGTCTATGGGCTACAGTGCTTACTCGATCGAGGATTAAAAATGGGACAATGAACCGAGGATTGAGATTTCCTCTCTTTCCAAATCTCATAACTCCTTTCCATGGAGCAACACGTAACAATACATGATCTCCAATATTCTACATCCTTTCGATGAAGATCAACATAACTCTTTTGTCGATCTTGTGAGGTTTTTATACGTTGTCGGATCGTTTAAATCTTTTTCGTAGTCATACGTACCAAATCTGGTCCCAACAATGTTGCTTCACCCACCTCATCCCAGCATACTGGAAAATGACACTTTCTTCCATATAATGCCTCAAATGGAGCCATGCCAATACTTGCTTGATAACTGTTGTTGTAGGAAAACTCCACCAATGGTAAGAACTTGTCCCAACTTCCTTTGAAGTCAAGGACACAGAGTTTTAATAAATCTTCAAGAGTTTGAATAGTCCTCTCCGAATGCCCGTCCGTTTGATGATGATATGCAGAACTAAATCGTAAATCTGTGCCCATAGCTTTTTGCAAAGTAACCCAAAATCGTGAAGTGAATCTTGGGTCTCGATCAGAAACTATGGATACTAGCATACCATATAATCTTACAATCACGTTTATGTACATACGAGCAAGACGTTCATGTGACACCCCCAAATCCGGGTCCTTCCAACCCGACATATGGTGCTCCACGGTGCTACAGTTCACACAAACATTCAATTAAAAAAGCCTCAAAAGAACGAATCTGTCTTATTTATATTCTAAAACAATACTACCAATCCCTAGATTCTTTATAACGGTTACATTTGTTCTTGTTATAATATCAAATATTATCATTACAAACCTATACTATTACATAGGTACGCTACAAGTTCGCTTTAGCCTTCACTTTATCCTTGTCGAATCCTTTGGTCATATCATCTAAGCTGCAATCATATGGTTCAAGCAAGAGTGAGAATAACAAGCTCAGCAAGTACAACAATTTCATTTTAAAAGCATGCTTGAAACATAGGAATCGTATATCTTCAATAACTGGATGATAGTTACGAAGTACTATCAATAATTCAAAATAGCTTTCCTTTTCCTTCAAAATATTTTGCAATAACAATATTCTGTAAATCATCAATTCTAGTTCAAGACGTGAACGTCTTATAGTTTCTTTGAAAAGGACAACCCGACACGAAGTTCGTAAGTCCAAAGATAGCTTACGAGCACTTCTAGGTGATCGAATTTATAGTACCTATGTTGATCAACACTACATCCATTAAACGTATGTAATGCGTTTAAGTTATGGCAACCTCACGTGCCCATCGAATACTCGATGAAAATACATTTGTTTATTCATATTCAGGCTTACCTTGAATCCGTACCAAATAGTTGGCGTAGGATAGCGTTAGCAATTCTATATTGAAAGACTTGTAAACAGTTCAATTAATCTATCAAGATTAGTCTAATCGAGTTAAAACTGGCATCGACTCTTTCTTCAAAACAATACATGCATCTCATAATGTGAATCATTTGAAAACCTGGCTAACACGAAGGTTAGACAAGCGTTTAAGAAAAACTTGCCTTCGGCGATACGCTCTCCACCGTAATAATTACGTTTCCTTTGAGTCTTTACAATCTCTACAACACATAATCATATAACATACCACATTAGGTCATGAATGAACATACTTGGTTCCTAAAGAATCTTACCCTTCTTCTCAATCTAATCCCGTATTAGATTTGTTATTTATTGGTTCTGGCTTTCCGTCATTCTTTTACATCGTTCTTACCAACTTCGTTCTCTTAACTGAAATTATTTCATTAATACAACCCAGTTCAAGTTAATTATCCTTCCTCACGCCTTACTAATGTCCTTACGTTATTTAATCGAAACTCGATCGTCATTGATTAAGTATGTTTATTACATACCGTTTGCGTTCATCTTCAATGGACTTATTTTAACCCTAAGTGATCACACTTGAGGTTTAGTTATGACTTAACAATATTTTATTAAGTCCCTTAGTTCATTGCTAAACAATTTCTCTTCATCTTCTACTTATAACCATTCTTGTCTCGCACTTATAGCTTTAAAATTTTGCCGCAGCGCCAAGAGTGTTCTTTTGTTAAGCCGCTATTGCATATCGCCCGATAGGGCTTGAAGATCGGACTCGGCTGGCCATGGCCATGAGTCCCTTTGTTATGAGTCGCACTGCAACGTGACTCTCAAGGGGATGATGCTCACTTTGGCGCTGCGGCGCCGGTCATTTAAGCTTGAGGTCGCGCCGTGGCGTGGACTCTGAGCCACAGAAAACTTTTACAGTTTTTCAACTTTGCGAGATTCCCGAACATGTAACTTCTTCGTTATAAGTCCAAATTGGCTCGTTCAAGAGCCTACGGTTCACAAATTTCATACTCTACGTGGTCATGCAAGAATTTTATCTATTCAACTTTGTTTGCTAAAATTTCACCTATTAGTCTATTTCCAACAAAAACGATAAATGTTCGTGAACGTTCAATGCTCGTTTCTTTGTTCTAAGTCAGAATCCGGCCATTTTCGAGTCCGCAACTCTATAATGCCAAATAAGACTTGTCTCAATTGGAAACCAATGTTTCCAAGCTCAATATCAAAATTCGCCTTTCATTCCGAGAATTTCACGAATTCGACGATTATCGTCCAATCGTGTTAATTCCGGCAAAACTTCGTTACTTGAGATTTTAAAAACATTTCAATTGGATTCACTCCATTATACTAACATCTTGACATACATACTTCATTAACGTACATCTTATTAATCATACTAATTTTATTAATGTAAACATTTAACAAATTCTAACAAATTCTTATACTTTCATTATAAGTTCATAACTTATTTACGAATCAATTTCTTATGCATGACTTATTCAGCTTATTAAGACTTAAGCCCTTTGATTCATTATTCCAACCTCTTCTTAGAATGCTTGTTCTACCAATACCCCCTTCTCTAACAAAAGAAGAAAAAGAGAAACATGGTTCAAGAACACTTACTCTTTGATGATATATTGCTTAATCTTTGATCTCCTTCTTGCTTCTTGAAATATGAAAGACTAACTTTCTAACTTATTCTCTCTAACCAATAAGTTATAAGTTATTGGTGGAAAAGCTAACAAAGGAAGTATAACTTATATGTGCTTATTCTCTCTACCAAATAAGCTCTCAACTTAAGTTGGATGAAAAACTAACAATCAACAAATGAAAACAAAGCTTACTATTTATAGAAAATCCTAGATGAGGGCATAATGGTCATTAAGCCACTTCTACCTCCTTAATCGACCTCCTTACTATTCATTACTTAGCTCTTAAGTTAACTTGCTCTCCAAATAAATTACTTGGTCATCACACTTACTTAATCATTAAGTATACTTGTTTATCACATTAGTGCACTTTGTGTGATCACCACACTAACTTAGCCTCTAAGTTTGCTTGTTCATCACATCAATTTCTTGTCCACCACTTTGGACTATCCATGGTTTGCTCCATGGTTCGTACCCATTGGATAATTACCTTGGGCCTTAGCTTAATTAACTTACTTAATCATTTGGGCTTCTATCATAATTTTACTTTGGGCTTGTAATAAACAAACATTGGGCTTGCATTAATAAACTCATATTGGACTTAACCATCCAATACTTGGGCTCACATAATACTTAACAAATCCTACCAATTCCTTTCTTTTGGCTTAAAGCCTTATAACATATATTATACGTATAATTCTCGTACTCTAATTCGTATACTTAGTCAACATATACGACATACCATTATTCATATGTACTCGTATAATAACTCATATAGTATTCGTATATCTTACCTCGTACAATACCTACGTATAAAACGATCATCACTTAATTCATTTCATACATTTAAAGTCCTTCTCGAAAGTCACATTTCCTAAACGTTAGGTTTTAAGTCCACATGCAAAATATTACGTTTTTCATAGCATAAATATTATTGGATATTCCATCTCACCTCAATATTCTATCATTACGTATTTCTCGGAAGTTCAAAAATAATTCCGGCGTAAATGCGTGGATAGTGTTTTTCTTAAACTTTCTCGAAAGCTTTTATTTTCGCCTTGGAAATTCAAACACTTTAATTCTACCACGTAGCCAAAATCATACGATGTTCTGACATTTTTAGGTCATAGAACGACCTTCGATTAGCTTGCTCCATAAATAATCAACTAAATTCATTTAATAAAAATAAAAATTTAATTCTCAAAAATCCGATTTTCTCGGGCGTTACATTCTTCCCTCCTTATAAGGATTTTGTCCCCAGAATCTCGCTAATAATACCTACACCACAAAGGAATTTTTTTTTCCTTTATTTTAATCTCTAGTTCCCACAATGCTTCTTCGACAGTGGGGTTCTTTTATTTCACCTTCATCGAAGGTATTATCTTAATTCACATGACTTATCACTTCCTATCAATAATCTGATTTGGAAGTTAAACACTTATTAACACATTACGCGATCTCTATATCATCTTAGCTATCATTTTAACTCATATTTATATGGAACTCAAATTCCTCCCTCCAAATAAGACTATACTCAGTCTTCTACTTATCTTGCATCATCTTCTTCATTCGCTTGCATCCCTCGTTACTTAGTTGTACTTACTTAACTCGTTCCATTATCGTGGATTGAGTCTACGTTTTGAATAACAAATCTACCCCTTCATTCCGTAATTTAACTTCTAACTCCACTCTCGCCATCTCCATTATTAACTCCTTCTGAGTTGTTAACATCGATAGTTTCCCCTACCCTTCCTACTTAACGCGTCGGCTACAACGTTTACCTTCCCTGAATGATATTAGATTTCACAGTCCTCTTTCTTATATTTTCAACTCCTTCTGTGTGGAGATATATTTCAAACTCTTAGAGTTCGTGTATATCTGTAGCATCCCCAAATCCGGGTACTTTTTACCACGAATCTGGTATACTAAATCTATAACTATTGCGGAAGATATAAATATAAATTGTTTATACATTATATTTTTACACATCATTCCCAAAGGTCTACAACCTTAACTTAATACATACCTTCAATATCTTTGAAGATTTACAATGCTATTTTCATCAGAAAATTTAATAGATCTAACTGCAACATAATTTAATCTTGTACTTTGACTTTACTTCTGTCTTTATTCGAGCTTTCATCTAAATCTGAAAATTTTATCATGATATAGCATAGGTGAGCAACAAATTTGCCCAGCAAGTTTTAAATACAATGAAGATATATCATGATTGAAAAGAATGAATAAGCTTTCAAGTTTTCAACAATATAATAATTGTGAAATAACATGAATCAAGTTTCAATAATTTCATGACTGAATCAATAATGTTTGAAGGTCAACAATGACCATAAACAATTTAACTAAACCTTATGGTAATGAATGCGATCATCATTTCATACCTGATGAACATATACAACATGCACTAAGTGCGAATCAATAATCAGTTTAGACATGAATAATCATCAATAATCATTCACCAACATACTTTGAAATATAACTCGAGTTTGAGTTAAGGAAACTTGTCTGCACTGCTGATTACCGCTAAGCAATCTAATGTAATCTCTTATAAAAGACCTATCAATTATAAGATTAATCTTTCAGTTAGCATATCATACCTGGTAGCTCTTAATACTATTACTTTATCCATAGATTATCTAACACTTAATCAAATATTAGATAACAACTTAACACATCAGTATTATTATCATTCTTTGATAATTCTTTAATCACTATATCATATCCATTATAATTTAACACTCTCATTATCATTTCATAAGTTATTATTTAACATCTAATAAGTCAAATACTAATCCAGCCACCTGGGTTCTAAATCCAACAACCAAAACTGCAATCCAGCTAACTAGATTCCAAATCCAGCGATCTGGAATCAACATATTTCTAATCCAGCAAGCCTGGATTCACCAATACTTCAATCCAGCAAGCTGGATTCATAATCCTTCAATCCATCAAGCCTGGATTCATAAATCTTTCAATCCAGTAAGCTTCTTTTCAATCCAGCAAGCTGAATACATCAAATTTTCAATTCCAACAAGCTGGATTCCATATCCTTTTCATGAAAAACACTAAATCACATATTATTTTTCTATCCTTTACCCAAACACATAATATAGTTCATTGAATATCAATTTCAACAATTACATTGAAAAAATATCATAAATCTCTTATTTTAATCTTCCGTCGAATATTATTAATTATGTAATAATATTTTACTCTAAGGTTATCAACCTTTTAATAACAGTCCAATCAAATGCTAAAAATAATTAATGGGCTATGATATTATTATAGTCCATTACTTTTAATATTATTTTACCCTAATTATTTAATTAGGGTTTTTATTTCTCACTCTAGAAAATAAATTCTTTACTCATGCATTTTTAATTTCATAACCCAATTAGAGTTGGTTATAAAATTAATTATTTGAGATATATAAAATAAATCTCTTAATGTTAGTATATATATTTATATACTAATATTATCCCATATTATAACCTCTTAGGTTATTTAATTATCACACCTAATATATATATTAGGTTACATAACTTAATTCTTAATTCACTTTTATATACAAAATAAATGTATTCACATTATATAATGTATATTTATTTAAATCATACACATAATTCACATAATCAAAACATATTTCACTTCTCACACTTATTTTGACTTTCCTCCATAAAAAGTCAACTGTTGGCTTTGACCAAAAGTCAACATTTACACATTTTGTGTTTACTGTTCATTTTGACTAACTTGACGTTTCGGATGCAACTGAGCAGTCCGTGCTTCAAAATTCTATCTCTAACTCAAATTTTAAGTTTTCAATTATTCCCTTCTTAAAGCTAATCGTATTAACTAATGACTTTATACTTGTTCAATTCACATCGAATTTTACATGTATCATAATACCTTATCCTTGATATTCATTCAAATGCATATCAATTCATTTCTAGGTTTTTGGAATTTTGTAACCCATATTTTCTCTATTCTCATTCGAATAGCAAACCATAAAGGGTTTTACTTGAAAATTTTAAATAAATCCTCAAATTTTCTTCTTGGTTTTATTCTTTAACGTTTATTCTAATCATTCAAGATTTTATAAATTTCCGGGTTGTCACATTCACCCCTTCTTCTAAGAATTTTGTCCCCGAAATTAAAGCATACTAATCTATGCTTATTCGATTGATCAAAACTAGGTTTTCAACTTAACCTTTACAATTTCCTCATTTGAGGATCTCTCATCTATTATCACATTTCACCCTAACTACTCACTAGGAGTTTACATCTTCTAAACATTCATCAAAACTAGGTTGTCGTAATAACCTTTATTCAATCATCGCAAATTCTACTCGTAAACAACGAGTTCACACTATTTCATATTCATAATCACATACTACCACAACATTACTCTGAAGAGTTTAAAAACTTTTCATATCTGTCTGAGGGATCATAAAAACTATGAACTTTGAGGTTTAGGGCTATTTCTAGCTGCTACCTCTTTCAATTACGAAAGAAAGGTACTCTACCTCTGAAAAATTTCATATTTGGTATGTTTATAATCACAAAGAATGTAAACTACTGATACGGGTACTTTAGAGGATTAGTCTGTTGTACCTTAGTAATCGGAACGACTATATGCGTTATTAAATTGGAGTATTTTATCCAATTAATATATCCCCATTTTTCGGGGTTGTTCACCTCAGACTTATCATAAGATTCCGTACCAAAACAATTTGGTTCGACATAAGCTTTCAAACAATACTATGAATTTCATTATCATTTGTCTAGCTAAATAAAATAGCTTTAGACGTATTCCAATAATTCAAATTTCAATCGAAGCATGTGTCTGTCCAAATTTAATTGGCACTTAACTTTTCTTTAAAATTCTGAAAATCATTTTATGACGTCATGATACCGCACTGTATTTACAGTCCGTTTGAGGATTTCGTCATTTTGTGACTTTGTTATACTACATCATACTATAGTGGGCTGACGATTTTTGGATCACATCCAACACTAAGTAATTCTGCATTGATAACTCCATCATTTTAACCATCTTTGCACCAGGTTACATGATGCATTAATGATATAAAAATACATTTTGATTGTTCAAATCATTTTCGTCTAGCCGAATCAATTAGCATAGACACTTCTTTAAACACTTCAAAACCATTGAAAATCATTTTTGGTGTCATCATTTCACAACATGTAACGATGTGTTAGTGGTCCGAAGTCCACACCTACACATTTGTCACCATGTGTTAAGGATAACAAAAATTCATTTTATTTCGAAAGGCACATCAGTGCGAATTTAGCTTGATGTCAAAAACATCGAAGTCTAGCATAGCTAGAAGATTTGAAATACCTATGCTTTCATCATCAACTTCACTCTTTCTACTGATCAATTACTTAAGAATTCTATCTATTTCTGTCATCCTTAATTCTCCATTTAAAATATTCACATACCCAGTTCATCAAACTTACCACACAATATGAGTTCAGTAACTTGCCACAATTATATGGGTTTAAGAACTTATCCTAGACAGACCATAGGCGTCCATTCGCTGAGGGGTTCAAAATATTCCATATGATTATGAGTCATGAACTTACCATAAGTATGAGTTTTAAGAACTCGCAACTAACCTTATTTTCTACCTATTCATCATATACATAAGAAAAGAATCACCTTATCAACATGTATATAGCAAATAGCGCGACATCGACATTTCAATGATTATCAGTACCAGAAACTAAGTGGTTATCAAACCAAACTCGACCACTAATCAATATAGGAAGCTAAGCGGACAATTCCCCGCCTATACAAAGAATTGTTCAACCTAACCACTATATTGACCAGGAAGCTAAGCGGTTCTAAAACCAAGTACAAATTCCCCGCCCATACAAGGAATCATATAACTCAGCTACTGACATGAGTCCTCAATTAAAATCCCTCATCATTCTTACTTTCTCTTTTCTTAATACGAATTTTCTTTAATCCGCATCTTAACATTTACCACTCTTTTCTGAGTTTACATTGTACCATTCATAGTACCTTCTCTTTATAGCGTCAAGCTATATCCTACTAATCATTTAACAAATCATATGTTATTCAACGATGTAATCAGATCATGTTGTGATCTTATTTTTGTAATCATTTCTCCTTACACTTACGATCGTTTTATTTACTATCTTCTTATTCTTTTATTTAATCATATTATATTATGATTTTATTAACATTTCTCATCTTATAGACATTGTCTATTTATTTTCACTTTTCATCTTTATTACAGGAGTCAGGTAACTCTGGATTCTTATCCTTATATCTCTTCAAGATTCTTCTTTGAATCTTAATTATCTTTCTCTTTACTTTACTGATGAATTCCTTAAATTTGTCTCTTATCCCTTAAACTCGATCTGAGTTTATTCCTTATCATCATCTCCGCGGTTATAGCCTAAGGTACTCCTACCTAAGATTTATAACCTACGGCTCTGATACAAACTGTAGCATCCCCAAATCCGGGTACTTTTTACCACGAATCTGGTATACAAATTCTATAACTATTGCGGAAGATATAAACATAAATTGTTTATACATTATACTTTTACACATCATTCCCAAGGTCTACAACCTTAACTTAATACATACCTTCAATATCTTAGAAGATTTACAATGCTATTTTCATCAGAAAATTTAATAGATCTAACTGCAACATAACTTAATCTTGCACTTTGACTTTACTTCTGTCTTTATTCGAGCTTTCATCTAAATCTGAAAATTTTATCATGATATAGCAAGGGTGAGCAACAAATTTGCCCAGCAAGTTTTAAATACAATGAAGATATATCATGATTGAAAAGAATGAATAAGCTTTCAAGTTTTCAACAATATAATAATTGTGAAATAACATAAATTAAGTTTCAATAATTTCATGACTGAATCAATAATGTTTGAAGGTCAACAATGACCATAAACAATTTAACTGAACCTTATGGTAATGAATGCGATCATCATTTCATACCCGATGAACATATGCAACATGCACTAAGTGCGAATCAATAATCAGTTTAGACATGAATAATCATCAATAATCATTCACCAACATACTTTGAAATATAACTCGAGTTTGAGTTAAAGAAACTTGTCTGCACTGCTGATTACCGCTAAGCAATTTAATGTAATCTCTTATGAAAGACCTATCAATTATAAGATTAATCTTTCAGTTAGCATATCATACCTGGTAGCTCTTAATACTATTACTTTATCCATAGATTATCTAACACTTAATCAAATATTAGATAACAACTTAACACATCAGTATTATTATCATTCTTTGATAATTCTTTAATCACTATATCATATCCATTATGATTTAACACTCTCATTATCATTTCATAAGTTATTATTTAACATCTAATAAGTCAAATACTAATCCAGCCACTTGGGTTCTAAATCCAACAACCTAAATCGCAATCCAAATTAAATCGGATTCCAAATCCAAATGACACGAATTCAACAGATTTCCAATCCAATGGCTCGGATTCACTAATACTTCAATCCAAAGAAGTCGGATTCATAATCCTTCAATCCATCAAGCCTGGATTCATAAATCTTTCAATCCAGCAAGCTTCTTTTCAATCCAGCAAGCTGAATTCATCAAATTTTCCAATCCAGCAAGCTGGATTCCATATCCTTTTCATGAAAAATATTAAATAACATATTATTTTTCTATCATTTGCCCAAAAACATAATATAGTTCATTGAATATCAATTCCAATAATTACATTGAAAAAAAATATCATAAATCTCTTATTTTAATCTTCCATCAAATATTATTAATTATGTAATAATATTTTACTCTAAGGTTATCAACCGTTTAATAACAGTCCAGTCAAATACTAAAAATAATATTTTAATCCAATATTATTAGTCATATAAAAATAATTTAAGTCATTAATCACATTAATAAACAATTGTTTTTAATTAGTTTCCTTTTATTAATAAACTTGTTTAAGCATTCTAAAATGCCATAAACATCACAACACTTCACACCCGACCCAAAACTTCATCAAAAATCTGCATAAGACATGCTCAACGGTCTCAAGTCATAAATCGCATTTTTTTCATATTTTTAGACATTATATATTTAATTAAATCTATTTATCCATTTATCATCATTTAGATGAAAAATACCAAATCAGTTCCAAAAATATTTCTTTTCTGGGATTTGACAGAATATAGTTCCATATTGAACACATATTTTTCCCGGAATTTTTAAAATCCATTTACTATATTTAAATAGTCAATAATAGCCAAATATTCTCCGATTTTTCATAAATCCAGATTAACTCCAAAAATTCTAACATTTTTACAGTATGCTCCTGCTATACACATGTACATCCAGTAAAAATTTTGTAATTTTTGGACTTATACACAGAGAGTTATTCGGGTGACTTCACAAAAATAGTCCTTCACCGTAAAATCCATAACTCTCAAACCGTATGGCCAAAAATTCTCAAATATTTACACAACATGCGTATCTTCTGATATTAACACCCCAAATGTTTCCTGAATTTATAAATCATAAAACGTGGATGAAAATACCCCCGTTTCAGACTGTCCCAAAACAGTTTGTTTCCTTCTACCAAAAACGGGACTATTTTAGCAAAATCAGTCGCTACCCCATGAAAACTCAACATTTTTTAGTGCTACCACTTGGGTTAACTAGTAAACACATATATCTAGCACCCCTCTTTGACGGATCATAAAAAGGAGTTATGGATTTAAAACGGTAGATTTTCAAAGTACATAGAAATTTGGGTTCAAAACTAGAAAAATTATTTTTCTTTTCCTTTTTAATTCAAACCAAATCAACACCCAATATGGGTAAATCCATACTTGAATCCATGGAAAACACATAAGTCACAGGGGTTTGAACATCCAAATCAAAAACCCCCTTTTCATCAAATTACAAAAAAAAAGAGAATAAAGGTTAGGAAGAAAAATAGTTTTATACCTTTCACTTCTTCTTCTTCTTCTTCTTCTTCTTCTTCTTTTTCTTCTTCTTCTTCTTCTTCTCTCCCTCTCGGTTTCTCTCTTTCCCGTTTTTTTTTCTCCTCTTTCTTCTTTCTCTTTCTTCTTATCTCTTATCTTCTCTTTGATTCTTATCTTTTTATCTTCTCTTTCCTTCTTATCTTCCAACTCCTTATCTTATTTTAAATTGTCAATTTACTTAACAAATGACTACATAGCCCCTCCTTAAGTGGGTCAAAAATTGGGCCACTTATTAATAAAATTCTATTGGGCTTAAACTTTTATTATTTTGCTTACTAACAAAATAAATTTGGGCTTCCACCAAAAAAATGTAATTGGGCCATTATAATATTTACATAGTCCACTCCTTTCCATCTTATCCCATCCTAAATATTTAATTAGGGTATTCGTTCCATATATTTAGAATTTAAATCATCACTCTTGTACCTTAAATTCTATAACCCAACTAAACTTGTTTTAATTAAATTATAAAATTAATAACTTGAGATAATAAAAATATATCTCTTAAATTAATATAATTTTTAATATTATTGTTCTGCCACAAGTGGGCCTAGTTTGGGCCCTTAATTAATCCCATTGAGCTAACAAATTTAATTGTTTTACTTACTAACAAAAACTAACTTGGGCTTTCAACCCTAATTAAATTGGGTCAATATAATACTTGTCACATACATAATATATTGGGCTAGATTAAATAATTTAATCGCCCTTAGTCACTCTATCTACAAGTCTCATGCTTAATTAATTAATTGGGCTCGTTTAAATAATATAACTTCCTTAGTCCATCAAATTTAATTCTCTTGGACTCTAAATAAATTAATGGGCTATGATATTATTATAGTCCATTACTTTTAATACTATTTTACCCTAATTATTTAATTAGAGTTTTTATTTCTCACTCTAGAAAATAAATTCTTTACTCATGCATTTTTAATTTCATAACCCAATTAGAGTTGGTTATAAAATTAATTATTTGAGATATATAAAATAAATCTCTTAATGTTAGTATATATATTTATATACTAATATTATCCCATATTATAACCTCTTAGGTTATTTAATTATCACACCTAATATATATATTAGGTTACATAACTTAATTCTTAATTCACTTTTATATACAAAATAAATGTATTCACATTATATAATGTATATTTATTTAAATCATACACATAATTCACATAATCAAAACATATTTCACTTCTCACACTTATTTTGACTTTCCTCCATAAAAAGTCAACTATTGGCTTTGACCAAAAGTCAACATTTACACATTTTGTGTTTATTCGCTCATTTTGACTAACTTAACGCTTCGTATGCAAACCGAAGCGTTCAGGTGCTTCAAAATTCTATCTCTAACTCAAATTTTGAGTTTTCAATTATTCCCTTCATAAAGTTAATCGTATTAACTAATGACTTTATACTTGTTCAATTCACATCAAATTTTACAGGTATCATAATACCTTATTATTGATATTCATTCAAATACATATCAATTCATTTCTAGGGTTTTGGAATTTTGTATCCCATATTTTCTCTATTCTCATTCGAATAGCAAACCATAAAGGGTTTTACTTGAAAATTTTAAATAAATCCTTAACTGGCGAGATGCATACACAATGACATTGCCATGTTATAAGAGCACGCAATCATGTCATCTATGCGAAATATCGAGATACACTACAAAATTCCCCGTATCATCCCATAAAGATAATACACGTGTCTTACTTAATCTTTTCTTAAATCTTGTGACGCTAATGGTACATTTAACCATAGCACCCCACAAGAGAACCTATCAGCTTACAACCGTCTTGCTCGGTGCCCCTTACGAAAAGTCTAACTTCCGCATATTATTCAACCCAAATGACAAAACCAAAAACTCATCATAACTATAACGAATTCTGAATGTCATCTTAGGTCTCTCCTCCTTCTTCTTTACTTTCAACCGACTATACCCCGTACACAAATCTATCTTTGGAAAAATTATTTTCCCCTCTCAACTGACCAAATAGATCATTGATCTTGGGCCATGGGTATTTATTATTAATTGCTAACTTATTCCTCCTACGATAGTCGGTACGCAACCATAACGACTCCTCCTCTTTCTTAACATCCTACTAACTTACGTCCAGGTTAGACGACAAGGCCTTTCAGTGTTTTATTATCATAAATTACTACCTTAGATTTTCTGAGAAAACTAAAGGTTCACACTTTTCTTATAACAATTTATTATAGTTCTATGGTTAATTAACCCATTCATACCGAGAATTTCCCCAAATCCTCTCGACATTAATCAGAACTTATCTACCGATACTTGCTTACTTCTATTATTCATGAAACCATTTCCATGAATATAATTAACAAAAAATTAATCCCTCCTCCTCTATCTTAATGTTTTAAAGGTATTTATAATCCCTTCCAGACAGACTCCTAGATAAGTCTTTCTACATGTCTTACACACCTCGATCCTTCACTTAGGATCCCCTTATCCCATTTCAGTATTCCCGGAGTTAAAAATTTATGTCTCTTTGGCATACTGCCACTACCATTATCTACCTTGGTTCCTCCCTCTCTCTTGCTCTAATCTTTTCCCTCTTTGTGGTATTGAGTCTACAACTCACTATCACCTTATGCTATAATCACCTTCTCCAGAATAATCCCATAGGAAACACTCTAGATCACCAAAATCCCACTATAGAGCTAGGGTCTCAAGCCCTACTCCAACCTACGAGCCTTCCTCTCCTCAGTGTTTACTTGATGTAAAACAAACCTTGCCAATTCATTTGAATTTGGCCGCGTACTAGGGAAATGTCATGTCCCCTTGCTTAAATTCTAAGAATTAATTCTCTATCCTCCCTTGCATGCTTGTAGGAAAAAAATTCGTATGTTGTTATGCATGTTGATACGAAGAGACCAAAGTTTAAATGAACGGATTCGGTGTTATAACGAATCCGTAGGGAAAATTTTCATGTTTTATTTTCAAAACCTTCAAGAACATCAGGAACAGTGGAAGTAAATGTGTTGATTTTGCAAATTATGTGTTGTAACTTGTTAAAAATCATGCTAGATGGGTTAAGTAATGATTATATATGTATTACAATGATTGGGTAAGTCTAAATTCGTGTAAAATAACTAATTGGAAGTTATGGCCATATTCATGTATAATTTTACCTGTGATTGATTTTTGGCATAATTTGGCCTTGTTATGTTCATGAATGCAGAATCTATGACTAGAGAAAATGAGCTTGTAACCCAGCCTTTCTACACGTTACTAAACTAAATACCCTTGACCACGTCTAAAAAATAAATAAAAAAAAAAAAAAAATTAAAAAAATAAAAATAAATAAATAAATATTTGATGAAAATTATTATTAAAATATTTATAAAATAAATTAAATATTGTAATTGAGATATTTATGGAATAAAATAAATATTTGATAAAAATTATTATTAAAATATTTATAAAATAAATTAAATATTTTAATTGAGATATTTATGGAATAAAATAAATATTCGATGAAAATTATTATTAAAATATTTATAAAATAAATTAAATATTTTAATTGAGATATTATGGAATAAAATAAATATTCGATGAAAATTATTATTAAAATATTTATAAAATAAATTAAATATTTTAATTGAGATATTTATGGAATAAAATAAATATTCGATGAAAATTATTATTAAAATATTTATAAAATAAAGTAAATATTTTAATTGAGATATTTATGGAATAAAATAAATATTCGATGGAAATTATTATGAAATAATTTATTAGAGTGTAATAATAGTAAGAGAATGAAAATATTCTAATTTAATTAAGTAATTAAATTAGAAGGTAATGATTTGTTAAATAAAGTGGAGTTTATATTAAATAATTAAGTGAAAATGTAACTAATGAATGTCGTGAATACATATGGTATGTGTGTAGGATTTGTGGTGAGCGGAAGTAGTAATCGTTAGCTTACGCATGCAGGCAAGTTTCTAACCCTACTTGTCATTATTGTTCAAGTTTATTAATTACCTCGAGTAAATTATCATTATTATTATTCATGTTCAAATGTTATATTAAAGATTGATTATCTTTTCAAAGCATGATTCAGGTTATACAATAATTGTCCTATTGTATACTTCCGAGATTATTATTCAATTTGAATATCATTATTATTGAACCTTATTAGACTAGTGAACCCTTATTGATTCGACTAGTCCATAGTTGATAAGCGCTCAAATTTCCGAACCCTCGATGAATTGTCCAAACCAAACTTCCTTTGAGTGCGGACTCGAATGTCAAACCGAGATGAACAACCTGCAAAGGGATTTACTTATCGTTAAGCGTTAAGATATTGTGCACGATGATGGTACTAAGTCTTTGATCCCCCTAGTACGAGTAGAAAGGTCCATAGTCTTATGATCATTTAAAGGTTTCAAGTATAACCCTTGATAACCTAGGACATAGTTCAAGGTCTTATGACCCTCAAAAATCTTTTGATTCTTGTTATTCATTCTTTATTCAAAAGTTGAGCTTTTATTCAGATGTCTTTGATTCACTCGCATGTTATTATACTGTTATTTCATTGTTATACTTGTGGGCATTTGTGCTCACTCTTGCGTAATAATAACATTGAGTTAAGAACGAAAGAACCGACGAACCTTCTACTAGTAAAGGCAAGGGCAAGGTTAACAAGTGATGAAGACTTGTTGTTTTATATGATGATGTATTTGTTTAAGACTTAAGTTAATGATGTTATTTAAGATTTAATTGTTTATGATTCCGCACAGATGTTTAAGGTTAGAGTAACCTGGGATTGTATTTATTATGTAGTTGATGTAACCCCATAAGGGGAGATTTATTATTATTTCTATCTATTGCATGGTTTGCATTTATTATGGGTAGATAGATAGATGATATTTGTACAGTGAACACCAAATTTAGTGGAATTGAAGTACCCGGATTTGGGGGTGTCACATCGCATCTTTTCTAGCCTCACCCTGGTGAGCCTCCAACCAAAAGTTGGCTTCACTCTTCCTTATATAAGTCACAAAAGAAAACTTTTGCATCTCACCTATGCTTGTAATAACAAACGCCTTCTCTATTTCTTTTACCCATGTCTGGGACTCTATTGGGTCCGTCGTTCCTTTGAACTCCGGCGGACCTACACCTTTTAAACTCTTTAAAGGTAGTCGTTCTAGCTACCCTAGGTTCCGCGGGTACTCGACCCTTGGTTTGGTTAAATGCAGCCATTAATAAATTAACGATCTCTTGCATAGGGTTGTTCAGACCTCCTTCATTATCATTACATGATTCTTCTTCCTGATTATGTTATCTTCTCCTAGGCGGCATTATTCAGATTAAATAAATAAAATTTCATTATTATCTATTTACTTACTTTGTTATTAAACATCACATACCAACTCGCATCATAACAAATCATTTCCATGAAAACTTCATTATATTCATATGCTTCTTCATAGTTTGAGACTATTTATAATTTATTTTCCATAGCCAACAGTTATTACATTTCTATCCCGCAATTGAACTTCACAAAAGTTGAGATTAACAAAAGACTACCCTTTAAAAGAGGCATTTACGTCACTACACACATATTTATAACTCTAGACTTCTAATAATGCATAACAGCATCCTCGTGCTTCTCATTCGCAATCTCCACTATAGTATCCCGATTAATAGTATGACGGGTCTGTCCTGACTCATTGGAATAACAAGAAACCTTCATCTTGAAATCCTTATGAGCGCTCTCATGGATGTAAGACATCCGGGCTATCTTCCGATCCTTCTCACCAAGTTCTCTACGAAGCTCATCGACCTCCTTCTTAAAATCCCTAGCCTTATTTATCATGAACACCTTCTCATCATGCTCAAACTCAAAATCCGCTTCTGCAGACTCCTTCGCTACATAAAGAGCATTAATCTCTTCATTCTGATTCTGCACAACTGCACTCAGTTGCACATTCTTGTCAAGCTCTGCCAGATACAATGATCTCATTGCATCTGGAGGTGATGACTCTAGTGCAGGTACCACCATTTCAACCGATGTTACCTCCATTCCTTCTTCCATATCGTTCATCGTACTAAGGTATGATGCTATATCCATCTCTTCCTTAGAGTAGTCTTCCTCAGAAAAGTACTCCTCTGTCTTCGACTCCTCTAGAATCATTATTGGTACCTCTGCCACTAGCATGGGTACAGGCTCTACTCGGTTCACAAGCTCTTCGCTCACCGCATGTACATCTCTATACATCAAGCTATCGATTGACATCCTACAATACACATAACATGTTGATAAGTACATAACACACAATAGTATACACACAAATCACATTTAATTTGTTTAGGGTTACTTTCCATCTTTTTAAATCTTTCGGTCCTGAGCTTCCTCAATACCTTATTAACTCCTTCGACTTAAGTAAAGCTCAAGTTTACTTCCTTCGGACTTCTCTTCCTTAACGAGGTTATTAGCCTAAGGTTCTTCCCCCCTTAAGTTTTATAACCTAATGCTTTGATACCAACCTGTGACGCCCCCAAATCCGGGTCTCTTCCAACCCGACAGATGGTGCTCCACGGTGCTACAGTTCACAAAAACATTCAATTGAAATGGCCTCAAAAGAACGAATTTTTCTTATATATATTCCAAAACAATACTAGCAATCCCCAGGTTCTTTATAATCGTTACATTTGTTCTTGTCATAATATCAAATATTATCATTACAAACCTATACTATTACATAGGTACGCTACAAGTTCACTTTAGCCTTCACTTTATCCTTGTCGAATCTTTTGGTCATATCGTCTAAGCTGCAATCATATGGTTCAACCAAGAGTGAGCATAACAAGCTCAGCAAGTACAACAATTTCATTTTAAAAGCATGCTTGAAACATAGGAATCGTATATCTTCAATAACTGGATGATAGTTACGAAGTACTATCAATAATTCAAAATAGCATTCCTTTTCCTTCAAAACATTTTCCAATAACAATATTCCATAAATCATCAATTCTAGTTCAAGACGTGAATGTCTTATAGTTTCTTTGAAAAGGACAACCCGACACGAAGTCCGTAAGTCCGGCATAGCTTACGAGCACTTCTAGGTGATCAGCCTAAAGTACTCTATGTTGATCAACACTACATCCATTAAACGTTTGTACGTTTAAGTTGTGGCAACCTAACGTGCCCATCGAATACTCGATGAAAATATATTTGTTTATTCATATTCGAAAGCCTTGAATCAACTGCCAAATAGTTGGCATAGGATAGGCGCTTAGCAATTCTATATTGAAAGACTTGTAAACAGTTCAATCAATCTATCAAGATTAGTCTAGCCGAGCTAAAACTGGCATCGACTCTTTCTTTAAAACCATACATGCATCTCATAATGTGAATAATTTGAAAACCTGGCTAACACGAAGGTTAGAACTTAGCGTTTATGAAAAACTTGCCTTCAGCGTCTGCTACCGAATAATTTCATTTCCTTTGAGTCTTTACAGTCTCTACAACACATAATCACATAATATACCACATTAGGTCATGAATGAACATACTTGGTTCCTAAAGAATCTTACCCTTCTTCTCAATCTAATCCCGTATTAGATTTGTTATTTGTTGGTTCCAGCTTTCCGTCATTCTTTTACATCATTCTTACCAACTTCGTTCTCTTAACTGAAATTATTTCATTAATACAACTCAGTTCAAGTTAATTATCATTCCTCATGGCTTACTAATGTCCTTACGTTATTTAATCAAAACTCGATCGTCATTGATTAAGTACGTTTATTGCATACCGTTTGCGTTCATCTTTAATGGATTTACTTTAACTCTAAGTGATCACACTTGAGGTTTAGTTATGACTTAAAAATATTTTATTAAGTCCCTTAGTTCATTGCTAAACAATTTCCCTTCATCTTCTACTTGTAACCATTCTTGTGCACTTTATGTTTTAAGGTTGGTATTGCAATGCTGAAGTGTTCCTTTGTTAAAAGCACTACTGGCGTCGCCCATTAGGGCTTGAAGGCCGTCTGGGCCAATTGCATTTGAGAGACCCTTTATTATGAGTCGCTTCTGGTAATGACTCTCCGTAAGTGATGCTCACTTTGGCACTGCGGCGCCAGTCATTTAAGCTTGAGGTCGCGCCGTGGCGCGGACTCTATGCCACAGAAAACTTTGACAGTTTTTCAACTTTGCGAGATTCCCGGACGCGTAACTTCTTCGTTATAAGTTCGAATTGGCTCGTTCAAGAGCCTACGGTTCACAAATTTCATACTCTACGTGGTCATGCAAGAATTTTATCTATTCAACTTTGTTTGCTAAAATTTCACCTATTAGTCTATTTTTAATGAAAACGATAAACGTTCGTGAACGTTCAATGCTCGTTTCTTCGTTCTAAGTCAGAATCCGGCCATTTTTGAGTCCGAAACTCTATAATGCCAAATAAGATTTGTCTCCATTGGAAACCAATGTTTCCAAGCTCAATATCAAAATTCGACTTCCATTTCGAGAATTTCAAGAATTCGACGATTATCGTCCAATCGTGTTAATTCCGACAAAACTTCGTTACTTGAGATTTTTAAAACGTTTCAATTGGATTCACTCCATTATACTAACATCTTGACATACATACTTCATTAACTTATATTCATGATAAGTTATTACCTATTCTTGATGATTTTGCAACTTATTAAAGTATAAATACTTATATTTCTATTTAATGACTTATGTCTTATTTTCATATGACTTATTAATGAGTTAAGTCCTTTAATCATTATTCTTATATCTTATTAATCATACTAATTTTATTAATGTAAAAATGTTACAAATTCTAACAAATTCTTATTTACGAATGAATTTCTTATTCATGACTTATTTACGAATGAATTTCTTATTCATGACTTATCCGGCTTATTAAGACTTTAGCCCTTTGATTCATTATTCCAACCTCTTCTTAGCATGCTTGTTCTACCAATACCCCCTTCTCTAACAAAAGAAGGGAAAGAGAAACATAGTTCAAGAACACTTACTTTTTCATGATATCTTGCTTAATCTTTGATCTCCTTCTTACTTCTTGAAATATGAAAGACTAACTTTCTAACTTATTCTCTCTAACCAATAAGTTATAATTATTGGTGGAAAAGCTAACAAAGGAAGTATAACTTATATGTGCTTATTCTCTCTACCAAATAAGCTCTCAACTTAAGTTGGATGAAAAACTAACAACCAACAAATGAAAACAAAGCTTACTATTTATAGAAAATCCTAGATGAGGGCATAATGGTCATTAAGCCACTTCTACCTCCTTAATCGACCTCCTTACTATTCATTACTTAGCTCTTAAGTTAACTTGCTCTCCAAATAAATTACTTGGTCATCACACTTACTTAATCATTAAGTATACTTGTTTATCACATTAGTGCACTTTGTGTGATCACCACACTAATTTAGCCTCTAAGTTTGCTTGTTCATCACATCAATTTCTTGTCCACCACTTTGGACTATCCATGGTTTGCTCCATGGTTCGTACCCATTGGATAATTACTTTGGGCCTTAGCTTAATTAACTTATTTAATCATTTGGGCTTCTAGCATAATTTTACTTTGGGCTTGTAATAAACAAACATTGGGCTTGCATTAATAAACTCACATTGGACTTAACCATCCAATACTTGGGCTCACATAATACTTAACAAATCCTACCAATTCCTTTCTTTTGGCTTAAAGCCTTATAACATATATTATACGTATAATTCTCATACTCTAATTCGTATACTTAGTCAACATATACGACATACCATTATTCATATGTACTCGTATAATAACTCATATAGTATTCGTATTCCTTACCTCGTACAATACCTACGTATAATACGATCATGACTTAATTCATTATAGACATTTAAATTCCTTCTCGAAAGTCACATTTCCTAAACGTTAGGTTTTAAGTCCACAGGCAAAATATTATGTTTTCCATAACTAAAATATTATTGGATATTCCATCTCACCTCAATATTCTATCGTTACGTATTTCTCGGAAGGTCAAAAATAATTCTCGAGCAGAAATGCGTGAATAGTGTTTTTCAAAAACTTTCTCGTAAAGCTATTATTTTCGTCTAAGAAATTCAAACACTTTAATTCTACCACATAGCCAAAATCCTACGATGTTCTGAAATTTTTAGGTCATAGAACGACCTTCGATTAGCTTGCTCCATAAATAATCAATTAAATTCATTTAATAAAAATAAAAATTTAATTCTCAAAAATTCGATTTTCTCGGGCGTTACAGTTCAAGTGTATAAGTTTCTCGTATCGGTAAGAAATGAGCAGACTTGGTCAATCTATCAACAATGACCCAAATCGCATCTATGCCTTGAGAAACCTTAGGAAGACCAGTAACGAAATCCATGGTAATATGTTCCCACTTCCATTCTCAAATTTCAAGTGGTTGCAATGGACCTTTTGGCACTTGATGCTCCGCCTTGACTCGTTGACAAGTTAGACACCTTGAGATAAACCCCTCTATCTCTCTCTTCATATTGCTCCACCAAAATGTATATCGAAGATCACAATACAATTTGGTACTCTCAGGATGGATTGCAAACGGTGTGTTGTGCGCCTCCATCATGATTTTATACTTCAAGTCAGAATCGTTAGGAACACAAAGTCTGGAGTTGACTTGAAGTATTCCTTCTTCATCGATTCTTGCTTCCGGAATAGCACCTTCTTGCACTTTTTTCCTCATACGCATCAGCTCCAGGTTTATAGCTTGAGCATCTTTAACTTTATCGATTAAAGTCGGTTCTACTCGTATATTCACCATCATCACATGGGTCCCTGGAGTCTTTAACTCTATCTCCATCCTCTGTAAGTTATACAAAATGGGCCTTTACATTGACAATATCTCACTCTTATGCGCATATGATCTTCTACTCAATGTGTCAGCTACTACGTTCGCTTTTTCCAGGATGGTATTGAATGGTATGATCGTAATCTTTCAATAGCTCAAGCTATCATCATTGCCGCATGTTGAGTTCCTTTTGGGTGAAGAAATATTTGAGGCTTTTATGATCCGTATAGATCTCCACCTTCTCTCCATACAGGTAATGCCTCCAAATCTTAAGCGCAAAAACGACAGCTGCCAACTCTAAATCATGAATAGGATAATTCCTCTCATATTCTTTGAGTTGTCCTGAGGCATAGGCTATGACTTTCCCATGTTACATTAGAACATATCCTAACCCTTTGCCTGAAGCATCACTGTAGATGACAAATCCCTCCAAGCTAGATGGTATTGTCAGAACAGGTGCTAAAATGAATCTTCTCTTGAGTTCTTGAAAACTCTTCTCACATTCCTCGCTCCAATCGAATTTTGTATCTTTCCGAGTCAGCTGAGTTAATGGAGTAGTTATTCTAGAAAACCCTTCTACGAATCTCTGATAATAACCAGCTAAGCCGAGAAAGCTACGTACTTCGGTCACTGACTTAGGTTGCTCCCAGCTTTGAATTGCTTCAATCTTTGCCGGTTCAAAAAATATTCCATGATTTGATATCACGTGCCCAAGGAATGCTACTTCCTCAAGCCAGAACTTGCATTTCTTCAACTTGGCATATAATTTGTTTTCACGAAGCTTTTGGAGTATCAGCCTCAAGTGTTGCTCATGATCTTCACGACTTTTGGAGTAAATGAGGATGTCATCAATAAAGACGACCACAAAGTGATCCAAATATTCCTTGAATACTAAGCTTCATCATATCCATGAAGGCGGCGAGGAGCATTAGTCAATCCAAAAGATATGACTAGGAATTCGTAATGCCCATACCGAGTTCTGAAAGAAGTCTTTGGAATATCATCAGTTTTAATCTTCAATTGATGATATCCAGAACGAAGATCGATCTTTGAAAAGAATTTGGCGCCTTGCAACTGGTCAAACAGGTCATCAATGCGAGGCAACGAGTACCTATTTTTAATGGTGACATGATTCAACTCCCGATAATCAATACAAAGTCGCATACTTCTATCTTTGTTCTTCACGAATAGAACAGGAGCACCCCAAGGAGATGTACTAGGACAAATGAAACTGATGTCTAACAATTCCTGTAGTTGGGTTTTTAACTCCTAAAGTTCAATAGGAGCCATTCGATATGGGGCTTTGGAAATGGGTTTTGTATCGAGTTCAAGGTAGATACCAAACTCGATTTCATGCTCCGGGGGTAGGCTAAGAAGTTCTTCGGGGAATACGTTAGGAAATTTATTAACATTAGAAATATCATTCAAATCTGGCGTATTTTTGTTTAAATCCGTGACATGAGCTAAGAAATCTTGACATCTGTTTTTCAATAAATGAATAGTTTTATGGCTAAAGATGATCGTGAATGATTTTAATGGTTGGTCACTTGAATTCGCATAATAGGTTGATTAGGAGTATGAAACCTAACAACTTTACGAAAATAATCAATTTTAGCATAATGAGTAGTTAACCAATCAATCCCTAGAATCACATCAAATGCAAGTATTTTTAAGGAGATAAGATCGACAGGTAATGTGCGATCACCGATTTGAATCAAACAAGACTTATAAACAGTGGATGTAATGAAGGTTTCTCCCAACGGAGTTTCAACAGATAAGTCAAAGTCTAATTTCTCTGTAGTCAAATTTAAACGTTGAGCGCAAGTAGGAGAAATAAAATAATGGGTAGAACCGGTATCAAATAAGGTATAGACTTTGCTAGAGTTTATGATTAGCTTACCCGTGATCACCTCGCTCGGATTCCTCACTTTTTGGGAGGTTACGACAAACGCTCTCCCTTGAACTACTGGTTTTGTCTTGTCTGGGATGACCTTTGATGCCTCCATCCCACCTGGACTTGACTTCGATGAACGACAAAATCGGACAAGGTGACCTTCTCTTCCGTAATTATAACACGCTTTGGATTGCTGTGTACAGTTCAGACTGATATGTCCCTCCCCTCCGCATTTTTAACATACGATTGGCTGTCGTTCCCCTTCCTTAACAACAGGTGCTGGTGATGACGTCTTTCCATCATTGTTGAATCTCCTCTTCTTGAAATTTCCACTTCTATTATCTTGGCCATGATTACCACCGAAGTGGTTACCATTTCTAGCATGATGATTCCCTCCACGTTTGTTGTCACCGCTTCGATGACTGCTACCAGTAATATTATCATTTTGTCGGCTGCTCTCTCTTGGTTAGGTTGACTCGTTATCGCGCTCCAATAACTGAGCCCTATTTACAACATCTGAATACAAACACAGTTTGTGAGAAATTAAGTATTGACGTAACTCAGGTTTCAAACCTCTTAGAAACATCCGCGCTATTCTCTCCTCATTATCAACCAAGTGGGATGCAAACCAAGATAACTCAGCAAACTTAGCTTCGTACTGTGACACAGTCATATTGTTTTGCTCTAGCTTGATGAACTCTACCTCCTTCATGTGACGAATACTTTCTGCAAAGTACTTGTCGTTGAACAGTTCTTAGAATTTCTCCCAAGGCATCTTCAGTGCGGCAGGTTGAGTACGCTTTACCGATTCCCACCAGTAATCTGCCTCTCCTCACAACATAAAGGTGGCAAAAGGGAACCTTTTGCTCCTCGGAGCATCCCAAGACATCAAATATCTTGATGATCTGCTTTATCCACGTCTCTGCCTTAAGTGGTTTTGGCTCTCCAATAAACTCCGGTGGTCCCAGCTCCTTGAACTGTTTAGCGGTGACCGTCCGAGAGTTTCCAGTTTTTCCACCTGCATTTTGAACAAGAGCCGCTCTCGCCTGATGTTGCATGAATTGTATAAAGCCTATGAACATCCCATCGTTCATCATTTGGTCAGCGTTGTTGTTTTCTTGAGGATTATTGCCATCCTGATGCACATTATCCTGGGTATTGATCGTTGGTGACTCAACGGTCTCATGTGCTTCATTGCTTATCTCAACATTTTTGATTGCCATTTTCAAATATTGCCACAAAAGAAGGGTTAATTGAAATATCACATATTATCCCTATACTCTGACCGACGAAATAAATACTAAATAAACTTACGTAGGTCATACTAGCAAAGGAATTTCATGTCTCTCCCATCCTTGTTCTAGTCTCACATCTCAGCCAGGGATCATATCCCTAAGCTTTGATACCAACTGTGACGCCCCCAAAATAGGTATACATCACCCATCTTGAGTCGCCAAATACATGGTACATAATTTAAATACAAACTTCTTTTTATACAAGATGCGACAAAACGTGGTGAGAGTTTCAACATGGATAATGTCTCGTAGAGAGTATCCAAACTCAAATAAAGTCCCCATTATAATTATTATCACACTATTTCACTGAATAGTGAGGACTACTAATTCAACCACCTGGACCGTCACTCCGTTCCCCGATTAGTCCCAGCTATATTCTCACTTCACAGAGAGAACAATGAAAATAAAGGGTGAGCTCAACTAGCCCGGTAAGAAATATTATGACTAAGATAATGCAGAATAAATTATCGTTAGCCTTCAACAGTGTTAAACTGATAAAATATAATAAACATCAAGTTTAACTGCAGCGAAATAAGCAATCCATTAGAAGAGTCAATTAGAGCATGATATCTACTATCTTCTATGATTTAAAAAGTTTATCATCAATTTTATCGCCGAGACTCAGCTTAATAAATAAACCATATCATCGAATCATCTGTACACTACGGGCCAAGCATATTCATGTAATCATCAACGGTCATGATTATACAGAATAATCCCTAATCATAATCATACCAACAACTGTCCATCAATGCACTACATGCCAATGAGGATTTTTACAACATCATTTATAACATTACGGTCATGATTATACCGAATAATCCTTGGTCATAATCATACCAATCAATAGTACATCTATGCACGTAAGCCACAGATGACTTTTATCACAATATAAGCATGAGGATAATGACAATGATATAAGAATTCAATTAAAAGAAAGCAAATGATAAAGTTTTAAAGATTTATAACTTAATTTATCCAGAATTCAATAATGTCCAAATTGTCAACATGAAACTGCTTTGTGGACTAAAATTCAAGAATAATATTGTATCAAAAATGATTTGGACAACAAAGAAATCAAAAAAAATTCATGAATAATTCCCCGAGTGAATAGTACCCGAGTGAATAGTACCCCGTAAATAGTACTTTGTGAATAGTACTCATGAATAGTACTTTGTGAATAGTACCCGTTAATAGTACTTTGTGAATAGTTCCGTAAAAATGAATACTACTCATGGACAGTACTGCAATATGAAAAGCTTAAAATTTAACAAGAATGTGTAGAAAATATCATTGTGAAAAGATACTAGAAGAAGCACAAATTTCAAGGATATTCTACTAATTTCACGGAGTATAGAAGCAATACTTTAACAAAATGAGGGTGTAATCAGGAATATGAGACGAAATAATATTACTCAAATACTACAGAGTATAGAAGAAAATATTATTCCTATGAATACTGAAAAAAAATAATATCCCTTACCTCAGAAGAAGACTGGATATTGGAATAGTGAGGTAGCATGCTTCTCTTCTACTTTCTCTCTAAAGTTTCCCTCTCTATAACTTCTCTTTCTATAATTTCTCTTGTGAGTCTTAGTGAATTGGTGAGAATGAAAGAATAATGAGCTTCTATTTATAGGAAGATATAGTTTCGATAATTGCACGTTTTGGGGCTCGAAATATTACAGTATAATACTTTCATCTTTTCTTTCATTTTTAATTTAGTCCTGCAAGTATTATCAAACTTGCACCACCTCCCTAATAGTACATCTTGTGAATCAATAGTACAATCATGTGAATCAATGGTACAAGGGTTAGAGTACTTGCCTTTAGCGTCTACTTACAGATATAACACGTGCACTTTAGGTCCTTAAGTCTCTATAGTAGATGGTAGCATAACATAGAACATTAGGTCATGAATAATCATACATGGTTCTTAAAGAATCTTAACCTTCTTCTAAATCTAATTACGTATTAGATTTGTTATTATTGGTTCCGGCTTTCCGTTAGGTCATTCTTACGTTCATATGTAATTGATTTAACTTAACCCTAGGTGTTCATACCTAAGGCTTAATTATGTCTTAACAACATTTCATTAAGATCCTTATTTAATTGCTTATCAATTACTCTTCATGTTCAACTTATAAACATTCTCTATTGTCTAGGTCATGAAGTCAAGGCATGCAAGACCTTTATTACACTTGGTGTCGCTACCGCAATCATCACCTATTGTTGCTCAGAATTGGACTCCTGCGCTTCTGACACGAATCTCTTTGTTAATGGTCGCGCTGTGGCGCGAGTTTACAGGAGCTGAAGCTCCCTTTGGCGCTGAGGTGCCAGCTAAATGACTTGGAGTAGCGTCGCGGCGCAAACTCTGTGCAACAGAAATGTTTGACAAATTTTTCAAAAGTTGAGATTCCCAGACTCATAACTTCTTCGTTATAAGTCCGAATTAGCTCGTTCAAGAGCCCACAGTTCACAAATCACGTACTCTATACGTTCATGCAAGAATTTATATATTTTATATCGTTTGCCAAAATTTCACTTATTAGTCCATTTTAACGAAAATGATAAACGTTCGTGAACGTTCAATGCTCATTTCGTCGTTCTAAGTTAGAATTCGGCCATTTTCGAGTCCGCAACTCTATATTGCCAAACATGACTTGTCTCCATCGAAAACCAACGTTTACGACTTCAAACACAAAATACAACTTCCATTCCGAGAATTTCACGAATTCGATGATTATCGTCTTTACGTGTAATTCCGGCAAAACTTTAATATTAAAGATATGAACATGGTTCTAAATAGATTCTAAACATCAAATGGTCATGTCAACCTACTTATTATAACAACTTATTTTCAAGTTAAGTTTTGACTTATCCTTCATGAGTTCATGACCTAATCAATGTATCACTACATTTTTCATTCCTTAGGACTTATTATTGATTTAAGTCCTTACACCAATGTTTTCACATCTTATCCATCATATTACTTTCATATGATCATTATATGACAAGCTCATCATTTGTTAATAACTTATTTAGGGTTAAGTTACTTACTCATAACTTTATTCGAGTTAAGTCCATTTCGTAATCAATACTTATATGTTCTTAACATCTAAGTTCATTAGATTACACTTCTCTTATCAACCTACCATGATAGAGATGAAGATGTATTAGACAAGATCATTACCTTTGAAGATTACTTCTCTTTCTTTGGAAATCTAACAATGAAAGGTTTAAGAATCACAGTGCTTATTAGCTCTAACAATTAAGTTGCTTTTGTAAGGAAATTGTTGGATGAAATAACAAACAACTAATGAATGAAAAGCTTGGTATTTATAGGCCTTCTAAAGTTAGGGCCTAATGGTCATGAAGACATCCCACCTCCTCACTAACCTCCTTATTATTCACTACTTGCACACTAAGTAAACTTGGCCATTACTCTTAATTCTTGCCCACAACACAAAGGTCTTGGTCCCTACTTCACCCATTGGTTGCCCCATGGATCCTAATTAACTAATTGATCACCATTTGGGCTTAGGTTGAATTTGATTAACCAAATCTTTTTGGGCTAGTCTTCAATATAGTTTGGGCTTCACATTATTAACTACTTGGGCTTAACCTTAGTTCATCTTGGGCTTACCCCTTAAAGCTTATGGACTTGTACTTCATACACAATCCACAAGTTTAATTCATTATAAATTAATACATAGCATTCTTGAATTAAGTCCGCATTCGAAATATTATGTTTTCCATACTTCGATTATTATTACATAATCCCTCTTGCCTCGATATTATAACGTTATGTATTTCTCAGAAGTTCAAAAATAATTCTCGAGCGATAAACGGTGAATAGTGTTTTTCGTAAACTTTCTCGGAAAACTTTTATTTTCGTCTTGGAAATTCAAACGCTTTAATTCTCTCACGTGGTTCGAATACTACGATATTCCAACATTTCTAGGTTATAGAACGCCATACATCTTATTAACATATAAGAGTAATAATTAATATTATTTTATTCATTAGAATAGTATTTACAAAATATTCGATTTTCCGGGCCGTTACACTCTCTCCCCCTTATAAGGATTTTGTCCCCAGAATCTCGCTAAAAAAAAATTACACAAACAATTGAGGGTAATTCTTTCTCATCTTTTCTTCAAGTTCCCACATTGCTTCTTCAACATCGTGGTTCTTCCATAACACCTTTACAGACGGTATAACATTGTTTCGTAGGACTTGCTCTTTCCGATCGATGATTTAAATTGGCATCTCCTCGTAGGTTAAGTCCTTCTCGATATGGATCGGCTCATACTCTATTACGTGTTTGTAATCAGGCTTATAGGGTCGTAATACAGAGACATTAAACATGTTATGTATTCGTTCTAAGTCTGGAGGTAATACTACCACGTAAGCTACCTCTCCCACTTTTTCTAATATCTCAAAAGGTCCTATAAACCTGGGACTTAACTTTCCTTTTTTTTCCAAAGCGTATCTTTCCTTTTCAGGGAGATACCTTTAGAAATATGTACGAGTCTACCTCGAACTCCCTATTTACTCGATGCAAATCTGTAAACTTCCTTTGTCTGTCTTGAGCTGCTACGAGACGTATCCTTATCAACTTCACGACATCCGATGTTTGCTGCACCAATTCTGGTCCTGGCATTCGGTGTCATCCCACTTCATCCCAATACAATGGTGTTCGACACTTTCTCCCATATAAAGCTTCATAGGGCGGCATACCTATGCTTGCATGATAACTGTTGTTATATGCAAACTCTGCTAATGGCAGATGATCATCCCAACTACCCTTGAAATCCATGACGCAAGATCTTAGCATATCTTCTAACGTCTGAATTGTCCTCTCGCTCTGTCCATCGGTTTGTGGATGATATGCCGTACTCAACTTCAACTGCGTCCCCAACTACTCTTGAAGACTTCTCCAAAAGTTTGACGTTAATCGTGGGTCACGATCTGACACGATCGAAACTGGTACTCCATGTCTGGAAATAATTTCCTTAACATAGAGTTTTACTAATTGATCTAAGTTATACTTAATTCGAATTGGCAAAAAGTGAGCTGACTTAGTCAACCGGTCCACTATTACCCAAATCACATCATATCCCTTCTGAGTAGTCGGAAGTCCCACCACAAAGTCCATCATGATATGTTCCCACTTCCACTCCAAACTTTTCAATTACTGTAACAAGCCACTTAGTCGTTGATGTTCGGCTTTAACTCTTTGACAAGTCAAGCACATACTCATATATTCGGCTATTTCACTCTTCATATTTGGCCACCAAAAACTTTGTCGAAGGTCTTGATACATCTTAGTACTACCAAGATGAATCGAGTACCTCGAACTGTGAGCCTCTTGTAAAACTTGCTCCTTTAATCCCGTCTCATTTAGAACGCAAATTCTTCCCTCAAATCTTAATAATCCCTCATTATCAAGACTAAACTTAATATCTTTTTCATTGGTCAACCGCTTCTTTATCTGGTCACACTCATTAGTTTTTAGTTGCACCTCCTTGACTCTCTCTACGATGGTAGACTGAATCTCCATCGCAAACAGTCTTTGATCCTCCTAAATTGACAACTTCACCTCTAACTCCATCCTAGCCATCTCGGTTATTAACTTAGTTTGAACTGTTAACATAAACAACTTTTCCCGACCCTTCCTACTTAAGGCGTCGGCCACAACATTGGCTTTTCCAGGGTGATACAGGATTTCACAGTTGTAATCCTTTATCAACTCCAGCGATCTCCTCTGTCTCATATTCAACTCCTTCTGTGTGAAGATATATTTTAGACTCTTGTGGTCCGTGTATATCTCACACTTTTCCCCATAAAGATAATGTCGCCATATCTTTAAGGCAAACACCATCACGACCAGTTCTAGATCATGAGTAGGGTAAACTTTCTCATAATCCTTCAACTGCCTAGATGCATACGCAATAACCTTGCCATGCTCCATGAGCACGCAACCAAGTCCTCTATGCGAAGCATCGCTATAAACTACGAAATTTCCCGTGTCATCGGGCAATGAAAAAATAGGCGATTCATTCATCCTCTTCTTTAGTTCTTGAAAACTATCTTCACATTTCTCAGTCCATACGTACTTCACCATCTTCCTCATCAAGTTAGTCAGTGGAGTAGCTATCTTTGAAAAGTCCTGAATGAACCTCCGATAAAAACCCGCTAACCCAAAGAAACTCTGTACCTCGGTCGGCGTTTTTGGTTGTTCCCAATCAATCACGGCTTCCACCTTCGCTGGATCTACTGAAATCCCCTCATGGTCAATAACATGACCTAAAAACTGTACCCTCTCTAACCAAAATTCACACTTAGTGAACTTCACATACAACTTCTCCTTCCTTAATGTCTCCAACACTATTCTTAGGTGTTCAACATGATCTTCTAGTGTCTTAGAGTAGACTAGAATATCATCAATAAACACCACAACGAACTTGTCCAAATATTGTTTGAACACTCTATTCATCATATCCATAAATGCAGCAGGTGCATTAGTTAACAAAAATGACATCACCAGAAACTCGTAATGACCATAACGAGTCCTGAATGTTGTCTTTGGCACGTCTTCATTTTTAACCTTTAGCTGATGATAACCCGTCCTTAAATCAATTTTGGAAAAATATTTTGCCCCTTTTAACTTATCAAAAAGATCATCGATCCTGGGTAATGGATACTTATTCTTTATTGTTAACTTGTTCAACTCTCGATAGTCAATACAAAGTCTTAACGATCCGTCCCTCTTCTTGACAAACAATACTGGTCCCCCCCATGGCGAAACACTCGGTTGAATGTACTTCATGTCTAACAATTCCTTCAACTGTACCATCAACTCTTTCATCTCCACTTGTGACACCCCCAAATCTGGGTTACCTGACCCCCGAGTTTGGTGTTCACGATCAACAATATAATATCATTTAACTACCCATTCATATATAAATAGGAATACATAAGTCATTAACATATGTTGTTAATACATAAGTCCCAGGTTTGCTAACCTTAAAATTACAAATATACCCCTTAGATAAACAAAAAGGGTTTACAATACAACATAATAATAATATTGTTCATTAACTATTACAGCATCTTGCCTTTGCCTTTGTTTTTCTTCGATCCGCTGGCATCTCCAATCCTAACTGAAATGTATTATTTATAGCAAGGGTGACCAACAAGTTTTCCCCGCAAGTTAAGACATACAATAAAGGTATAGAAATCAATATCAATTGTTCTAACATTCTCCGCAATAATAATCTGATAATGAAAGAGTACAACGCTTTCAAAGTTTCTATGACATTCTATTGAATAATCAAGAATCAATTCTACGCAATAACAAAGTGGAATATTTTCCAGATTTATACTGAGTGATCTCACCAGATCTTTGAACTTATTTTCTCGGGTATCTATCAAAGATTTACTTTGATACATACGAAGGAGTATCAGATAACCATAAAGATTAAATCATACCCTCTCAAAGTACTTAGAGCCTACCCAACTCCTTGTACCCTATATTATGCATAATACTTAACAGTGCACAATGGTCGAATATACGACCTAAAATGTTCCCTTTATATAAAAAAGGTTGTTCTTCTCAGTCTTTGAATCGAAATTTGATTTAACAACGAAACGCAATGATTTTAATTTCTATTTACTTATCGATCTAGCCGAAATAATTGGAATCGATCTACCAATAACAATTGAATTCTTTTCTCGAATTTATCAAGTTCTAACAAATGTTCGTCTAGCCAGAATAATTAGCTAAGACATTTCTCAACATAATTTGACAATAAATAGGAATTATCTGTACTGTCAATTCTATCTTCTACGAATATGAATATCCAACAACAGTTATTCTTCAAATGTATATTCTCCGAATCAGTAATTCAATTTGAATTATTAATGATGCACTAACTACGAAGAATCAACAATAAATTCCCTGGACATGGTATAATTAGCAATAATTAACCATTATAATAATTGAATGAATATAACTCAAGGTTGAGTTAGGAAACTTGCCTTTAAGGTTGATTACATTACACACAATATAATTAATCTGCGTTAAGAAGACCTATATTCAACAATATGCCTCTCACATTTATCACAATCATTTATAACACGTAACCTTTGTATTTTTACAAAAACTTCTCCTAGGCACATTACCACATAATCACATCGGTGTTTATAACCTATATAAACACTTATCCAAATCTAATTAATTCGATTCGTTGGATTTCTATTCCATTCTCGATTTATCAATTGAAACTTATCCGACAATTAACACATTGATTGTCAATTAAACTTGGTCTCTAAGCTTCAATATTATTTTAGATAAGTCGGATATCATTTATAATATTTTTTCGAAAGCTTTTAATAATTTATAAACAATTATTATAATTTATAATAATTTTTCAAACACTTAAATCATTTTTAAATGATTTAATTATCAAATAATCTTATTATCATTAATATTTAATAATATAAAAATATTAATGTTATACTTGTCAAAATATTAAAGTTATTATTAATAACTTAAAATATTTTTAAATCATTAATATTCTACTTAAATGATTTTTAAAGTAATTCAAATTATTTTTAAATCATCACCATTAATATTTAAATATTAATGAAATTATTATCAAAATATTAAAAGTCATTAATTATAACTTAAAATATTTTTAAAACATTTTCTCATTTTTAAATAATTTTAAATCAATAAAACAATTTTTAATTCATTTATTTAATATAACAATTATATTTTATAATTCAAAATATTTTCTAACACTTTATCCTTATTTAAAATGATTTTTAAATCAATAAAATCATTTTTATCTTATTTATTTAATTTAATAATTAAATAAATTTAATATCATTAATAATAATTTATTAATGAAAATTCTCCAAAAATATTAAAATTCACATTTTATAACTCAAAATATTTTTAAATACATTATTCTTATTTAAAATAATTTTTCATAATATTAAATCATTTTTCTCTAATTTATTTAATACACTAATTAAATAAATTAAATACCTCTAATATTTAAATAAATATAAATATTAAAGAAAAATATTCTAATTGGTCAAAAAATATTTTTCATAATTTAAAATAACTTTTTAAACCATTTTTAATAATTTTGATAATTTAATTTCTATTTTTAATTAATTACCAGAAAAATCAAAAAATAAATTAAATAAAACCGTCGCTATAGGGCTTTAGCGACTCAAAGCGTCGCTGTTGGTGTTCTTGAGCCTCAAGAATACTGACAGCCGGTAGTGCAAGGGTCAACGTTTGACCAACTAAAATTCTTGGTTTAAAATCGATTATGGCTAATTGAAACTTTGGTCATGTAGTGGACATGTAATACTACCATGATCAATCCTTATATTTCTCAAAACAAATCACAACAAAGAGATCTAGCCTCTTAAACACACTGTCAGACAACTTCTGGGTTTTCCCAAAAACCCAGAACCTCGACTTGTCACTTTCCAGTACAAATTAATCTAGGTTCTGATCTTTCTTTTGGTTATTTCTTACTTTATAATTGTAGTATACATGACAGTTAACAACGAGATATCAAGATCTCAGTCCAACAACAACATATACTCCAGATCCAAACCGGTCAAACCCTGTCAGAATCTTTGTTCATAGCGTTTCTGGAAATTCCGGAATTTCAAAAGCAGTACGAGTGGCCTACTTTGACAACTTGCCATGATCTATATGTTTCTTGTTTAAGCGTTATAAATCCATAAAGTAAGAGACAACATAACAGGCTACAATTTGATTACCACATATCATTAAAAAAATATCATAACTGTCAGATCCGGACCTTTAAAACTCATGTCAGACGTTGTTCTTGGCCTTTCTGGGTTACCCAGAATTGGCCCGGTCATGCCCGGTCAACGGGTTTTGACCATGAATAACTACAAATCGAGACATCTGATGGCTGTAATACCACTTCCAGATTAAAGACAACATAACAACCTACAGATTCAATACATAAAACAAGACAAATCAAAAATAGGCACGGATCTATGGCGCCTGACATTAGCTTGTCAGACCACAGATCGTGTTCTTGACAGTTTTTGAAAAACACCAAATTAATGCACTTTGATGCTATGGATATATGTTTGATCATCATAGATCAACATAAAACATCCTCTAGCATTAATCTAAACACATAAACACGAACTTTGTCCTAGCATACAAGATCAAAATGGTTTTAGGGTTTATACCTTTTAGCTTTCAAATCATTGATCTATACTCTCCAATCTGTTTTTGAGTGATCTAGGGTTGTATAAGTGACTTGTTTACTTAGCAATTTCGTTGGTTTTTAGTGAGAGAGGGAGTTGGTGAGAGCAAAATTGAAAATGAGCAATTTTTATGAACTTTCTCTCTCTAATCTTCTTATATAATCTTTAGATTCAATGCATGAGCTGATAGCTGGTTGAATGGCTCAGTTTTTACACTCACCAAGTCAATGAAGTAGGTTACCAACCCCAATATTTGTTAGATTTGCAAGTTACATTTTAAAATAAACTAAAAGGGCATTTTTGGTCATTTACAAAATAATTTTAAGGGCAATCTTGTCCAATGCACAAACCCTTAGGGTTTAGGGTTTGGGTTAGGGTTTAGAGTTTTAACCCTTTAGGGTTTAGGGTTTAAACCCTTTAGGTTTGCAATTTAATTTCCAAGATTTTTGAATTTCGGTTTTCAAAAGAGAAAATTAATATTCCTAAATTATAATCCGGATTCGATAATTATATTAATATTTCCTAATTATAAAATTCAATCTTGCTAATTAGGATTAATATTCCTAATTAAAATTACTTAATTTAGCAATTAGGATCAAAATGATCATTAGGGTTTATAACCCACGAATTAAGATTTTAATTAAAAAAATAAATTTTCTAAATTACAATTAGGGTTTGAAAAATAGAAATTAAAATAACTAAAATATAATTAGGGTTTTCTAATCATATTAAAGTTTAATACACATACATTAGGCTTCCCAATTAGGATTAGGGTTTCCTAATTAGGGTTTTAGGAATCCCGGATTCAAAATTAGGGTTTCCTGGCGTACAATTAGGGTTTTCAACTGTATAATTAATTTTCTAAATCTGAGATTACGGTTTCTAATCCCTTATTAGGGTTTATAAATTTTAAACCTTATCCGATCAATCATTGATCCAAATTTCTATACAGTACAAACACATTCTCATCAATATAATTATTTTAATTATATTTTCTCTCAAATTCCCTATTCGGACTTTAGGGTTAGGGTTTGTAAAGCTGTTAAGCACAACTCTACTCTAATTTTATTAGTCAATACACAAATTGACTTTCTCGATACACGTATCACTGATACTTGTCACATAGATGATAATTAATATTAATATTAATTAAAAAAAAAATTATTCGCAAAATTTGGATTATTCGAAATCCCGGGTTATCACACCACTGGCGCCATACGATACGGTGCCCTGGAAACTGATGCCGCTCCTGGCACAATATCTATTACGAACTCGGTCTCCCTATCCAGCGGAAGACCCGGTAACTCACTTGGAAATATGTCCATGAACTCACTCACTATAGGTATTTGTTCCATGGTCGCTCCCACTCTCTAGGCATCAACCATATGACACAAATAGCCTACACACCCCTTCCTCAATAATTTCCTAGTTTGTGTCATGGTAAGACAACACGAACGTCCCGAAGATTTATTCCCGTAAAATATTACATAAGATTGTTTTAATGTTTTAATATTTACGCATTTCTTTTGACAATCTATTATTGCTCCATGATTTATCAATCAATCCATTCTGAGAAATACGTCAAATTCTCCTAACTTTATCGGTATCAGATCTACCGATAACTGACAACCTCGAATGTCTACGCAACAACTCCTATGAATTTATCCAACAGAAATTATCTCTTCATTTGCTACTTTAATATTTAAAGGTATAGACAACTTTTCGGGAAGTAATCCTAATCGCCTAGCAAAATCACATGCGATAAGCGAACAAGTAGCACCCGAAATCAAACAAAGACGCGTCACGCATTTAAGTCGTTGATCGAGAATAATACTGCGATTCGTCCCCCGAGGCCATTCGTCTTGACTGGTCATATTAAAGGTGCGGGCCATCGGCCTACCCATTACTGTCTTTGGGACCGCCAATAGTTAACTTACCACTATTGGTGCCCCTAATCCCGTCTATCCCCTTCTTTGGGCAGTTCTTTGCCATGTGGTCAGTTGACCCACATACAAAGCATCCATGGTTCTTCTTCGAACTGGGACAGTTTGGCGCAATATGCCCCTCATATCCATAGTTATAGCACACAACCTTACCCTTGAGACAAATTCCTAAATGAGTCTTTCTGCAGGTCTTGAAGGCCTCCATCCTCCTCTTTGGGTCTCCTTGTTTCACTCCGGTATTCCCAAAGCTAACTACGTTCCTCTTATAACCTTCGTCCCGCTGGCACCTTCAACTTTTATTCCCCTATCCATCTTCCCCTTGATTTTCTTATCTTTGTGGTATTGGCTCAACGCCTCACTACCACCTTCGACAATTATTTCCTTCTCTAAAACGATTCCAAAGGAAGTACTTTGGAACACGTAAATCTGATTTATAGAGCGGGGTTTCAAGCCACCGCCGAACCGTCGAGCCTTCCTCACCTCAGTATCCACTTGATGTGGAACGAACCTTGCCAGTTCATTAAACTTGGCGGCATATTGGGGAACAGTCATGTCCCCTTGCTTCAACTCCAGAAACGGCATCTCCATCCTTCCTTGCATGCTCGTGGGAAAATAATTCTCGTAAAATATTTCCTCGAACCTCACACACGTTATCACATCTATTCCGACCCTCGCCTGATTGGCCTCCTACCAAAAGTTGGCCTCTCCCTTCATCGTGTAGGTTGCAAAGGCAACCTTTTGGGCCTCGTCGACATTTGTTATCACAAAGGCCTTCTCAATTTCCTTCACCCACGTTTGGGCTTCGATAGGGTCTGTAGTTCCTTTGAACTCTGGCGGACCCACACTCTTAAAGTCCTTGAATGTAGTAGCTCGTACTACACCAGGATTTATTGGGATATTAGCCCCAGTTTGATTAAACGTTGCGGTTAAAAGGTTCAAAAATTCCTACATGGGGTTAACCGGACCTCCCTCTGGTTGATTTGTGTTCGCACCTTGGTTACGTGGTACTCTTCTTGGCGGCATTTTGCTGTTACAATAAACATATATTTCGTTATTATTTATTTTCGGCCAGTTAGTTATTAGTCAATGTTAAACAATAACTTAAACATTCGTTACTCAACATTTTTCAAAAAAAGAAAACTTATATTAATTCATTGTAGTATAATACTACATCGGTTACATAACACAGCCTAAGCCGAATACATTACTTTCCCGCCATTGCTTTCCAAAAATTGGGATTTACAAAAGACTACCCTTGATTATAAAAAAGAGGGTTTTACGTCACTACTAGATATAAAAATATGTACATATCTAACTACTTTAGTCACTACTAGATTACATTTTCCTTAAGGCATTTTCAAAATCCGCCATGGCAAGACCGACAATAATATCACGGCTGATAGTATGTATGTCGTGCACGCCTGTCTCTCTGAGGTAACCACTACACTGAATCGAAATCCTCATCAAAATTCCTACGGATATAGAACATTCTCCCTATCTTCTGCTTCTTGGTCTTTAGCTCCTCCCTGAGCTCAAAGACCTCCTATTTCAACCCATGGACCTTGTCCTTGGCCAAAACCCTTTCATCATGTTCCTGCTCCCACATGGACTCCACGTCGGTCTTATCCTCTATAACAGCTTGGAGCTCTGCCTTCAGCTCCTTAACCTTCTGGAAGTAGTTGATGTTCCTATCTATCACTGACATGAATAATGACATCATTGACTCCCCCGGAGCAGTCTCCGCTGCTATAGCTACTGGGTCGAAGGACACTGCTTCCATTTCTTCTTCTATCATGCCATCAAACACTAACATGAGATCTAAACTTTCTGAGTCTCCAGACTCAACCACCACTATCTCGGGATCTGCCGCTATGGGACTCGGTATAATGTCTACCTGATTAACTGATTCTTCACTGACTACCTATACGTCTCTATTTTCTCCTGACATCTACAACAACACAAAAGTTTTATTAGCACACGTTATTAGAATAATAAAAAAACAAAACATATATAATGCATTTTTATAAGGTTAACTTCCATATTTTATTCTTTGACTTTTCTTAAGGTTATGACTTAAGGTTTTATTTCCCCCCCCCCCCTTAAGTTTTATAACCTAATGCTTTGATACCAACTCATGGCCCCCCAATCCGGGTATCTTCCAATCCGATGAGATGGTGCTACACTTATGATTCACACATAAACATTCAATTGAAATGCCTCAAAAGAACGTATATGTCTTATATATATCAAAAGAATATTTACATTTCCCAGGTTCTTTACAACCAATACATTTGTCTTTATCATAATATTAGTATTATTCTTACAAAACCTATTCTATTACATATGTAGTCTACGAGTTCACCTTTGCCTTCCCTTTAACTTTGTCGGATCCATCGGTCCGTTCGGTCTTAGCTGCATTCATATGGTTTAAGCAAGAATGAGCCTAACTAGCTCAGCAAGTACCACAATTCTAGGAAAATAGCATGCTTGAAACATAGGAATCGTATATCCTCGATAACTGAACAATAGTTACGAAGTACTATCGATAATTCAAAATAGCACTTATTTTCATTCAAAATGTTTTACACAACAATATTCAATAAAACATCAATTCCGGTTCAAGAACGTAAACATCATAAGTACTTTGAAAAGGACATCCTGGCACGAATTCCGTAAGTCCGGCATAGCTTACGAGCATGTCTAGGTGATCAGCCTATAGTACTCTATGTTGATCAACACTACATTCATTAAACGTGTATATGTTTAAGTTGTGGCAACCTCACGTGCATGTCATTTCACGACAAAATAATTTGAGCATACTCAGTCTACTTTTGAAAACCACAACAATATTAGTTTGGTAAATCGTTATCAACATTTGATATAATAACATAGCATACGTTTAGCCGAAAGAGTTGGCTTTGACTTCCTCAGACATTAACTCATGCGAGGAATACATGAATCACAAAGACTTGTCCAGATCGAACTGGAACAAGGGTTAGAGTACTTGCCTTTAGCGTCTGCTTACAGATATAACACGTGCACTTTAGGTCCTTAAGTCTCTACAGTAGATTGTAGCATAACATAGAACATTAGGTCATGAATAATCATACATGGTTCTTAAAGAATCTTACCCTTCTTCTCAATCTAATTATGTATTAGATTTGTTATTATTGGTTCTAGCTTTCCGTTAGGTCATTATTAAGTACATATGTAATTGATTTAACTTAACCCTAGGTGTTCATACCTAAGGCTTAATTATGTCTTAACAACGTTTCATTAAGATCCTTATTTAATTGTTTATCAATTACTCTTCATGTTCAACTTGTAAACATTCTCTATTGTCTAGGTCATGAAGCTGGCGATGCGGCGCCGTCTATTACACTTGGTGCCGCGCTATGGCGTCACCTATTGTTGCTGACGTAAACCGACTCGGCTGACTGTACATGAGTTTCTTTGTTAATGGTCACTTATTGCGGTAGAGTTTTCAGGGGCTGAAGCTCCTTTTGGCGTTGCGGCGCCGGCTAAATGACTTGGAGTCGCACCGCGGCGCGGACTCTGTGCCACAGAAATGTTTGACAGATTTTTCAAAAGTTTAGATTCCCGGACTCATAACTTCTTCATTATAAGTCCGAATTGGTTCGTTCAAGAGCCTACGGTTCACAAATCACGTACTCTATACGTTCATGCATTAATATTATCTATTTTATATCGTTTGCCAAAATTTCACCTATTAGTCCATTTTAACGAAAACGATAAACGTTCGTGAACGTTCAATGCTCGTTTCTTCGTTCTAAGTCGGAATCCGACCATTTTTGAGTCCGCAACTCTATAATGCCAAACATGACTTGTGTCCATCGAAAACAAATGTTTACGACTTCAAACACAAAATACGAATTCTATTCTGAGAATTTCACGAATTCAACGATTATCGTCCAATCGTGTAATTCCGGCAAAACTTCAATATTAAAGATATGAACATGGTTCTAAATAGATTCTAAACATATGAAGGGCAAAGTAGCAACAAGTAAGTAATAATTGTATGATACTTAGGTATTGTGCAAAGTAATGAAAACGAGTATAATACGAAATATTATACGAGTTTGTATGAAGGATGAAATATCGTATATAAATTCTATATGAATTAGAATACGAAAATGATACATAAACAATATGTATATATGTATTAAGTAATGTTAATGGACTTGAAAGATTGGTTAACAATTGGTACAAGCTCAAGTGAATAAAATGTTAAGGCCCAATAATAATTAATGAATAATTTAATTAATGCAAGCCCAAAAGATAGGTTAATCTAAGCTAATTTAAAGTCTAATGAATTGATTGACCCATGGGGCTAACCATGTTAATATGGTTCAACTTGGTAATCAAATTAAATGTGTGGTGACCAAGTATTAGAAGTAATGACCAAGACTTAGGAGTAATGGCCAAGCAAAAGATAAGAGTTGTGCTTAGCAAGTAATGAATAGTAAGGAGGTGATTAAAGGAGGTGGGAGGATTTAATGACTAAATTACCCTAGCCTTGTAAATTCTATAAATAGAAGAAGCTTGCTAGCCATTTCTTACTTGTTCAAATAATCCAACATATTATAAAGTGCTTAAGTGTTAGAGAGAATAAGCTACAATAAGTTACTTTCATTTGTAAGAAGAAGAAGAAGGCTACTTTACAAAGACTTCAAAGAGTAAGACTTCTTCTCCATTTATCTTCTATCTCTACCATGATAGGTTGATAAGAAAAGATGGATTAAGGAACATGAATGTTAAGAAGTAAGAAGAATGTGTAAGTAATGAACTTAAGCCACATAAGTTGGTAATAAGTCATTTAAGCTAGCATAAGTTATAAACTTATGTGAAAGTATTATGAACTTGTAATGAGTTTATTAAGAGAAGTGATATGGATGCAAAAGAACTTGTATGATCATATGTATCATGAATACCTAAGTCAAGTTATATGTTAAGAACATATAAGGTATGATGATTAAGAAACTTTAAATTGTCATAAGTCATGAACAATGAAATCTTAAGTAGTTTATAATGGAATAAAATTATAAGCTCATGAAGAAATAAGTCAAAAATCCAACAATGAATATAAGTTGTTGTAATAAGTATGTTGAGATGTTCACATGATGAATGGAATTCATTTGTAATGTTGAACAAATCATAAGAATGAAGATTTGTCAGAAATTGCACGATTGGACGATAATCGTTGAATTCGTAAAATTCTCGGAATAGAAGTCAAAATTTTGTGTTTGAACTCGGAATCATTGTTTTCTGAAGGAGACAAGTCATATTTGGCACTTAAGAGTTGTGGACTCGAAAATGACCGGATTTCGACTAATTACGAAGAAACGAGCGTTAAACGTTCACGAACGTTTATCGTTTTCGTTAAAAATGAACCAATAGGTGACTTTTTAGCAAACGAAGTCAAATAGATAGAATTTTTGCATAAACGCGTAGATTACGTAATTTGTGAATCGTAGGCTTTTGAACGAGCCAATTCGGACTTATAATGAAGAAGTTATGCATCCAGGAAGTTCACAAAAATTTAAGGACTGAAATTTTTTCTGGTGCACAGAGTTTGCGCCGCGGCACCAACCCTAGGCAAAATTGGTCACGCCATTGAACGCTGCAATAACGGTGTCCGAAACCTCGCAAGCTCACGCCAGTAAGCGCTGTGACCAGTAGTACAAATTATGGCGCAGCCGCAGCAGCCACCATGCATCTGATAACCGACTTCAAGAGTGGCGTCCACAACGCTGCCCACCAAGTAAGGACTCAGCCATGGCCCAAGTCCGAGACAATGCCACTATTAACTCGTGCCGCAGCGTGAGATGTAAGTATCTGACCCGGTAGCATGACAACCAACCTCGAGAACAAGGATAGTGATGAGTGTTTTTAATTACAAAGAAAAGAAAGTTAATTGATTTAAAAGTAAACACAACCTAAGGAATGTAATGTAACATTGTTTAAACTTTGATAAACCTTAAGGATGTTGTATAAAGGTTGTGATAACTTAGTCAAATATAAATGCAAGGATAATGATAAGCTGGAACAGATAGTAATTGAATCTAATACACAATTAGATTGAGATGAAGGGTAAGATATAGTCATATACATACTTGATTACATGTGACCTAATGTGAGGCATTATGTGATCATGTATTGTAGAGACTTGAAAGACTTGAACATAAAGTAAATATACCGTAGCAGATGCTAAAGGCAAGTATTCTAACTCTTGTCTCAGTTCAATCTGAACAAGTTTTTGAAATTCATGTATCCTTACACATGAATTGAGGTATGTTGAAGTTAAAGCCAATGCCTTTGTGTGGACTTGATATATTGCGTGGGTTATTGATAATCTATTCATCTATTATCAAATGTTGTTATCTTTTGTCAACAACTTAATATGGTTTTTAAAACAAGACTGGAATGTTCAACAAATGTTTTGTCGGTAAAACGACAGGCACGTGAGGTTGCTGAATGATTAAACGTACATACGTTTAATGGATGTAGTGTTGATCAACATAGAGTACAATAAATTTGATCACCTAGAAGTGCTCGTAAGTAATATCGAGACTTCTAACTTAGTTCCGGGTTGTCCTTTTTCCAAGAAAGAATGAATACTCGAGGTCTTTGACCGGAGTGAATGTTTTACTAAATAATGTTATTATTGTAAAACATTTTGAAAGAAAGATGAAGTGCTATTTTGAATTATTAATAGTACTTCATAGCTATTGTTCAGTTATTGAAGATATACTATTCGTATGTGTCAAGCATGTTGTTATTGAATTGTTATACTTGCTGAGCTAGTTATGCTCACTCTTGCTTGAACCATATGAATGCAGCTAAGACTAAACGTCCCGAAGGATCGAATAAGGATAAAGGAAAAGGTAAGGCAGATTATTAAGCTGTCTTGTAATAGTATAGGTCTGTTGTTGTAATGTAATTGATATTATGACAAAGAACCTTTGTAATGGGTATATAATTTGGGAAATGTATATATTACTTTAAATATATAGCAGTTATGTTCGTTCTTTGAGACTTTTCAATTGAATGAATGTATGAATGTTTATGCAAAGATAGCAAATCATGTCGGGTTGGAAGATACCCGGATTTGGGGGCGCTATAAGTTGGTAGCAAAGCTAAGGTTATAAAACTTAAGGGGGAAAGTAGAACCTTAAGTCATAACCTTAAGAAAGAATAAAGAAGTAAAAGATGGAAAGTGTAACCTTATAAAAATGCATTATATTATGTTATGTGTTTCTATTATTTTACTATCGTGTACTAATCAAACTATATTGTTTTATTGTAGATGTCAGGAGAAAATGATATGTATAGAGACATACATGTAGTGAGCGAGGATTCAGTTAATCGAGTAGAGATACTACCAAATCCCGTAGCAGTAGAACCAGAGGTGGTGACAATCGAGTCTGAAGACTCGGACGATTTAGACTACATGTCTATATTTGATGGCATGTTAGAGGAGGAGATGGACGTGATGTCCTTTGACCAGGTTCCACCTACAGAGGAATTGTCTACGGGGGAATCGATGAAGGCACTATTTATGTCAGTATTGGATAGGAATGTCCATTACTTCCAAGAGGTTAAGGAGTTGAAAGAGGAACTCCAAGCTGTCCGTGAGGATAAGACTACCATGGAGGGAATGTGGGAAGAGGAGCACGATGATAGAATTCTAGCTAAGGACAAGGTCCGAGAGCTGAAATGTGAAGTCTTTGAGCTCAAGCAGGAGCTAAAGACTAAACAGCGGAAGTTGGAGAGGATGTCCTATATACATAGGAGTTCTCATATGGATTTCCAGCAGCAGGTAGCTAGGTATCTGTGACACCCCCAAATCCGGGTTACCTGACCCCCAAGTTTGGTGTTCACGATCCACAATATAATATCATTTAACTACCAATTCATATATAAATAGGAATACATAAGTCATTAACATATGTTGTTAATACATTAGTCCCAGGTTTGCCAACCTTAAAATTACAAACATACCCCTTAGATAAATAAAAAAAGGTTTACAATACAACATAATAATAATATTGTTCATTAACTATTCCAGCATCTTGCCTTTGCCTTTATTCTTCTTGAATCCCCTGGCCTCTTCGATCCTAACAGAAATGTTTTATTTATAGCAAGGGTGAGCAACAAGTTTGCCCCACAAGTTAAGACATACAATAAATGTATACGAATCAATAAGAATAGACTATCTATTTTGATAGAATGAAACCAAAGTTCGGTGAACTGTGAAATAGCTGAACAAATTGTTAATCAATAACAAGTCTTCTAGTATTCTAGGCAGTGCAATAATCTAATAATGAAAGAGTACAACGCTTTCAAAGTTTCTACGATATTCTATTGAATAATCAAGAATCAATTCTACGCAATAACAAAGTGGAATGTTTTCCATATTTATCTTGGAGCGATCACACTAGATCTAGAACTTATTTTCTCGGGTATCTATCAAAGATTTACTTTGATATTACGCAGGAGTATCAGATAACCATAAAGATTAAATCATACCCCTATGCAAGTACTTAAAGTCGGCCAACTCCTTGTACCTATATTATGCATAATACTTAACGATCTTGTGATGGTTAAATATCGACCTAAAATGTTCCCTTTATATAAAAGGTTGTTCTTCTCAGTCTTAGAATCAAGATTTTGATTTAACAACGAAATACTATGATTTCAAATTCTACTTACTTATCGATCTAGCCGAAATAATTAGCATCGATCTATCAATAACAATTGAATTATTTTCTCGAATTTATTAAGTTCTAACAAATGTTCGTCTAGCCAGAATAATTGGCTAAGACATTTCTCAACATAATTTGACAATAAACAGCAATTATCTGTACTGTCAATTCTATCATACACGAATATGAATATCCAACAACAGTTATTCTACAAATGTATATTCTCCGAATCAATAATTCAATTTGAATTATTAATCATGCACTAACTACGAATAATCAACAATAATTATTCTTAAATATTAAATAAATCTAATATCATTAATATTAAATTATTAATGAAAATTCTCCAAAAATATTAAAAGTTACATTTTATAACTCAAAATATTTTTAAATACATTATTCTTATTTAAAATGATTTTTCATAATATAAAATCATTTTTCTCTAATTTATTTAATACACTAATTAAATAAATTAAATACTTTTAATATTTAAATAATTATAAATATTAAAGAAAAATATTCTACTTGATCAGAAATTATTTTTCAGAATTTAAAATAATTTTTAAAACCATTTTTGGTAATTTTTAGAATTTATTTCTATTTTTAAATAATTTCCGGAATATTCAGAAATTAGAAAATAAATAAACCGTCGCTAAATCTTTTTAGCGACACAAAGCGTCGCTGTTGGTGTTCTTGAGCTCAAGAACACCGGCGACTCGTGTTTAAGGGTCATCGTTTAATAGAACTTTAAATCACTAATTAAAAGCTGCTTTACGGGCTATCTTGAAATCTGATTGTGTAGTAAGAACGTAGTACCACAATCTCTAGTCATCATTTAGATCATAACACAAACTAACACAAATATCTGACCTCTCAAAGTAGCTGTCAGATAACTCCTGGGTTTTCTGGGTAACCCAGAAACCTAGGCAGCTTCAAGGAACTAATTTGAGCTCGATTCATTTTGTGTTCTAGCCATCAATTAGGTACGTTATTGGTTTATACATGTAGTGCTTGTGTCAAGGAACAACTAGATAACAATAGATAAGTCCAATAACAACAGATTCATACTTTATGGCTCAGTCAAACCTTGTCAGAAAGTTCGTTCATACCGTTTCTGGGTTTTCTAGAAACTTAAAACGTGAACGTCAGGCCTAGTTTGACCACTTACTACACTTAATATATTGTTTGTTTGTAAGATCTAAAACTGTGGATCTAGAGTCCAACTAACAAGCTCCAAACTGGTTACAACAACAACATCATAACACGAAAATAATGACAGATATGGAAGCATAAAATCATTGTTAGACGCTGATCTTCACTTCTGGTTTACCCAGAAAGTTCTTGGTCAACGTCGGTCAACTCACTTTGACCATGAATATTGTGCAATCTAGACATGGAATGGCTGAGATTACACTTCCAGATTACAATCCTCATGTCAGACTACCGATCCAAAACATCAAACAAGATAAATCGTAAACAAAGAAGAATCTGTGGCGCCTGACATTAGCTTGTCAGACCACATTTTATGTTCTTGGCAGTTTTGAAAATCATCAATTTTAAAGCATTTTGATGCTATGGATCTATGTTATATCAACATAGATTATCATTAAACATCATCTAGCAAAGATCTAAACACATAAACACGACATTTTTCTTAGCAACATGGATCAAAAATAAAATTAGGTTTATACCTTCTAGCTTTCAATTCTTGATCTAAGCTTTCCAATATGTTATTAGATGATCTAGGAACTGAAATTAGGACTAAATTTCTTGATGAATTCGGAGGGTTAGAGAGAACAAGAGTGAGTTGAGTGTTTTAGTGAAAATAACCAACTTTTGATGACTTTCTCTATCTAAATCTCTTATATAATCACTTAGATGCAATGAATGATCTGCTAGCTGTCCATTAGAGGTTGATTTGCTGGTAAGTTAAGTCACCTTGGTCAAAATAGTTGGTGAACAACTAAAGTTTTAGCCAATTTTACAAGTTAGCTCATTTAAAATTTAAAAAGGGTATTTTAGTAACTTGCAAAATGAATTTAATGGCAATCTTGACAAATGCACAAACCATTAGGGTTTAGGGTTTGGGTTTGGGTTTAGGGTTTGAACCCTTTGGAGTTTAGGGTTTAAACCCTTTAGGTTAGCAATTTAATTTCCAAGATTTTTGAGTTTCGGTTTTCAAAATAGAAATTTAATAATCCTAAATTATAATTAGGATTCTATAATTATATTAATATTTCCTAATCATAAAATTCAATCTTGCTAATTATGATTAATATTCCTAATTAAAATTGCTTAAATTAGCAATTAGGGTCAAAATGGTCATTAGAGTTTATAACCCACGAATTAGGGTTTTAATTAGAAAAATAAATTTTCTAAATTACAATTAGGGTTTGTAAAATAGAAATTAAGATAACTAAAATATAATTAGGGTTTTCTAATCATATTAAAGTTTAATAAACACATTATAACTAAAATATAATTAGGGTTTCCTAATTAGGGTTTTAGGATTCCCGAATATGAAATTAGGGTTTTCCGACTTTTAATTAGGGTTTCTAATAGTACGTTAGGGTTTCTTGTTCTGAGATTAGGGTTTCTAATCCCATATTAGGGTTTACTAATTTTAAACCTTATCCGATCAATCATTGATCAAAATTTCTATACAGTACATACACATACTCATTAATATAATTATTTTAATTATAATTTCTAATGACTCTTTATCCAGAAATTAGGGTTAGGGTTTCTAATCTTGTTAAGCACAACTTTACTCTAAATGTATTAGTCAATACACAAATTGACCTTCTCGATACACATATCACAGATACTTGTCACAAAAATAATAATTAATATTAATATTAATTAAAAAAAAAATTATTCGTAAATTTTGATTATTCGAAATCTCAGGTTATCCCAGTATCCGGTAGAAGCAGGACAGACCCGACATACTATCAGTAGAGATGTTATTACCGGTCTGGCCAGCAAAGATTTTGACAATGCCCTATGGAAGATGTAATCTAGCAATAGCTAGAGTAACTTAGATATGTAAATATTATGTTTCTAGTAGTAACGTAAAACCCTCTTTTGTATAACAAAGGGTAGTCTTTTGTAAATCCCAATTTTTAGAAAGTAATTGCGGGATGGTAATGTAATCAGCTAAGGCTGAGTAATGTAAACAATGTAGTGTTATACTACAAGTTATGAATCAATATAAGTCTTTTTATGAAATAGATTGAGTAATGAGTATGAGTTATTATTTTATTACCAATAATAACAAACCAACAAGAATAAAGTAATAACGATGTGTTGTTTTCTTAACAGCAAAATGCCGCCAAGAAGGAGATAACGAAATCAAGACACTAATGTTAACCAACCGGATGGTGGTCCGGTTAATCCAATGCAGGAGTTCGTTAATCTTTTAACGGCTGCATTTAATAGAACGAGGGCTAATGTACCTGTGATTCCTAGAGTAGTACGAGCTTCTACTTTTAAGGAATTTAAAAGTGTAGGTCCGCCTGAGTTCAAAGGAACTACGGACCCTATAGAAGCCCAGACTCGGGTAAAAGAAATCGAGAAAGCATTTGTAATAGAAAATGTTGAGGAGGGTCAAAAGGTTGCCTTTGCAACCTATTTGATGAAAGGAGAGGCCAACTTCTGGTGGGAGGCAAACCAAAGTTAGTAGATATAGGAAACCTAACGTGGGAGAGGTTCAAGGAGATTTTCTTTGAGAACTATTTTCCCACGAGTATGTAAAGGAGGATGGAAATGAGGTTTCTTGAATTGAAACAAGGGATATGAGCGGTTCAAATATCTCGCCAAGTTTAATGAATCGACACGATTTGCTCCACATCAAGTGGAAACTTAAGTGAGAAAGGCTAGAAGATTCGAGCAGGGCTTGAAACCCTGGCTCTATAGCCGAATTTCTGTATTCCAAAGTACTTCCTTTTAAACCATATTAGAAAAGGTAAAAATTGCCGAAGGTGGGAATGAGGCCCTCAGCTAGTACCACAAGGATAAGAAAAACAAGGGCAAGGTTGATGGAGGAATCAAGACTGAGGGAGCCAGTGGAAGTGGCAACGATCAAAAGAGGAAAGGCTTTAACTCTAGGAATACCGGAGTAAAACAAGGGGATTCTAAGAGGAGGATGGAGGCCTGTAAAACCTGCGGAAAGACTCACTTATGAGTCTATCTTAAAGGAAATGCAGTATGTTATAATTGTGGACAGGAAGGGCACATTTCGCCTAACTATCCAAATTCGAAGAAAAATAACGGATGTTTTATATATGGATCAACTGACCACATAGCAAGGAACTGCCCGAAGAAGGGGACAGAAGGAAATAAGGGAACTAATAGCGGTAAGTTAGCTATTAGTGGTCCAGCTCAGCCGGGTAAATCAATGGCCCGCACTTTTAGTATGACAGCCCAAGATGCGGTGGCATCAGGGGATGTTGTTGCAGGTATTATTCCGATCAATAACATAAATGCATACATGCTATTTGATTCGGGTGCTACTTGTTCGTTTATAGCATTTGATTTTGCTAGACGACTAGAATTATTTCCCAAAAAATTGCCTATACCTTTGAACATTAAGGTAGCAAACGAAGAGATAATTCCTGTTGAAGATATTCATAGGAGTTGTTGCGTAGATGTACGTAGTTGTAAGTTATCGATAGATTTAATACCGATAAAGTTAGGAGAATTCAACGTAATTCTCGGGATGGATTGGTTGATTAACCATGGAGCAATTATAGATTGCCAAAAGAAATGTGTGAGCATCAGGACGTTGAAGCAACCTCCTGTAGTATTTTACGGTAATAAATCGTCGGGACGTTCGTGTTGCCTTACGATGACACAAACTAGAAAACTTGTAAGGAAGGGATGTGTAGGTTATCTATGCCATGTTGTTGATACCCAGAGATTGGGAGCAACCATGGAACAAATACCTATAGTAAACGAATTCATGGATGTATTTCCAAGTGAGTTATCGGGTTTACCACCGGATAGGGAGATCGAATTTGTGATAGGCATTGTGCCAGGTATGGCACCAGTCTCAAGGGCACCGTACCGTATGACGCCTGTGGAAATGAAAGAACTAATGGTTCAGCTACAGGAACTATTGGACAGAAAGTACATTCAACCAAGTGTTTCCCCATTGGGGGCACCGGTGTTGTTTGTCAAGAAGAAAGACAGATCGTTAAGGCTTTGTATCGACTATCGGGAGTTGAACAAGTTAACGATAAAGAATAAATACCCATTGCCTAGGATCGATGATCTCTTTGATCAATTAAAAGAGGCAAAGTATTTTTCTAAAATAGATTTGCTGATAGGGTATCACCAGTTGAAGGTTAGGAAGAAAGATGTACCAAAGATGGCATTCAGGACTCGTTATGGTCATTACGCGTTTCTGGTGATGTCATTTGGGTTGATGAATGTACCAGCTGCATTTATGGATATGATGAACATAGTGTTCAAACCATATTTGGACAAGTTCTTCGTTGTGTTTATCGATGATATTCTAGTCTATTCTAAGACACCAGAAGATCATGATGAACACTTAAGATTAGTGTTGGAGACACTAAGGAAGGAGAAGTTATATGCGAAATTTACCAAATGTGAATTTTGGCTGGGAAAGGTGCAGTTTTTAGGTCATGTCATTGACCAAGAGGGGATTTCAGTGGATCCAACGAAGGTAGAAGCAGTAATGAATTGGGAGCATGTTAAAAACGCCGGTCGAGGTGCGGAGTTTCTAGGGTTAGCAGTCTTATCAAGATTTATCCAAGATTTTTCGAAGATAGCTACCCCGTTGACTAATTTAACAAGGAAGACGGTGAAATACGTATGGGCAGATAAATGTGAAGACAGTTTTCAAGAACTAAAGAAAATATTAAGTGAAGCGCCTATTTTGTCATTGCCAGATGACACAGGAAATTTTGTAGTGTATAGTGATGCTTCGCATAGAGGACTTGGTTGTATACTTATGCAGCATGTCAAAGTCATTGCGTATGCATCACGACAGTTGAAGGATTATGAGAATGTTTATCCTACTCATGATCTGGAACTGGTTGCAGTAGTGTTTGCCCTAAAGATATGGAGACATTATCTTTATAGGGAAAAATGTGAGATATATACGGACCATAAAAGTCTAAAGTATATCTTCACTCAGAAGGAGTTGAATATGAGACAGAGAAGATGGCTAGAGTTGATAAAGGATTATGATTGTGAAATCCTGTATCACCCTGGAAATGCCAATGTAGTTGCCGACGCCTTAAGTAGGAAGGGTCGGGAAAAGTTGTCTATGTTAACGGATCAAAATGAGTTAATAACAGAGATGGAAAGGATGAAAATAGAAGTAAAGATGCTGAGTGATTCGAAGCAGATACTCTTTACGATGGAGATACAACCTACTATCGTAGAGAGAGTCAAGGAGGTACAACTCAAGACTGACGAGTGTAACCAAATAAAGAAGCGGTTATCTGAGAAGGAAGATACTAAGTATAGTCTTGATAATGAGGGATTATTATGATTTGAAGGAAGAATTTGGGTTCCGAATGAGACAGAAATAAAAGAGCAAGAGTTACAAGAAGCTCATAGTTCAAGGTACTCGATACATCCTGGTAGCACTAAGATGTATCAAGACCTTCGACAGAGTTTTGGCGGCCAAACATGAAGAGAGAAATAGCAGAGTATGTGAGTAGGTGCTCGACTTGTCAAAAAGTTAAGGCCGAACATCAATGACCCAGTGGCTTATTACAGTCATTGGAGATTCCAGAATGGAAATGGGAGCATATCACGATGGACTTCGTAGTGGGACTTTCGACGACGAAAAAAGGGTACGATTCGATTTGGGTAATAGTGGACCAGTTGACGAAGTCGGCTCACTTTTTGCCAATTAGGGTCAAGTATAACTTAGACCAGTTAGCTAAAATTTATATTAAGTAAATCATTTCCAGACATGGAGTACCAGTATCGATTGTGTCAGATCATGATCCACGATTCACATCAAACTTTTAGAGGAGTTTGCAAGAACAGTTGGGAACACAGCTGAAGTTAAGCACAGCTTATCATCCACAAACTGATGGGCAGAGCGAGAGAACAATTCAGACGTCAGAAGACATGTTGAGGTCTTGCGTCATGGATTTCAAGGGTAGTTGGGATGATCACCTACCACTAGTAGAGTTTGTGTATAACAATAGTTATCATGAAGGCATATGTATGCCGCCATATGAAGCTCTGTATGGAAGAAAGTGTAAAACACCATTGTGTTGGGATGAGGTAGGAGAACGCCGGATGCTAGGACCAGAATTGGTGCAGCAGACAGCGAATGTGGTAAAGTTAATTTGGATGCGTCTCATCATAGCTCAAGACAGAAAAAGTATGCGAACTCGCATAGACTAAGTCGAGAGTTTGAAGTGGGCTCGTATGTGTTTCTAAAAGTATCTCCCTGGAAAGGAAAGATACGCTTTGGAAAGAAAGGAAAGTTAAATCCAAGGTTTATAGGACCTTTTGAAGTATTAAAACGGGTGGGAGAGGTAGCTTATGTGATAGCATTACCTCAGACCTAGAACGAATACATAACGTGTTTCACGTATCTGTATTGCGTCCATATAAGCCAGACTATAAGCATGTAATCGAGTATGAGCCAATTCATATCGAGAATGACTTAACATATGAAGAATCGCCAATGCAGATCATTGATAGAAAGGAACAAGTTCTGAGGAACAAGGTAATACCATCAGTAAAGGTATTATGGAAGAACCACGATGCTGAAGAAACAACGTGGGAATTAGAAGAAAAGATGAAGAAAAATTTTCCTCATCTATTTGATTAAAGTAAGACGAGATTTTGGGGATAGAATCTTTATAAGGGGGGAAGAATGTAGCGACTGAGAAATTCGGATCTTATTATAAAATTATTTTATTAAATTAAATAATAATAAAATTATATTCGATGTGTTATCAAGATGGTTGTCATTGTATAACGTATTGATGTTAGAATGTCTTAGTATTTGAGCTACGTGAATGAATTAAAGTGTTTGAATTTCCAAGACGAAAATAAAAGTTTTTTGAGAAATTTTTCGAAAAACACTATTCATCGGTATTTGCTCGGGATTTATTTTTGAATTTCCGAGAAATACGTAATGATAGAATGACAAGGTAAGCTGGATTATGTAATAAAAATCTAGTTATGGAAAATGTAATATTTCGCTTGCGGACTTAATTTATAAACGTTAAGAAGGGCAAAGTAGTAACAAGTAAGTAATAATTGTATGATACTTAGGTATTGTGCAAAGTAACGAGAACGAGTATAATACGAAGTATTATACGAGTTTGTATGAAGGATGAAATATCGTATATAAATTCTATATGAATTAGAATACGAAAATGATTATACATAAACAATATGTATGTGTATTAAGTAATGTTAATGGACTTGGAAGATTGGTTAACAATTGGTACAAGCCCAAGTGAATAAAATGTTAAGGCCCAATATTAATTAATGAAGTTAATTAATGTGTTAATATGGTTCAACTTGGTAATCAAATTAAATGTGTGGTGAACAAGTGTTAGAAGTAATGACCAAGACTTAGGAGTAATGGCCAAGCAAAAGATAAGAGTTGTGCTTAGCAAGTAATGAATAGTAAGGAGGTGATTAAAGGAGGTGGGAGGATTTAATGACTAAATTACCCTAGCCTTGTAAATTCTATAAATAGAAGAAGCTTACTAGCCATTTCTTACTTGTTCAAACAATCCAACATATTATAAAGTGCTTAAGTGTTAGAGAGAATAAGCTACAATAAGTTACTTTCATTTGTAAGAAGAAGAAGAAGGCTACTTTACAAAGACTTCAAAGAGTAAGACTTCTTCTCCATTTATCTTCTATCTCTACCATGATAGGTTGATAAGAAAAGATGGATTAAGGAACATGAATGTTAAGAAGTAAGAAGAATGTGTACGTAATGAACTTAAGCCACATAAGTTGGTAATAAGTCATTTAAGCTAGCATAAGTTATAAACTTATGTGAAAGTATTATGAACTTGTAATGAGTTTATTAAGAGAAGTGATATGGATGCAAAAGAACTTGTATGATCATATGTATCATGAATACCTAAGTCAAGTTATATGTTAAGAACATATAAGGTATGATGATTAAGAAACTTTAAATTGTCATAAGTCATGAACAATGAAATCTTAAGTAGTTTATAATGGAATAAAATTATAAGCTCATGAAAAAATAAGTCAAAAATCCAACAATGAATATAAGTTGTTGTAATAAGTATGTTGAGATGTTCACATGATGAATGGAATTCATTTGTAATGTTGAACAAATCATAAGAATGAAGATTTGTCGGAAATTGCACGATTTAACGATAATCGTCGAATTCGTAAAATTCTCGGAATAGAAGTCAAAATTTTTTGTTTGAACTCGGAATCATTGTTTTCTTATGGAGACAAGTCATATTTGGCATTTAAGAGTTGCGGACTCGAAAATGACCGGATTCCGACTTAGAACGAAGAAACGAGCGTTGAACGTTCACGAACGTTTATCGTTTTCGTTAAAAATGAACCAATAGCTAAATTTTTAGCAAACGAAGTTAAATAGATAAAATTTTTGCATGAACGCGTAGATTACGTAATTTGTGAATCGTAAGCTTTTGAAAGAGCCAATTCAGACTTATAACGAAGAAGTTATGCATCCAGGAAGTTCACAAAAATTTAAGGACTGAAATTTTTTCTAGTGCACAGAGTTGCCGCCACGCCAACCAACCCCTAAACCAAATTGGTCACATTACCGCAACGCATGTAACGATGTCGAGCACAATGCAAGCTCATGCCGCAGCACGAACCGTAGTACAAATTGTGGCGCCGCAGCGCCATGCACAGTACAAGAACTTCTGAAGAGTGGCATCACAGCGCGGCCCACCAAGTAAGGACTCACGCCGCAGAGCCAAGTCCGGAAGGATTACCACTATTAACTTCGTACTGCAATACGAGAGATGTAAAATATATCTGACCGGTAGCATGATGAACAATCTCGAAACAAGGATATTGATGAATGTTTTTAATTACAAAGAAAAGAAAGTTAATTGATTTAAAAGTAAACACAACCTAAGGAATGTAATGTAACATTGTTTAAACTTTGTTCAACCTTAAGGATGTTGTATAAAGGTTGTGATAACTTAGTCGAATATAAATGCAAGGATAATGATAAGTTGGAACAGATTGTAACTGAATCTAATACACAATTAGATTGAGATGAAGGGTAAGATATGGTCATATACATACTTGATTATATGTGACCTAATGTGAGGTATTATGTGATCATGTATTGTAGAGACTTGAAAGACTTGAACATAAAGTAAATATACCATAGCAGACACTAAAGGAAAGTATTCTAAATCTTGTCTCAGTTCAATCTGAACAAGTTTTTGAAATTCATGTATCCTTATGCATGAATTGAGGTATGTTGAAGTTAAAGCCAATTCCTTTGGATAAACTTGATATATTGCGTGGATTATTGACAATCTATTCATCTATTATCAAATGTTGTTATCTTTTGTCAACTACTTAATATGTTTTTCAAAAGAAGACTGGAATGTTATACAAATGTTTTGTCGGTAAAACGACAGGCACGTGAGGTTGCCAAATGATTAAACGTACATACGTTTAATGGATGTAGTGTTGATCAACACAGAGTACAATAGGTTGATCACCTAGAAGTGCTCGTAAGTAATATCGGGCTTACGGACTTAGTTCCGGGTTGTCCTTTTTCCAAGAAAGAATGAATACTCGAAGTCTTTGACCGGAGTGAATGTTTTACTTAATATTGTTATTTTTGTAAAACATTTTGAAAGAAAGATGAAGTGCTATTTTGAATTATCAATAGTAATTCATAGTTATTGTTCAGTTATTGAAGATATATTATCCGTATGTGTCAAACATGTTGTTATTGAATTGTAATACTTGTTGAGCTAGTTATGCTCACTCTTGCTTGAACCATATGAATGCAGCTAAGACTGAACGTCCCGAAGGATCGAATAAGGATAAAGGAAAAGTTAAGGCAGATTATTAAGATGTCTTGTAATAGTATAGGTCTATTGTTGTAATGTAATTGATATTATGACAAAGAACCTTTGTAATGGGTATAGAATCTGGGAAATATAAATATTACTTTAAATATATAGCAGTTATGTTCGTTCTTTGAGACTTTTCAATTGAATGAATGTATGAATGTTTGTACAGTATTGCACCATCTGTCAGGTTGGCAGATACCCGTATTTGGGGGCGCTACAAGTGTGCCGACTTTGTCAATCGATCAACAATCACCCAAACGGCGTCATAACCTTGCTGAGTCTTTGTAAGGCCTACCACAAAATCCATTGTGATATGCTCTCATTTCCATTCTAGTATCTCCAATGGTTGCAATAATCCACTTGGCCTTTGATGTTCGGCTTTGACTTTCTGACACGTTAAACACTTCACCACACATTCAGCCACATCCTTCTTCATATTCGGCCACCAAAAATGATGTCTAAGATCCTAGTACATTTTCGTACTTCCAAGGTGAATCGAATATATTGAGTTGTGAGCTTCACTCAAAACTTCCTCTTTAACTTCTGGTACTGGCGGAACCCAAATTCTCCCTCCGAATCGAAGTAACCCTTCCGAATCGATTTTGAATTTGTTTTCATCACCTTCAGATATCTTCTATTTTATCTTTTTGCAGTCTTCATCCTGAAGTTGTGCATTTTTCACCTTATCTACCAATGTTGAATTGTTTCCCATCTGGAACAACTTTTCATCGGATTCTGTCAAATATTTAATTTCCAACTTCATATTAGCCATTTACGACACTAGCTTCACCTGAGCAGTTAACAACATTAATTTCTCTCATCCCTTCCTACTTAAGGCATCAACAACAACATTTGCTTTTTCGGGATGATAGAAAATCTTGCAGTTATAATCTTTGATCAGTTCTAACCATCTCCTTTGTCGCATGTTCAAGTCTTTTTGTGTAAAGATATACTTCAGACTTTTATGGTCAGTATATCTCTCACACCTCTCTCCGTAAAGATAATGTCTCCAAATCTTCAAGGCAAACACCCTCACAGCCAACTCTAAGTCATGAGTTGGATACCCCTTTTCGTAATCTTTTAATTGACGCGATGCATACGCAATAACTCTGCCATTTTGCATAAGCACACAACCTAGTCCTTTATGCGATGCGTCACTATACACTACAAAATTCCATGTATCATCAGGAAATGACAACACAGGTGCTGAGCTTAACCGCTTCTTCAATTTGTGAAAATTTCCTCACACTTCTTCGTCCATACAAACTTAACTGCCTTCCAGGTTAAATTCGTCAACGGGGTCGCGATATTAGAAAAGTCCTGAATAAAATGCCTATAGTAACTTGCTAACCCTAAGAAACTCCTTATCTCTGACTGTATTTTTGGCTAATCCCAGTTTACTACAGCTTCAACTTTTGATGGATCTACCAAAATTCCGTCTTTATCAATAACGTGCCCGAGAAACTGTACATGTTCCAACTAAAACTCATATTTTGAAAATTTTGCGTACAACTTCTCCTTTCTCAATGTTTCTAACGTCACTTTTAAGTGTTCAACATGTTCTTCCTTGGTCTTAGAATACACCAGAATATCATCAATAAACACCACCACAAATTTATCTATGAATGGTTTAAACACCATGTTCATCAAATCCATGAACGCTGCAGGTGCATTGGTTAAACCAAATGACATAACCAGAAACTTATAATGACCATACCGAGTTCTGAATACTGTCTTTGGTACGTGTTCTGGCCTCACCTTCAGTTGATGATAACCCCTCAAGTCTATCTTTGAAAAATACCTCGCACCCTTCAGTTGATCAAACAGGTCGTCGATTCTTGGTAACAGATACTTATTTTTAATCGTGACCTTATTCAACTCTCTGTAATCAATGAAGAGCCGCATCGATCCATCCTTCTTCTTAACAAATAACACTAGCACTCCCCATGACGATACGCTCGGTTTGATATACTTCTTGTCGAGCAATTCTTGTAGTTGTTATGATAACCCAAATTTTGGGTAATATTAAAATAAGAATTTAATAAATAAAATTCTTATTAGATAATATGTTGTATGATATTATATTGCATAAGTGGGTATGAACTACGCAATATGTGATGCTTATGATTAATAAATATATTGGTATTGTATATTTATAAATTGTAGGGGCAATTTATTAAAGGAAGAGAAGAATAGCATACATTATTAAAATGATATTTCGATATCAAAATGAAAAGGAAAGTCAACATGGCTTAGATATGAAATACTCTTGGCATGAAACTACCAATGTGGCTAATGAAATAATTATATTATAATATAATTGATTTCATTCAAAAGTAGTATGTAGTAGTAAAGAAGGAGAATGATAAGTACTAAAATAGGTTAACTAAATTACATGGACCCATTATTTTTAATAATGTGTACTAATTAAATTGGCTAATTTAAGTGAATGTGGTAGGTCAACTCATGAAGCTTATTATGTATTGGGAGTCCAAGTTGTACAATTTGTGCCCTAATAAATTGCCTATGTATGCTCCTAAGCTTACCCCAAGTGTAATGGGTCATTACTACTTTTGAATTATGTATTAAGCCAAATACCAAACTCAAATCCAGCCCACTCCTTGATCATTCCAGCAGCCACGTTGGATGAAGTATTCTATGTTTTATTAGTTAGCAAATAGTATAACCAGTTCCAAGAGGGAGGAATCAGTTAGTTGATTAGTCGTTTGTTAGAGGCTATGTTTTAGAGTGGCTGATTAGGGGCCACTGTCAAGGAGCTGTCAGTAGGCTGAATAGAGGATAAGGTAGCTATCATAGGAGGCAAGTATGGTGAATTAGCTAGGATTAGTAGGAGCCAACTGACTGTTATGTCAGGGGGCTGAATGAGGCTATAATCTAGCTAGATAAAGGCTTAAAAAAAGACCTGCAACATAGCCATGTTGACTAGCCTTCTTCTTTATCTACAAATAGCTTTACGAGGTACTTCAGTTTCAATTAGTATACTACCAACTGAGCTTCAATAACTGAAACACACTTAGATAGAGAAGAAGGGAGTCTGACTGAGGAGGAGAAGGAATTGTCCAACATCCATTTGTAATCTCTGAGCAACTAAGGTTATGCAAGGAACGCAGAAGTTGGTGTAATGGTAAAACCTCGGTGCAGGCAAGTTTCTCATTTTATTTATGTGGACTTATAATTGTTATAGATAACGGTTAGCATCATTTATTTTTATAAGTATGTAATACCTATGAACTAAATTATTTTCTTTGTAAATGATGAAGGTCAAATTATGTCTAATTATTGAATTGAGCCGGGGGAACTCAATACATATGTGCAATGAATGACATGTACAGGACATGTATAGTATGTTATGGTATGTATGTTGCTACCAGCAAGACATAAATGTGATAATGCATTTGTAATATGCTTGAATATCAAGAATATAAATGCATGAATTGAATATGAAACCTATGTGCTACATGATGCATGATAGACTGTTAGACTTGCTGGGTCGTCGTGCCCAATTTTGCTTAATTTGCAGGTTAAAGCTATGATGTGATCTATCGTGATTAGGAGCGCATGAAAAGAAGACTAGTGATTTAATTGAGATGGTGTTGAATCATTTGATGGTATTTTCATGTGTAAATCATAGATGTGTAAATTGTTGAATTATTCGATAGATGAAGATTATTTGTTCTAAAAAGGTGATATGCTTGAAAGAATGAATTGTATATTTATACTCATATCTATTCAGGCTAAGTAAATCATATAATATGATTCTAGTATAAAGAAGAATTGTAAAGGTTGCGATTCAGGGAATGAATGAATAGAAGGAAAAAAAATTATTCCGCATTTTAGCTATTTTAACATTTAATAATGTTTTAAAGCTAAAACAGGTTAATACTAATGTGACAACCCCAAAATAGGTCCATTCCATCCAACCCATTCTGAGTCGCCAAATACATGGTACAGAAAACAACTACAACTTTATTACAACAATTGTCGTGCAAAATACAACAACACATATATCTTGTGAGTTTGGATACAAATATATACCAAATGTGACACATGTCCCAACCGTGTGGACAACACCTCACAATGACACCTTACATAAAGGTATAGTCAAAAACTATTTTAGAAACTAAAATCTTTGGGAAGTGCTCAAGAAACCTTCGTATACATGGGAGGCCATGCTTCAGGTTATGATAGATATCATATGGCCACGTAATTATCCTTGATTGAATCTAATAGACCCCAAAGAAAAATGAGAAGATTACTATCATATTCTTCCCAATGGTGAGTATTCTCTTGATTTATCATTATCTCCACTGTCTCAAATTGAGAATTATACTTCAAACAAACACCAAGATTATATAGGTAGTGCTCGTAAATATACTCAGCAAGTGGATGAGCACAACCATGTCTTATGATGACACGAGGTTGTATGTCATTAGACATCTTGTATGATAGTGGCAAAACACCCTTCCAACGTTGGGTTCGCCTCTCCCTATATGATTCACCAAATATAACTACTAAAAGATGTATACAACACACTTATCTATACTTTGCTTAGGAGAACTTCACACTAGAGACCACCGCTTCTATTCCTTGTTACCCCGCTAACCCCAACTACACTTTTATTACCCGAAAGGAATTGTGAAATGTATGGGGAGAGCAACTAACCCAGCCCAATAAAGAATATCATGACTAAAGATAATTAAATTATCAATAGCCATCACCAATAATAAATTAGAGATTTATAACATATGGTAGATGATAAAAATTTCAACCATAGTTGCAGCGGAACAAGCAATCCATTAGAAGAGTCAAATAGACCATAAAGTCTATTATCTTCTCTATGTTAAAAATCCACCAACAATGTTTTATCCCTGTAATATCAATCAACAGATCTGGTCCACAATCATATGAATAACTCATAATCATAATTGTGATTCTAAATTTCTCTTCGCATCCAGGACGAAGATAACTTTCATCACATATCTTTTCCTGAAACATCAAAGATCATGGTTATACCAAATCACAGTTTCTGTTTATAATCATACTAATAATTTCATCTTTGCACTACGGGCCAAAGATATTCATCAATAGACCATCTTTGCAATACAGGCCAAAGATATTCATCAACAATTCATCTTTTCACTACAGGCCAAAGATATTCCTCAATAGTTCATATTTGCACTACAGGCCAAATGTATTCATCAACAGTTCATATTTTCACTACAGGTCAAATATATTAATATCCCAAAGAAATATATAATCATTTCAGAATTTATATAAACAATTATAACCATGTTGATCATTTCACCTTTACACTTAAGCTAAAGATATTCAATTATAAATTCAATAGTCATGATCATACCAGTCAACAATTCAACTTTGTACTACTGGCCAAAGAGACCCCATAGTCATGATCATACCAAAAATCTACCCATCTTTACACTAATATCAAAGAGAAATATCATCATTAGGGTTATAAAAATGTTATATATGATAATAAAAATAATATGATCAACATATAGTTTTAATCTCAAGAGTAATATTTATAAATCAACTATAATTTGGCTAGAAAAAGAAACCAATTTTGTCGTGAATAGTACCCGTGAATAGTAACTCGTGAAAAGTAACTCATGAATAATAACTTGTGAATAGTAACTCATGAATAGTAACTCGTGAATAGTACTCTGTATTCGTACATAGTAAATCAGATATCGTAAATAATGTCATATATCGTAAATAAAGTCATATACATGAATAGTGCCGATATCGCGAATAATAACCTCCGACTCAAAAAGGTAGAAATTCCACAATAAGATCCACACCAATATGTCAGTATAATGATATTGAAAGAATAATATCATTATGAAGAATATAACATCCATTTATCCCTTAATATCCCTTACCTCAAAAGAGCAGCACTTCTGACTAGATATCAGATATGACGCTGAAGGAAACTTGCACTGATGAATAGCAACTCACAAAGTATCTAAATACTCACAAAATACACTCGATAATCTAGAGAGAAAAAGAGAGAAAACTTATGAATTCTGGTGTGATTTTCAATTCTAACTTAGCCCTCTATTTATAGGAAAATGTTAAGACGCAAAGCAGACTTGACTCACGCTACCGATGGCTTTACCTGCTACTATTCCACCCACCAAAAATCAGTCATCTTCCCCAACAACCAAAAGTGGAGCCCACCCATTTCTAGAATTTTCCACCAAAATCATTTATAAACCTAATTTCCGAATCAATCACCTCTTAAAATTCATAACAAAACATTCGTTCATTTTTAACGGTTCAAAATTTGTGAACATATACTCAACTTATATATGTATAACATATCCAACAATTACAACGATCCAACGGTCGGATTAACAATTATAACTCATACAATAAAACTGTAAGAACACTGATTTGATCTTTTAATACGTCCAATCCGACAAAATACTGATAAAATACCTCAACATTAATTCCTTCATTTATAACCACATAAATAAATCCATCATTTATATCCACATCAAATAAATATTTCCTTATCATATAAATCAATAATTAATTATTCACAAATAATATTACAAAATCACAATTATGACAACCAGGCCGTTCCAAGGAAAGAGGGGGCTTTCCAATAAGAATTTCTCCTTACTGGCGAGCAATTAGGTGACCAAACCTCTCTTTGACAGAACTTTCTAGACATTGCCAATAATTATATCTAATAATATTATTCAAATAATATGAATTATTGATCTGATAATGAGAAATATTGTGCAGTGATAATTATTGAAACAACAATAATATAAAATATCAACGCAGCAATTATTGAATCAATAAAATAAAATATTGAATAGTAATTACTGTAACAATTATTGAGTAGTGCCTTCTTACGTAAGGATCAATAATTCAAAAATATCGTAAAATCGTATGGTGCATCGTGTCTTTGTGCCACTTGCATTATCTTGTATTTTAAAACACCGTAAATCCAACAAAGGTGTTAATGGTAACAACTACGCCATTATTTATAAAAACTCAATTTTTATCGTTATCTTCATCCGACTCATATCCGTTATGGGGCCCACAAATGGTTTATGTCTACGTCATTTAATATTGCTTCTACGAAAAGAATATTCCATGACCAAACGAATATTCCCCGACAACAATAAGTATTTTATAGCCACTTGCTTATTTTGAAAAAAAATTCATATATCACCCTTAACTTTGTTTTTTATCAATTTAACAAATTACTGAATAGTAATTATAAGAAAAATTGAATACTTTTATTTCATAAAATTCGGGGTCTTACAACTAATGCATAAGATCGGGGAGAGAAATAGTCCTCATTTTAGGGGCGTTATAGTTGCACCATCAACTCTTTCATCTCTACCGGGGCCATTCTGTATGGTGCATTAGATATCGGGCCTGTTCCTGGTACTAAATCAATCACGAACTCAATTTGCCGATCTGGCGGAAGACCCGGCAAATTGTCTGGAAATACGTCTGCAAAATCTCTTATGATCGGTATCGCTTCTAACTTTGCATTCTTCTTCTGTATATCCACAATGTAGGCTAAATATCCTACACATCCTTGTCTTAACAACTTTTTGGCTTGCATCACCGTCAGAAAACTTGCTTGTCGAGGTGACTTGCTGCCATAGAACACAACCTTTGACGGAGTCATAAGGTTAACACACTTTCTTTGGCAATCAATTACTGCTCCGTGATTGAATAACCAATCCACTCCCAGGATAACATTAAACTCCCCCAATCTAATTGGTATCAAGTTTATCCTCATCTCTTGACCCTTTATAACCACTTTACAATTCTTATATATGAACCTAACAGGAATCACTTCCCTATTTGCAATCTCTATGCTCAAAGGATAATCTAATTCTTCCTGAGGCAAATCTAAGTTACGAGCAAATTCATCGGATATAAATGAACAAGTAGCACCCAATCAAACGAAAGACATAAGCATTAATACCATTAATCTAATGATACGACACCACATCCTTAGATCGAACGAAGATCCCGCATGCATCATATTGAAAGTTATCACAAGATGGGTTGGCTTGATTGAAATTTGGTCCAAAGGATAGTCAATGCACCACCACAGTTGTTGTTTCCCTTTCCTCCATTTGCACTCCCCGCTGGCTTTTTAGGGCAATCACGAGCCATGTGATACTTCGAACCGAATGTAAAATATGATCCTTTCTTTTGACTAAAACAGTTCGGTGCAATGTGTCCCTCCTTACCACAGTTGAAACACACCTGCTTTTCCTTCAAACATACCCCAGTATGGTTCTTCCCGCACGTCGTACAAGCTTCAAACTTTTTCTTCTGCTGACTTCCTTGATGTCCTCCCGTAGTCGAATTCTCGTTCCACTTCTTCTTCTGATTGTTACCCCTAACATTACTTCCACCAGCCTTATTTTCGCTATCATTCTTCCTCTTCTTCTGTTCTTGGTTATACTTGGTCAAGGCATCGCTTCCACCTTCTGCGATGATTGCCTTTTCCAGTACAGCCGTAAAGGTATTCAACTGGAACATTGAAATCTTGCTATACAACCAAGGTTTCAATCCTTGTTCGAACCTTCTCGCTTTACGTTCATCAGTACTGACTTGATATGTGGCAAACCTTGTCAACTCGTTAAACTTCACAGCATATTCTGGTACCGTCATAGTTCATTGCTTCAGCTCCAGGAATTGCACTTCCAACTAATTTCGAGAACTCGCTGGAAAGTACATTTCAAAGAACATCTCCTTAAATCTCTCCCACGTTATCACTCCATGTCCTCCACGAACCTTATTTGCTTGCCACCAGTAGCTAGCTATGGACTTCAGCATAAACGTTGCGACCGCAGTCTTCTGATCCTCGTTAACTCTAGTAACATCAAACACTTTCTCCATTTCCATGATCCAGGTTTGGGCTTCCACTGGATTCATAGACCCTTGAAACTCTAGCGGTCCAACCGCTTTGAATTCCTTCAAGGTCGTAACTTAAGCTTGCGGATGATTCGTAAGTGCACCCGTCAACAAAGTTACCAACTGTTGAACCGGATTAGCGTTGGCCTCATTTTTATTATTAGTAGACCCCTCAGGAGGTGCTTGTTGACGTGGTTGTCTTCTTCTAGGAGGCATTTTCTGTTAAAACATACGCTTATTAGTTCCTCACTAAACTTCTTGAGTACTGGAAGTTTAACTTAAACATTCCAAGATTAAAGCTATATCACATAACATTTCAAATAAACTCTAATATTTTATTCATTCATAATGTTTTAAAACATACTAAAGATAGAATAACCGCTAAAACATCCACTTTCCTGAACTAAACCAGTTTCAGGATTACATACTCATACTATCCCTTTATTTATCTCAAAATAAGGGATTCACAACTTATTTATTCACATAATTAACTACATATTATTATCAATCTTATTCTATCTAGGCATATTAAGACGTCGTAAGGCTTCTCGACATTCCTCCTCTATGATACGATAAGTCGTTCTACGATCCATCACGAACCACGACGAGTCTTCAAATTGAGGTGGGTAATAATGGACTCAATCCTGGGCCCTATCAATCGCAGAATTAAAATCATAATCCATCTCTTTCATCTTGACTTTCTTAACTTGAACTTTAGCCTCAGCACGGTCTGCACGTTGAGTCGCCTTCATCCAAGCGTCCTCTGCTCTTGTACGCTTAGCTGATTCCTCTTTGAAGTCATCCTTTAATTTCTCAATGTTAGTCTTCATCTTCTCATTCACTGCCAACAGGTCTTCATGCTGGCCCTTAGTATGAACTAGATCCCATTCTGTGTTTCCAAGTTTTGAGTCAAGTTCCTGAATCTCTACATCCATCTGCTCGAACGCAACATGATGCATATCAACCATCTCCTTCAGTTCCTCTACATTATCCTCTAACTCTATGTTACAGTCATACAAAGTATCATACATCTCAGCCGATACGGAGTTTGGTGGAAGCTCCACAGGATCCTCCTCATCACCATCCTCCTTTATCTCCTCAGGACTATCCTCCTCGGGATCAGTAATAGGCTCATCCACCTGGATCAACTGTTCCCGCACTAAGTGAATATCCCGGGGTTCGTCATCTCTAGGTACCTGAGGTATCACCTCCCCAGCTGGACTGGAACCTTCTTCGTCAGACATCCTGACAACAAAATATTTTAAGTTTTACTTAACATTATAGATACTCGCAATCACATAAGTTATTAACACATAACACATAATGTCTTTTATTATTTAGCTTCAATGGATGCCTTAATCCATTCCTTAAAACCCGATAAGAGTTAAATACCTCTATATTTTCTGACTTCTTAAAGGCTACTTCCTAAGGTTTTCCCCACCTAAGGTTCATAACCTAAGGCTCTGATACCAACCTGTGACACCCCCAAATCAGGGTACTTCATTTCCACCGAATTTGGCGATCACTATTAAAATAATTACATCTAAGTACCCATGATATAGGATAAAACATTAAATAACTTAAATAATAATCTTTCCCATTAAAGGGTTACATCATCTCATAATCAATCCCAGGTAATCTAACCTTCAATTATTACATCAGTTTGCAGAATACATTATAAAATAAAACAAGTCTTATAACTTCAAGCATTTAAATAAACTTTAGCTAATTCTTCATCACTTAGACATCTTGCCCTTTCCCTTGCTAGTAGATGGCTCATCACCTCTTTCGACTTTAGCTGCATTTTTAATTGCAAGAGTGAGCAAACAATTTCTCACTGACATAAAGAATAGCAATAATAATCATATAAGAGTGAACAACGAATGTTGTACAATAATGAACTTATTCTACGAATAGAAACAGAAACAAGTTCAAACTTTTAATATCTGAGGGTCTTAAGACCATGAACTATGTCTTTGGTATTTAGGTATTATTACCTCAACCTTAATAGTCGTATAGACTATACAGACTCTTCTTATCGTACTTAGGGGGATCAGCCCTTTGTACCATGTATTGTGCACAAACATCTAAACGTTACACGTACAAAATCCCCTATGTTAGGGTTGTTCGTCTCAGTTTGAATTTAGAATTTCCGCACTAAAGAAAGTTTAGTTTGGAACTAGCTTATCAGTGTTTCTAGAATTTTAGAACACTATTCAATTTCCATCAATAAAGGTTTAATACAATAATGTATAACTGAACAAGGCTATCAAAGTCAAAGATCGGATATTAATAATATATAACTGAATAAACATGATACACATGCAAAGTACTATGTTCAAAAGAGTTAGAACAATCTCATTTGAATCGACGTATTAGAACAATATATGCTTTGTATAATAAATAGAAAAGTGAAACTTGCTCGATGTAACGAATTAGGTTACATGAGATCAATCAATCGTATATAAGAATAGAATCAATAATATTGCTCAATAGAATTTGGAAAATTGCACAATTATTTTAAGAGTAGGGTTAAAGAACTTGCCTTGTTTGTAAGCTACACAAATGTAATATAATCTCCAATTATCCTACATACATCATTAAAACCGCAACAACAATTATTTGTATGAACATTAGCTTTAGGGGTTTAAACCATCATTTAGGTCATAACCCTAACCTAGAACCTAACCATTTAGGTTAACATACTTAACGCCTCTAAAATTACACCTTAATCAACATAAACCTTATCGTTTATCTACAACTTTTGAAAACATCACTTTTAGTTTCATTTTATAACTTATTTAAATAATTACTTCAAATCTTCACACTTTGAATTACAACATCTTACAATCTGTTATTGTACTTTATATTATGCCTCAACACCATTAACATGCATGCAAAACTAATATAAGTCCACTACATAAGATCTCGCAAAATAAGCGATCAGATCGCCTTGGGCTCAAGGCAAAGCGCTTGTTCTACCGTCCTTGCTCTTAAGCATTCTGCCTTGTATTACCATTTTTTGGTTTAGCCTTAATCACTTGATTCTTGTTTGGTGCCTGATTGAACAAAAACTAAAAGGCGACAACGAAGTTACATTTTTAGCCAAACTAACACGAATTTCACCCTTAAGACAGTGAAATTAGCACATCCAATTGATATAAAACTATCACAAACATGTTTCCTCACATATTCATCAACTTAAAACAATTAAACATCAAATTAAACTATTTTAATTCCTTAAATTTCATGTTTTCTCATGAAAACTCCATTTTTGACACCTTTAGCGAATTCGATCATCACGAATTCGTTTCTTAATCAATTGACACGATTCCAATTACGCCGCTTTCGTTCCATAACATATTATCACAATCCACCAACAAATGACATATTATAACAAGTATTGATCATGAAAATTCGTACTTTCTAAGCCATATTATAAGAATAATAACACTGTCAATTTCTTTCCTACACACCACTTTTTACGAATTTGATAACAAATAACAAGTATACATGATGATTAACAGAGTTTTGCAAACCTACATTAACATATATACATACCACAATTCATGTGATTTCAAATCACATAGAATATATATATATATATATATATATATATATATATATATATTTATATATATACCGAAACTAAAAGTTAGAATGTGGCTAGTTTATACCTTAATTCTTTGATGGTATGATAGCCAAATTAAGAGAAATCCTTTCCCCAAAGCCCTTCTTCTCTAACCCTCCAATATCACTGAGTTTTTTTTTTCTCTTCTTCTAAGCTCTCCAAACTCTCTGTACTACTATATTATCTAGCCTTAGGGAAATAAGAAGCGTAAAACATAAACTGACTCCCACTAACCCACGTTCTCTTTCAGTTATAAAATAAAAAGTTTGCGTCAGTTGAATAAGCCAAGGGCCACAAGGCATTGTTTGGCTAAGCACCTATTTCCCAAACTAAATTATTATTATATTATTATATTATATAGTTTCACTTGTCACACATGCAACCCATTAAATAGCTTATAATTTATAATTATAATAATTATAATCTTATTATAATTATACTTATAATAAATAAATAATTATATATATCTAATTTTAATTAATAAATTAGAAACATCACTTTATTTGATTTATTCATTTAATATTAAACAATTCACTTAATTTAATTATCTTCTTAAATATTAAGCAATTGATTTAATTTAATTATTTCCTTAAATTAAATCCATTAGATAAAATTATCATTATTCAAATTAACATTAATCAATTTAGTTACAAAATTAATTCACCACAATTATTAATTATTTATTTTCCTTAATAAATAAATTATTTAAAATATTTATTTAATTCAATAAAATTTAAATTAAATTACAAATTTCTCGATCGTTACATAACCTGCTAGCCTATCTAGCATTTGATCAATAAATGGGAGAGGAAAATGATCTTTCCTTGTAGCTTTGTTTAGTCTACGTAGTCCATGCAGACCCTCCAACCCATAACTGTCCTGGAAGGTATTAGCTCATTGTTTTCATTGGATACTGTCAGGAATAAACATGTGAATGATATTCCTATTTAATATATGATTTGATTATGATATATAAGAATGAATATGCAAGTATGCTTGCATTAAGAAAAGCTGTAATGTCCTTTGATAGATAATAGAAATATATGTACAAGGACTTAGAATGAATTGATCAAATATGTTAGGTTGATCCTACATAAGCAAAACAGCTTTGTAAAGTCCTTAAAAAGAAATGATGTACAAGGACTATAAATATAGAAAGATCAAGCTTGTTAGGTTGATCTTATGATGTAATAGATAGGCTAGTCTGATCGTCGACCACTGCACCAGAAGTCGTAGTCTGCCAGGTGAGTCAAGGTTAACTCGAGAGCTATTAAGGCAGAGAAGGAGTATGCAAGATAGTAGATCTCGGAGTTCGTAGACTGCTAGGGGAAACGAAGAAGGATCATAGTGTATCGAGTAGAGCTTCCTCGGGATCGTAGTGTCTTTGAGGAAGTCATGTTCAGAATCGTGAGAGACAACGCCACTAGAGCCGAATAGGTCATCCGCCAAGCCAAGACAGAAACGTAGACTACACTCAGAGTCATTGAGTCTACTGATGCCAAAGCCAAGTCAAGGATCGTAGATCACAATCTGAGTTCGTAGAGTCTATTAATTACATGCAGAGATCGTAGTCAAGCAAGATCAAATGAAGACAACAAGAACAAGGCAGAAATCGTAGAGTGTCAAGATCTGATCTCGGGATCGTAGAGTCTCGCACCACCAAGTTTAATCATAGAATCTGTAAGTATGACCTCAACAGAAGTGCTCACAGTGCCAAGGAAGAATTGTAAAGCATATACGGTTCTCAACATATGAGCACTCCCAGAATATCCAAAGGAACGAAGCCTCTGGTTCAAGCTGCAAGCTATATCCAAAAAAACCAAAGAGCACTCAATGAATGACATGCAGGCTAAGCAGTAGAACAAAGTACCAACCCAATCAGCATCAAGATTGAGTTGAAAGGCCATTCGAGATGAAGTCTTCCATAAGATGATTCAAAGAAGACTTCAGCAGCTGACTAAAGAAAGTTAGCTAATGCAGTAGATGTCAAGTGAACAGAAGACAACGATCTTGGAAGCAATTAAGATCGTAGTGTTTGTCAGATAAGGAAAAAACTGATGGAAGGTGAACCGAGATACTGGTCAGCCTTTGAAGAGCAAGTCTAAAGTGATTAAGTACAGGGTCAGTTCATTGATGATAAGTTAACGGGAGATCACAAGGAGAAAGCAAGCTGGACACGCCATAAATCTGAAGTGTCCTGATATTTAGAAGGGGACCAGAGCAAGGAATTAGGCCATCAGTCTCTAAGAACAGTCGAAGAAAATAGAAGTATTGAAGCACTGCACAATACAAGGAAGAGGTGTTCTATATTGAAGATCCAATCAACATTCTTCAAGATCGTAGTGTTAACCCTTCCAGTCAATGAGCAACACTCAACAACACACTATTATCAAGTCCTTGAAGACGTACATCAGAATCGTAGAGTCCGAATAACTGAAGACTGAAGCATTGGCAAAGGTTCAATCTGAAGGGTAATATTCGGACAAGTGCTTATTGAGAGCATCGATGCAATAGGACAACCTCTGATCGAGAAATCAGAAAGAGGTAATAAAGTCTTCGACCTGCCCAAGACATTAAAGTGATACATCTGACAGGGTAGGTGAAATAGTAGACTGCAGCGTCAGATAAAGTATGACAAGTCACATCAAGCAGTCTACCTCAAGCAACTCGAGATCTGTGAAGATATTTGAATAGCCTTCAACGGCTACTTTCCAACGGAAGGATTGGGAAGGAGTATAAATGAGAAAGAGCTTCAAAGATCAAAGGTTGCTGGAGTTGCCGAGTTTGGAGAGAAGGTGGACTGATCTAAACCATGTGAAACAGTGAGTTAGAAGGCTCACTCTACGATCCACCATGAACACTCAGAAGTCAGATAAAGAAAGAAGTAGAAGTGTGAGTTCTACTACATGAAGAGTGTTCAGAACTGCCGAGAGAAAGAAGAGCATCATGACATCTGGATGTCCATCATTGGAAGACTCTAAGTATAATAGAGAAGAGCCTACAGTCATCTTAGCAAGTCCATCATGAGAAGGCATCAAGTAGCAAGAAGGAAGATCACAAATGCCATCTTGGTGTCAAGCATAAGAAAGCTTCTAAGTACCTAACAAAAGAGCTTACTGACATCTTAGAAGCCTATCATGTGCAGCCATCAAGTACCAATGAGAAGGATCTTCAAGGAAGTTCAACAAGGGGTCATCGGAAGTGGTTGAGTAACCAAAGAAGCTGAGCATCATGCAACACTCAGCTGCACTTCAAGGATGATCAAGCCAAGTCATTGAGTAGTATAGAAGATGTTCGAGCATGAAGACATCATAGCAACAAAGACCGACTCCAACAACAACAAACAAACAAATCAACAAAGCCAGGGCCTGAGGGGTCCTTGTCCAGAGGGTCTAAATGAAGCAGGGCCAGAAGGGTCCTTGTCCGAAGGGACTAAACAAAGCAGGGCCAGAAGGGTCCTTGTCCGGAGGGACTAAACGAAGTTCCAAGCCTGCTGGGCTTGTAGAGTTCCTAGGAACTAGAGGAGTCCCAAGGCTGCTGGCCTTGAAGAGTTCTTAGTGAACTGAAGTCCCAAGGCTGCTGCCCTTGATGGAATCTTAGTGATTCAGGGTCCTGCCCTTCCTTAGTGGAAATCCTGCTAGTTGAAAGCAGAAGAGTGGATTAGGAGCTTGAGTCTCTGAACCACATAAAACCCCTGGTGTCTTTTACATTATGTACTATAACTGCCATAACTGCTATGTATGTTTTAACTGCTTACAACTAAACTTACTCTATGAACAATGTATGTATGATTATGAGTATATCAATGAAGGGGATCTTTTACTTATTCCGCTGTGCTTGAAAAGATTCTTATGTTTTTCATATGCTAATTATGGACAATATATTATAAACCAAAAAAGTATTTGAAATAAAAAGGATCTATTCAACCCCCCCCCCCCTTCTAGATCTATTGTGCCCTCTAGGAACTAACAATTGGTATCAAAGCAGGTTCTCATGCTATATTCAAAAGCTAATCGCTTTGAGTCTGATCCTAGGCACTAACATTGTTCTAAACTTAGTTTAGCAGTAAGTAACTTGTTATATGCAGAAGAGCTCACACGTTGGAAATATTGTGTATAGGTAAATATGTGTATACACTGTCGCTTTCGATTGGTCCATATCCTCGATTGTTATATCAACAAGACCAATCCTAGCCTGTAGTTAATCTTGTAGTCTAAAGACCAGGCGAGAGAGAGAGCACAAGAGACATCAATGACAAAGAGTAAAACATCCACCAGTCTGAAAGATGAAGAGGTCATACATGCTCAGAAATGCTGATCAAGAGGAGAAAGAAGATCTTCTCAAACTTATGAGTGACTAACCAGCAACTGGGTGCTATCTTTGTAAACTCAAAGATGTCAAAGATCTTAATGCTGAGATTCTCTTGGCCTATATCTTCAAGACCACTACTAATTGATTTTAAAGGCCGATAAGAGCAATAAGTTGTCAGGAGCAAAAGTAAAGCCATGCACATCAATACCTAAACTCAGTATATCTTCGATAAATGAGTGTTTCGTAACTGATAGTAAAAAGGTACGGTTCCTCACTATTATAAATGTACATCATTATTGCATCTTCTATGAACTATAACAGTATTTTGTCAAGGAGTCATAATCTACCTAAAAAGGTGAAGAGAGAAAGTAACATTAGGATGGAAACTCAAATGACTATAAACTTTCTCTCCATCCAAGTTTTAGGTTGAAGATGATATCTTGAAGGAAATCTGAAATGGGTCATAAGAGCATCACATGCCAAATGAACTTTATGTGAAGTAATCTTTGCTGATGGGTTAATATGTATGTACAAGCCTATGTTCTAAGTGTTTGACAACACACATAGCATGTTCAATTTTGCAAGAGGATCTTGCTGGTTTGTAGAAACTGATCACGTCAATGAATCAACTAGATACTCCTAAATCGTAGAGCTGATTCTCACTCTGTGAACACTTCAACATTGTTAACATAACCCAGTAAATGATGAAACCATTATAGATAGAGAATGTGTTATTAAATGCCAAATCCCACACACACTCACCATCATGCACCTCAAAATGTATTATCTTAAGATAGTTGCATGCATGAATATGTCTGTTGGTGATAAATATGATGATTATCCAAATAAGAGGAACATGGGTTTAGAAAACTAACCTACAGGACCCAATTAACTACTGGTACCAAAAATAGAAATATATTTAAACCTGCAGGTACTTGGTCAGTCTGACCTCACTAAGGAATGCTGAAGCAGAAAACTTCATTCAAGAAGACTTAACTAGCTGAAGGCTAAGGACTTTTCAGAGTTAAGTCTGATAAAGCTCCTATATGTCCAAGCCTGTCCTTGAAGACCCTCTGAGCTAACCAAAATATAGCTCACATGGCTGCAAATCTGTATATGGTAGCATGCCATACAAAATAAGATAAAGAGGATTCTATATGCTCATATCAAGAAAGACATGCTTTATGAAAAGGATCCTCAAGGGAAGCTCACAACAGAAGATCATTGAGCTTAAGACAAAAGGAGTTCATCAAAAAGCAGAACTTCTCAAATACAGGACTGTCAAAGGAGACTACGTTCGTAGTGCTGTCAAATGATCGTAGAGTGATCAATCCTGAAAATACTCTTTTCTACGATACAAGGAAAACTAAGCAATGATGATGATTCCAGTCAGAAGGAGAAATGCTGGGCAGCCTTCAAATGAACATGAAGAAGAGGGAATCACATCTTACTGAGAAGACATCATCAATAATGGGGGAGCAGTTATCTGTTAAGGAATAACATCACTGATAAACTATGAACAGTTGTACTAGCTACAGAGTCCCAAAACTTTGTGGCTGATGAACCAAATGAAGATCCATAGTCAGTAGGAACGTCTCAAAATGTACTACTGGTAACCCTTCAGCCACCGAATCCATAATCGTGAAGAGCCTACGATCAAACATATGATCGTAGTGTAAGAGCAAAAGGATACCACGATACCAGCAATGCAGATATCTAAAACTAGTAGAAGACCTCCCCATCAGAAAAGGTCTAATGAGATTTCATTGCAAATCATTGCCATAGCATTTCATCTGGAAAGCGCCTCAGGGACAAACCTGACCCTTAGCTCACTCTAAGAGGTTGGCCCTTCTTGAGCTACCTTAACCCAGAAGGAATGCTTGATCAAGTTCATCTCAAGGACCAAGTCAGTCAACGATCGTAGAGTCGAGTTTGAAGAGAACTAAACGATCACATTACAACCTCAACGATCGTAGCACAACCTCAGTGATCGTAGAATACAATTCGACGATCGTAGTCCTACCAAAGGATACTCCAGTTCACAAGGAGTTTGGAAAATGCGACATTTGCTAAACCATTCAAGATTGAGGAGATAAGTTCAAATACATCAGTGATTGAGCTATACTGCATCAAAGTAAGGATAAAAGACAAATTCATCCACCGCAGCATCTCACAGAAGTTGATTATTGTGTCAACAAAGGAAATTATAGAGTCTATAACTGCCTCATCATGCAATTCTACGAATCAAAAGGTCAACGGTCAAAGCCACGTCAATTAAACGTCTACTCTTCTAAAAGGAAAATATCTAACTGAAAAGTTATGGGGGAGTTACAGCTCATTACTGGGCAACGTGCAACTAATGAATGGATGACACATCACTGATTATGCAGAGTTAGAAGGAACTACCTTAAAGACAATTTCAAATCTACAGACAGTTACCAAAAAGCTATCGAACCTTTCTCCCTCCCATTTTCAAAACCCTAGAAAGTTTTTTAAGAGCAAAATCAATTTACCGTCCAGAGCCTTACGAAATCCCAGACAACCATCTTGCATAAACCTCTCTAAATCAAACACCCAAAGTCTTCGAACTATTCAAATGGAAAACTGGCAAGTCATCACCGGTATTCAGCTTGGAACCAAATCATTTGAGAAATCTGAAAAGAAGTTCAGGGACATTCTTGAACTCGTAAAGAAAGCTGGGTTTTCAGAAAGCCTTGGGACAAGTACTCGTGTGTATACTGACCTAGTTAAAGAGTTCTACTCAAACGTCTCCATAAACTCTAGAACTCTGTCTACCAAGGTTAAATGTCAGACTCTGAAGCTGAAATCTTCTGACCTAAATCAATGTCTAGGTTTTCCTAACCAAGGGCTGAAGAACCTTAAAGATGTCAACACTGAACAGGCAAAGGAGTTGATGGGGGTACCAAAGAAACCCTAGTTTCAAAGAAATGAAGAAGAAGGAGTTTCCGGAAGAATATGAGTTCCTTGCCGAAATTGTTGGAAAGTGCATACTGTGCAAAAACACTGCACATGATAGAGTGATTGACCAACAGTTGAAGATAATGTCAGCAATAGTTCTGAAGAAATAAATTGACTTTGGAGCTATCTTGTTCGATCAAATCTCCAAGTGGGTAGAGAAGGCTGAGAAGAAGCAATCCACTGAAAAGCCTCTGACTGAAGTATTTTATGGTAGGCTTTTGAGTATTATATTGAAGAAAAAGCTAGGAGGGAAAATCAAGGAGGATGAGGGGAAGCCTTGAATGAGCACAAAGTGATGTCTCCACAGTTATTTGAGAACTGGAAGAAGAAACCTAAGGAGAACAAAAGGCTTACAGCTAGGAGCAGCAGTAGAACCTCTGCAAAGAAGAGAAAGATAGTAGAGGTAGAGAGCTCTGAGTCTGATGATTCTAAAGCAGCAGAAATCACACCAGCAAGGAAGAAATTAAAAGCTTTGAAGAAAGATGGTGATGTGAAGAAAGCCCAGGCCCCACCAAGGAGAGTCTTCTCCCTGAACAAGGACAAAGAAGAAAAGGTCCTAACTGCTGAAACAACAAAGAGAAGAAGCAGTAGGTTACTTCAAGGGCCAGTTAGCAAGAAAGCTAAGGTGGAAGACACACCAACCTTAGCTTCCCAAAATAGTACATCTGCTGAAGAAAGGGACGTAGAGTAAGCAGAAGAAAAAGAAACAGATGTCAAGGCTCAGTCTCCACAAACAACATCCAGCAATGAAAATGAAGCTGATGTGATGGAAGAGATTGCAGCATCTGCTAAAAAAGAAGAATGCTTAAGCCCCATGGCTAAACCTCGAGAGCGGCCAACACACTCGATGAAAAGAAATTTAAGATGATCAAATTGCATCCCCAAATGCAACTGCCCCAACAAGTCCAGAGAATGGGTCAGACAATGCTGATAAAGAAGAAGAAAAGAATGCCCCCTCCAATCCAGAAAGCCTTCATTATGACTCGGAAAGTGATGAGTCCAAGAAAGTAGAATCTGTCCATGCAAGTGCTGAACTCCAAAGAAGTCTATCTGTTGAGCAAGAGGAGTCAGAATCTGAAGAAGAAGAAGAGTCTGTCTCTCCAATAGTTGAACCTCCACGAAGAAGAAAGAGCTACAAACTGCAAGCCCAGTTTTCCTCCAAAAGGAACAGTGGCTAATCAAATGCCATCATTGAATTGAGTGATGATGAGTCTGTATCCTCGAAAAAAAGTGCTAATAATGAAACCAACAGTGAAGAAGAAGAGTCTTAGGAAATGCTTGCTGAAGAAGGTTCTGGACATGAAATGCAGCAAGAAGGATTCTCTGCTGAAGCTGATCAAAACGGTTTCGGTTCTAAGAAAGAAGAAGTAGAAACTGACTCCAATTCTGAAGATCAAGGAACAAGAAGAACCAGTACTCTACCCTGCCCTCTCACCCGCAAGATTCACCAGGAGAATAGTGGTAGAAGTTCCTAATGAACCATCAGAAACTCCACCTGCTAGATGGGTAAACTATGGAGATGAGCAGCTCAAAGTAGTAAGAATGACTACTTTTGACTTAGCAAAGAACTGGAACAATATGGAGCTAGATTGCTCAACCATTCTCTACAACCCTGATAATCTACTGATGAGATGGTTCTTCCAGTGGATGCCATGGCTAAAGGCCTTTACTGAAGGAGATGGAAGCTACCTCAGCTGGTGTTACAAGTAGTTTCCAAGCATGGAACTGGTGGCTCAGTACTTTCCAAGAGTAAAGAAGTTTGCCACCAAACTAATCAAAGACCAGCCCCACTTTAAGGTCTATCAACATGCTGGAAATCTCTATATCCCCTACGATCGTAGAGTGGATTCTGAAGGAAGAAGAGTCATGACCAAGGAGCTGATTGTAGAGTCTGTTCACTCTACTGCTGAGGATGTTCAAGCCCAAAACTAGAAGCCTCCTTATACTCAAGCACTACTATCAGACACTCCATCATCCACCACAAGCAATTGGTACTCCACGATTGTTCAGATTATCCAAACCTTTGAAAATCTATCCAAAGATGACGATCATAGAGTCCAATCCATTGCTCAACTTAAAGCTGCCAACCAAAAGTATCAAACTACTTTGGAGCAGGAATTACTGAAGAGTTCTGATGATCTAAGCAAGAAGATATCTATGCTCACTAAAGAATCACAGAAGAAGACAGCAGCATGAGATGATTCTTTCCAGCACAAGCTTCAAGCTATCTTGACTGATGTATCTCTCAAACTCCAAGAAAGAGATAACATCTATCAGAAGGCAATCCAAGTTCAGAAGGCAAATGAAGAACAAATCCAAGCCCTCTCTGACAAGATTGACGACCTGAAGTAGTTATTCTCAGTGCAACTTGAGCTAGGCCAGCATGAACTCAAGTTTGAAGTTGCCAACACCTCCTACCTGATGGAGTAGCTTATATCCAGCATGGAGCAACTCTCTCAAATGATTGATGACAAAAAGGGGGAGAAAAAGAGGCATAGAAAGAAGAGGAGCAAGAGGCACTCGAAGAAGAACAGAGGGACAAGAGAGAAGAAATTAAAGAAGAAGATAGTAGATACTGAAAGAGTATCATCATCTGAGGGGGAGCCGAAAGATGATGATCCCATGATCGCAGAGTCTGAGGGGGAGCATGATCAGAAAGATGATGAATGGGAGCCAAGCAAAGCCGGAAGGTCATCATCCCAGGGGGAGCAAGAGCAAGAAGAAGAAACAGATGAGTAGCTGATCAACAAGCATCCTGGAAACATACATGAAGCTAATGAGGTACATCTCTAAACTGTTAGGTATGTTCTGGATCCAGGATGTAGAATGTCTGAATATATAAATTGCCATATCAATATAAATGACATTCATAATTATCTGTTTAGAAATACAGCTGCTCACTATATATAAGATTCATTCATAACATGCATATGCACTTAGTGTTTTTGTCATAATCAAATAGGGGGAGATTGTCAGGAATAAACATGTGAATGATATTCCTATTTAATATATGATTTGATTATGATATATATGAATGAATATGCAAGTATGCTTGCATTAAGAAAGCTGTAAAGTCCTTTGATAAATAATAGAAATATATGTACAAGGCCTTAGAATGAATTGATCAAATATGTTAGGTTGATCCTACATAAGCAAAACAGCTTTGTAAAGTCCTTAAAAAGAAATGATGTACAAGGACTATAAATATAGAAAGATCAAGCTTGTTAGGTTGATCTTATGATGTAATAGATAGACTAGTCTGATTTTCGAGCACTGCACCAGAAGTCGTAGTCTGCCAGGTGAGTCAAGGTTAACTCGAGAGCTATTAAGGCAAAAAAGGAGTATGCAAGATAGTAGATCTCGGAGTTCAAAGATTGCCAGGGGAAACGAAGAAGGATCGTAGTGTATCGAGTAGAGCTTCCTCGGGATCGTAGTGTGCTGAGGAAGTCATGTTTAGAATAATAGAGACAGCCTGCCTACGAGCCGACCGGTCATCTGCCGAAGCCAAGACAGAAACGTAGACTACACTCAGAGTCATTGAGTCTACTGATGCCAAAGCCAAGTCAAGGATCGTAGATCACAATCTGAGTTCGTAGAGTCTATTAATTACATGCAGAGATCGTAGTCAAGCAAGATCAAATGAAGACAACAAGAACAAGGCAGAAATCGTAGAGTGTCAAGATCTGATCTCGGGATCGTAGAGTCTGCACCAGCCGAAGCTGAATCATAGAGTACAGAAGTATGACCTCAACAGAAGTGCTCACAGTGCCAAGGAAGAATTGTAAAGCATATACGGTTCTCAACATATGAGCACTCCCAGAATATCCAAAGGAACAAGCCTCCGGTTCTGCCGCAAAGCTATATCCAAGGAAACCAAAGAGCACTCAATGAATGACATGCAGGCTAAGCAGTAGAACAAAGTACCAACCCAATCAGCATCAAGATTGAGTTGAAAGGCCATTCGAGATGAAGTCTTCCATAAGATGATGCAAAGAAGACTTCAGCAGCTGACTAAAGAAAGTTAGCTAATGCAGTAGATGTCAAGTGAACAGAAGACAACGATCTTGGAAGCAATTAAGATCGTAGTGTTTGTCAGATAAGGAAAGAACTGATGGAAGGTGAACCGAGATACTGGTCAGCCTCTGAAGAGCAAGTCTAAAGTGATTAAATGCAGGGTCAGTTCATTGATGATAAGTGAACGGGAGATCATAAGGAGAAAGAAAGCTGGACGAGCCACAAATTTGAAGTGTCTTGATATTCAGAAGGGAACCAGAGCAAGGAATTAGGCCATCAGTCTCTGAGAACAGTCGAAGCAAACAGAAGTATTGAAGCACTGCACAATACAAGGAAGAGGTGTTCTATATTAAAGATCCAATCAACACTCTTCAAGATCGTAGTGTTAAACCTTCAAGTCAATGAGCAACACTCAACAAGACACTACGATCAAGTCCTTGAAGACGCACATCGAATCGAGAGTCCGGTAATCAAGATCAAGCATTGGCAAAGGTTCAATCTGAAGGGTAATATTCGAACAAGTGCTTATTGAGAGCATCGATGCAATAGGACAACCTCTGATCGAGAAATCAAAAAGAGGTAATAAAGTCTTCAACCTACCCAAGACATTAAAGTGATAAATCTGACAGGGTAGGTGAAACAGTAGACTGCAGTGTCAGATAAAATATGACAAGTCACATCAAGCAGTCTACCTCAAGCAACTTGAGATCTGTGAAGATATTTGAATAGCCTTCAACGGCTACTTTCCAATGGAATGATTGGGAAGGAGTATAAATGAGAAAGAGCTTCAAAGATCAAAGGTTGCTGGAGTTGTAGAGTTTGGAGAGAAGGTGGACTGATCTAAACCATGTGAAACAGTGAGTCAAAAGGCTCACTCTATGATCCACCAAGAACACTTAGAAGTCAGATAAAGAAAGAAGTAGAAGTGTGAGTTCTACTATGTAGAAGTGAGAGTTCTACTACATGAAGAGTGTTCAGAACTGCTGAGAGAAAGAAGAGCATCATGACATGTGGATGTCCATCATGGGAAGACTCTAAGTACAATAGAGAAGAGCCTACAGTCATCTTAGCAAGTCCATCATGAGAAGGCATCAAATAGCAAGAAGGAAGATCACAAATGCCATCTTGGTGTCAAGCATGAGAAAGCTTCTAAGTACCTAACAAAAGAGCTTACCGACATCTTAGAAGCCTATCATGTGCAGCCATCAAGTACCAAGGAGAAGGAACTTCAAGGCAGTTCAACAAGGGGTCATCCGAAGTGGTTGAGTAACCAAATAAGCTGAGCATCATGCAACACTCAGCTGCACTTCAAGGATGATCAAGCCAAGCTGCTGAGTATAGAAGATGTTCATAGCATGAAGACATCTTAGCAGCTCAGCACCGACTCCACCAAACACAAACAAATAACTCAACAAAGCCAGGGCCTGAGGGGTCCTTGTCTAGAGGGACTAAATGAAGCAGGGCCAGAAGGGTCCTTGTCCGAAGGGACTAAACAAAGCAGGGCCAGAAAGGTCCTTATCCAGAGGGACTAAACGAAGTTCCAAGCCTGCTGATCTTGAAGAGTTCCTAGGGAAACTAGAGGAGTCCCAAGGCTACTGGCCTTGAAGAGTTCTTAGTGAACTGTAGTCCCAAGGCTGCTGGCCTCGAAGGAATTTTAGTGATTCAGGGTACTGCACTTCCTTAGTGGAAATCCTGCTAGTTGAAAGCAGAAGAATGGATTAGGAGCTTGAGTCTCTGAACCACTTAAAACCCCTTGTGTCTTTTACAATATGTCATTTACATTATGTACTATAACTGTTATAACTGCTATGTATGTTTTAAGTGCTTACAACTAAACTTATTCTATGAGCAATGTATGTATGATTATGAATATATCAATGAAGGGGATCTTTTACTTATTCCGTTGTGCTTGAAAAGATTCTTATGTTTGTCATATGCTAATTATGAACAATATAATATAAACCAAAAAAGTATTTAAAATAAAAAGGATTTATTCAACCCTCCCCCCCCCCTTCTAGATTTATTGTGCCCTCTGGGAACTAACAGATACCACTATCATACCCCCTTTCTTCGGCACGCAATGCACTGGGCTCACCCTAGAGATGTCTGAAATGGGATAAATGATCCATGCATCTAACCACTTCAAGATCTCCTTCATAACCACTTCTTTCATGATAGGATTCAATCTTTGGTGTTTCTCTACTGATGGCTTATTATCATCTTCCAGAAGGATTTTGTGCATACAAAATGATGGGATGATCCCCTTTATTTCTATTTTAGTCCATCCAATTGTTGATTTAAACTCTCGCAGCACTCGTAGCAATTTATCTTCCTGGCAAGATGTTAGTGCAGCAACAATTATAACATGCAACTTTGAAGATTCACTTAAAAATGCATACCTTAAATGATCTAGAAGGGGTTAAAGGTCAAGATCGAGAGGCATCTCAAGAGAAGACTTGAGTCGTTATGATGTCTCTCCAGAAATTTTGAGTGGTTCAATGGGAATCTTAAACCTTCACATTTGTGGTGATGTGTCAAGAATTTGTACATATTCTACAACTTCTGTATCTTCCATATCATATACTCCCAGAATAGCACTCTTAAATGGCTCAGTGTCAATCAAATTTCCATCCTCCTCATTTAACACTATGTCTACTACATCAATCCGGAAGCACTCTTCTTCGTCAGTGGGGAATTTCATAGCCTTGAAGACATTAAAGGTGACCTCTTGGTCTTGGATTCTCAAGGTCAGCTCTCATTTTTGTACATCTATAATTGTTCACCCTCGTGGCTAGAAAAGGTCTCCCAAGGATGATTGGTATGTCTCTGTCCTCTTCATAGTCCAAAATGATGAATATGACGCCCCCAAATCCGGGTACTTTCAAAATCACAGATATGGTGCTACACAGTACTCATAACAATACATTCAGTCCATTGAAACAATATCAAAATTAGTGTATTTACTATATTCTTATTATAATAGTAATGAATCCTTTCCCAGGTTCTATAACTGAATACATTCTTCGTTTATCATAGAATAATTCATACAAATATACTAGTCTATTACATAAAAATTAATTATTCATCTTAGCCTTGCCTGTATCTTTATTAGAACCCTCGGTTCGCTCTGCCTTAGCTACAATCATATAATTCAAGTAAGAAGTGAGCATAACTAGCTCAACAGGTCTAGCAATATATAATAAATACCACATCGAGAATCATATGATTATTCTTCAATAACTAAACAAATAGCTATGAAGTACTATGAAACATTGAATAACACTTTTCGTTCACATAAAATCATTCCAAAGAACATATAATAAATTAGGAATTCTGAGTAGGTCAAAGGACCATGAACATTCTCTTTTGGTTTTGATTCATGAAAAAGGATAATCCTACACTAAGTTTGTAAGTCCAATATATCTTACGAGCACTTCAAGGTGATCAGCCTATAGTACTCTATGTTGATCAACACTCATCCGTTAAACATATCTACGTTTATGTTTTGGCAACCTCACGTACCCATCGAATAATCGATGAAAAATACATTTGTTTATTCATACTCAAGCTTACCTTTGAATTCATACAAAATAATTGGCATAGGATAGTGTTAACAATTCTATATCGAAAGACTTGTAAATAAATCAATCAAACTCTTAAGATTAGTCTAGCCGAGTTAAAACTGGCATCGACTCCTTCATAAAACAATTCATGCATCTTATAACACGAATCACAAAAAAACTTGGCTAACACGAAGGTTAGAAAAGCGTTAAGAAAACTTTCCTTCATGCGTCTTCAATTAAGTATTCAACAATTCTTGGTCTTTACAATTTCTACATGATATATTCACATAGCACACTGCAATTAGCTACCAAACAATCTAATCACATTATTTTTACCAACTTCTTTCTCTTCTATAACGTAACTGAATTTATTTCATTAATAGAACTCGATTAAATTTACTATTCTTCCTTACGGCTTATTAACGTTCGTACGTCACTAAACCAACACTTAACAATCATTAGTTAAGTACCATAGTAATTGAATACAATTTACCTTCTCCCACTTTATGTTCTTTGTTTAATTACTAATTAAACAATGTTAAATTCCTAAAGTCATCACTATACATATGTTATAGGAATGGTCTTAACATATGTATTAAGTATATACACTTGCCCCATAATTGTCATGCAACAATTGGGTTCAAAAATAACTAAATTAAACATTTCTCTTCTCTCAGCGCTGTGGCGCCATCTTCAAGTACAACATTAGCGTTGCGGTGCCACAAAGCAGTACCTAAACCCTCGTCTCGAGGTTGCGATGCGAGACTTCTATACACTGGTGGCGTTGCGGCGCGACTCAGCAGTATCCACTCCTCCCTACCCGACGTTGCGGCGCGTGTATTATGAGCTTGGGCGGCGTTGCGGCACCAACCCTGAGCCCTTGAGATTTTTTTATGTTTTCTAGTTAAATTCTTTTCAGACTCGTAACTTGGTCATTATAAGTCGAAATTGGCTCGTTCAAAAGTTGTTATCTTACATATCTCATATACTTCGATTTTATTCGGATAAAAATAGTTTTTAAATTCGTTAACAATTGAATTCACTATTTAACTTCTTATTACGCGTTCGTTTAATGTTCGTGAACGTTCATAACTCGTTTCTTCGTTTTAAGTTGGAATTCGAATATTCTTAAGTCCACGACTCTTAAATACGTTATTCTACGATACTCCATAGAAAACTAGGGTTTCCGATTTAAACAGCGACTTTTGACTAATAATCCTAGAATTCTACAATTTCAACGTTTATCGCCTAATCTTGTAATTTTCGCCATAACTTCATTACTCGAGATTTATTCACCAAATAAAATGGAACCAATCCATTTATTCGTTATCTATTCCTAACCAAGCAATATGCACAACCTATACTTGATGGTTTTCAATTTGTCCATCAACAACCAAATCAATGCTTAACGGTTTCCTTTGTTTAAACTTACTTAAACGCTTATGATTCTTACTTATACATGTCTTATAATGTTTTAATCCACTAATAGCCATCTTTATTACTCCAGAAGAGATATGCTCAACCAATGCATACTTCTCTACGAAAAATAAATAGAAAAGGATCAAAGACGAAGGTTTAAATATTATTACCTTAACCTTTTTCGTGTTCTTGACTAAAGCTTGAATGTTTTGCTTTGGATTCCTCTTCATTACTTGTTAATACTCTTTTCTCTGTCTCAATATATTTTCTCAATGTTGGTGAAACAACAACTGACCAACACAAGCCTCTCTTATATAGAAAATCCAATGGAGGGCAATTTGGTCAATTTGTCCATCTCCTTACTATTCATGCCTTAGCCACCAAGTAAATTACTTTACTTGGCCACCAAGTGGCCGGCCCACATGGGTTGCCCCATGGGTTTTACCCATGTGGTGATCCATCGGTTCTATCCACGGTTTGGTTTCTTAGTTTGGGCTTAGAATTAATTCGTATTGGGCCTATCGGCTTGATTTAACATAACTTTGGGCTTGACATAATCCAAGTCAATTTGAATTGTCAAAGTCCATTTACTCAAAGTCCATTAAGAACTAATCGTATTCTACTCATACAATTCTCGTATTATTTTTGTATATAATTCGTACGATATTCGTATTATACATCGTAGTAATCTTTATATTATACTCGTATAACAACTAGTATCATACTCGTATTTACTCAAGTATAATAACTATAATCATTATACATAGTCATTTAATTCTCGAAACTCACTTTTCCTAACACTTAGGTTTTAAGTCCGCATACGAAAACTTCGTTTGCCACAACTAAAATATTATTAAATATTCCATCTCGTCTTAGAATTCTATCATTATGCGTTTCTCAGAAATTCATAATTTATTCCCGAGCAGAAATAGATGAATAGTGTTTTTACAGAAACTTCTCGGAACACTTCTATTTTCCTTCTTGGAAATTCATAACAATTAATCCTAGCACATGGCCAGAATCATAACCACATCTGCACATTCTAGGTCATAGAACGACCTTCAAACAACTTACTCCCATAAATAAACAATTAAATTCATTTAATTCAAATAATCAAATAAAAATTTAATTCACATAAAATCCGATTTTCTCGGGTGTTACATTATCCCCCCTTATAAGTATTCTGTCCCCAGAATCTCGATAAAATTACATAAAAAAATGAGGAAAATTTCCTTCATTTTACTCTCGAGTTCCCACGTTGCTTCTTCGGCATTGTGGTTCCTCCAAATTACCTTCACCGAATGTATTATCTTATTTCTCAAGACTTGTTCCTTCCTATTACCAATCTGAATTGGAAGTTCTTCATACGTTAAGTCTTTTTCTACTTGAATAGATTCATACTCTATTACGTGTTTGTAGTCCGGTTTATAAGGACACAATACAGACACATGAAACACATTGTGTATTTGTTCCATCTCTGGAGGTAAAGATACTTCATAAGCCACCTCTCCTACCCTTCTTAAAATTTCAAAAGGTCCTATAAACCTTGGACTTAACTTCCCTTTCTTTCCAAAACGTATCTTCCCTTTCCAAGGCGATACCTTCAGAAAGACATACGAACCTACTTCAAACTCCCTCTTCTCACGATGAGGATTTGCATACTTCTTTTGTCTATCTTGAGCCGCTACTAGTCGAGTACGTATTAACTTTACCATGTCTGTCATTTGTTGTACCATCTCAGGTCCCAACATCTGACGTTCACGTACTTCATCCCAACACATTAAGGTTCTGCACTTCCTCCCATATAATGCTTCGTAAGGCGGCATGCCTATACTAGCGTGAAAACTATTATTGTAAGCGAACTCACAAAATGCAGATGTTCGTCCCAACTCCCCTTGAAATCCATAATGCAAGATCTTAACATATCTTCTAACGTTTGAATTGTCCGTTCCCTTTGTCCATCTGTCTGAGGATAATAAGTTGTACTTAACCTCAACTGCGTTCCCAGTTGCTATTGTAAACTTCTCCAAAAATTCGATGTGAATCGTGGATCACGATTTGAAACAATCGAAACAGGTACTCCATGTCTTGAAATAATTTCTTTGACATAAAGTTTAGCCAATTGCTCTAGGTTATACCTAACTCTTATTGGTAAAAAGTGAGTCAATTTTGTCGACCGATCTACTATTACCCAAATAGCGTCATATCCTTTCTTTGTCGTTGGAAGTCCAACCACAAAGTCCATTGTGATATGCTCTCATTTCCACTCTGGAATCCCAAGTGATTGCAATAATCCACTCGGTCGTTGGTGTTCAGCCTTAACTTTCTGACAAGTTAAGCACTTACTAACATATTCTGCTATCTCTCTCATCATGTTTGGCCACCAAAAGTTCTTTCAAAGGTCCTGATACATCATAGTACTACCTGGATGTATCGAGTACCTCGAACTATGGGCCTCACTAATTATCTCTTCTTTTAACTCAGAATTATTTGGAACCCAAATTCTTCCTTCAAAATAAAGTAATCCTTCTTTATCAAGGTTATGCTTAGTTTTCTCTTCGTCCTCCATCCTCTTCTTTATTTGTTTGTAATCCTCATTACCTAGTTGTACTTCTTTAACTCGTTCCACTATCGTTGGTCGAGTCTCCATTGTGAATAACATCTCTACCTCTTCACTCGGTAATTTAACTTCTAGCTCAATTCTTGTCATCTCCGTTATTAACTCTTTCTGAGTCTTTAACATTGATAGCTTTACCATACCCTTCATACTTAATGCGTCAGCCACTACATTTGCTTTCCCCGGATGATATAATATATCACAGTCGTAATCTTTTATCAATTCTAACCACCTTCTCTGCCTTATATTCAACTCCTTCTATGTAAAGATTTATTTCAGACTTTTATGGTCAGTGTATATCTCACACTTCTCCCCGTATAAATAATGTCTCCATATTTTTAAGGCAAATTACTGCTACCAATTCTAGGTCATGAGTAGGATAGACCTTCTCATAATCCTTTAACTGGCGTGAGGCATACACAATGACCTTGTCATGCTACATGAGCACGCAACCCATTCCTCTATGTGAAGCATTGCTATAAACTACAAAATTCCCCATATCATCTGGTAAAGATAATACAAGTGCCTCACTTAACCTCCTTTTTAATTCCTGAAAACTATTTTCATACTTCTCAGTCCACACATACGTTACTGACTTCCTCGTCAAATTCGTCAATGGAGTAGCTATTTTAGAAAAGTCTTGGATGAACCTCCTATAGTATCCCGCTAATCCAAAAAAACTCTAAACCTCAGTTCGCATTTTTGGTTGTTCCCAATTATTAAATGCTTCCACCTTTGTTGGATCCACAAAAACTGCCATCTTTATCAATAACATATCCTAAAAAATGCACTATTTCAAGCCAAAATTCACACTTAGTGAATTTCGCATACAACTTCTCCCTTCGTAGTGTTTTCAACACTATCCTCAAATGTTAAGAATGATCTTCTGGCGTCTTATAATAGACTAGAATATCATCGATGAACACTACGAAAAACTTGTCCAAATATTGTTTGAACACTCTGTTCATCATATCCATAAATTCTGCTGGAACATTAGTCAACCAAAACGACATAACCATAAACTCGTAATGACCATACCTAGTTTTGAACGCCGTCTTAGGTACATCCTCCTTCCTTACTTTCAACTGATGGTACCCCGTACACAAATTTATCTTAGAAAAATACTTTACCTTTTTCAACTGATCAAATAAATCATCGATCATGGGCAATGGGTATTTATTCTTAATCATTAACGTGTTCAACTCTCGATAGTCGAAACAAAGTCGTAATGATCCATCCTTCTTCTTTACATACAACATCGGTGATCCCCACAGAGACACACTTGGTTGAATGTACTTTCTGTCTAATAGTTCTTGTAATTGAACCATTAACTCCTTCATCTCTACCGGCGCCATCCTATATGGTGCCCTAGAAACTGGTGTCGTACCCGGTAACAAATCAATCACAAATTCGACCTCCCTATCCGGCTGAAGACCTGGTAATTCATCTGGAAATACATCCGCAAACTCTTGCACTATAGGTATTTGTTCCAATGATGCCTCCACCCTCTGCATATCCATAACATAACACATGTATCCTGTACATCCCTTCCTTAACATCCTCCTAGCTTGGGTCATGGTTAGACAACAAGAGCATCCCGGTGATTTACTATCGTAGAACACTACCTTGGGTTTCTTAGAAAGCCGAAGGTTCACACTTTTCCAATGACAATCTATTATAGCTCTATGGTTAATCAACCAATCCATACCGAGAATTACATCAAATTCTCTCAACCTTAATGGTATAAGATCTACCGATAGTTTGTTACCTCTAATATCAACACAATAATTCCTATGAATGTGTTAAATTGGAATTATCTCTTCGTTCGCTACCTTAATATTTAAAGGTATTTTCAAAAATCTTTCCAGGAATAAACCTAATCGCTTAGCAAATTAACATGCTATAAAAGAATAAGTAGCACCCAAATCAAATAGTACATAAGCATTTATTTCATTGACTGGAATAATACATGCTACTACATTCGCTGATGCAACCGCATCTTGGACAGTCATATTAAAAGTATGGGTTGTGGGTCTACCCGATGGTGTTGCTCCACTAATGACTAACTTACCACTACTAGCACCCTTGCTACCCTGCGACCCCTTCTTTGGGCAATTTCTTGCCATGTGGTCCATCGACCCACAAACAAAAAAGCATTGGTTCTTCTTAGGATTAGGACAATTGGGTGATATATAACCCTCTTGCCCACAATTATAACAAACCGATTTCCCCTTAAGGCAGACTCCTAGATGAGTTTTTCTGCATGTCTTACATGCTTCGATCCTATGCTTAGGATCCCCTTGTTTTACTCCAATATTTCTAGAGTTAATACTCTTCCTCTTGGGCATACTTCGACTGCCACTAGCTCCATTCGCCTTGAATCCTCCCTCTTATTTACTCTTATTCTTTCTCTCTTTGTGGTATTGGCTCAAATCCTCATTACCACCCTCAGCAATAATTGCTTTCTCCAGAATTGTTCCATACGGAGCACTCTGGAACACAGAAATCCTACTATAGAGCCAGGGTTTCTGTAACGCCCCAGAAAATCGAACCTTTTGTAAATATATACTTTTATAATTAATAAAATACTATTATTTGTTATTATTATGTGTTAGTAAGATGAATGTCGTTCTATAACCTAGAAACGTCGGAACATCATAGTATCTTAACTACATGAAGGAATTAAAGTGTTTGAATTTTCAAGACGAAAATAAAAGCTTTCCGAGAAATTTTCCAAAAAACATTATTCATCGTTTTTCGCTCGAGAATTAGTTTTGAACTTCTAAGAAATACATAACGTTATAATATCAAGGTGAGATAGATTATGTAATTATAATCTATGTATGGAAAATGCGATATTTCGCATGCGGACTTAATTTGAGAACGTTAGGAAAAATCAAGTGTTAAGAATTTAATGTAATGATCGTATGATACGTAGGTATTATGCAAGGAAGAGTATACGAGTATGATACGAAGTATTATACGAGTATATGGGAATGATAGTATTCCGTATTTTATGAATTAGTATATGAGTTAGAATACGAGAATTATACGTATAGTATATGTGATAAGGTTTTAAATTAAATATCATGGACTAGTAGGATTGTGTAAATTGTGAGACCCTGAATTTTATGAAATAAAAGTATTCAATTTTCTTATAATTATTCTATTTAGTAAATGGTTAAATTGATAAAAGGTTAAAGTTAAGGGTGATATTTGAAAATTTTTCAAAGTAAGTAAGTTGTCATAAAATAATTGGTGGTAAAAGTACAGTAATACACGTGGTTGCATAGTAACACACGATATTGACTATTGATGCTTACGTGAGAAGTCACTCAGTTATACTCAATTATTGCTACAGTAATTGCTGCATCATATCTCTCATATTATTGATTCAATTATTGTCACAGTATCATCTGTATAATATGTTATATTATTAATTCAATAATTGAGACGACAAAGTTATTCATATTATTACTTGCAATATTTTGAAATGTCTTGAAGTTCTATCAAGGAGAGGTTTGGTCACCTAATTACGCGCCAATAAGAAGAAATCCTTATCGAAAAGCCCCCTCTTTCCTAGGAATGACCTGGTTGTTAAATATTGTGAGTTATAATATTAATGATGAATAAGTTTGTGTTGATTAAAGATGAAATTGATAGTTCCATTATGTAGGAATTATTAGTGTTAGGGGAAATCGACATTTATTTCGATAAGAATTGATGTCTGGAGGTTATATTGACCAATCGGGTAATTAATCGGATAAATGAGGAATTAATTGTTATTAATTCACATGTTTATAACTATGTGTTCACATGTGTGTACTATTGATTCACATTATTTACTATTAGGGGAGTTGGTGCAAGATTGATAATACTTGCATGACTAAATTAAAAATGGAGGTATAGATGAAGGTACTATACTGTAATTAGTTTTTTTACATGATTATACTATTAAGTCACATGAATGAATATTGATTCACATGATTTTTTATTAGGGGAGGTGGTGCAAGTTTGATAATACTTGTAGGACTAAATTAAAAATGAACAAAAAGAGGAAGGTATTATACTGTAATATTTCGAGCCCCAAAATGTGCAATTATTGAAACTATATTTTCCAATAAATAGGAGCTCATTCCTGCATTATTTTTCACCAATTCACTAAAGCTATAGAGGAATTATTATAGAGAGAAATTATATAGAGAAAGAGGAAGAGAAATCTGCTACCTCACTATTCCAGTATCTAGTTTCTTCTAAGGTAAGGGGTATTATTTCTTTCGTATTCATGAAGAGAGTTATTTCTTTCAATATTAGTAAGGGTTGTTATACCATTATTTATTATTCTGTTGGAATAACCTGTCTGTGCGGTCTATCGCATGCCTGGTGAATTCTTTTGTTATACCATTATTTATTATTCTGTTGGAATAACCTGTCTGTGCAGTCTATCGCATGCCTGGTGAATTCTTTTGTTATTCCATTCTTTATTATTCTGTTAGAATAACCTGTTTGTGCGGTCTATCGCATGCCTGGTGAATTCTTTTGTTATTCCATTCTTTATTATTCTGTTGGAATAACATGTCTATGTGGACTACCGCATGCATGGTGAATGACCCTTCATATTAATTCTTTATTAAATTGTAGAAATGATCTGTCTACGTGGATTACCGCATGGCGGGTTAAAATCCATTTGCAGTTTCATAATTTTTCTGACCCTCAAAAATTCTGGAAAAATTGAAAATGATATATTGTTGAGTTTTCTAGATTGTGTTCAAAAATGGCGATTTTTGGATGTATAGATTAGGAGTTATGGATTTTATGAGAAAAGACTATTTTAAAAGTAAACCCTTATACCTCCTAGTGGTTAACTCCAAAATTGGTGAACTTTTTATTGGAAGTACATGTATATAACAAGAGTATACCCTATAAATTTTTGAATTTTTGGACGAAAGTACAATTTATGATAAATGTCTAAATATTCAGCAGTTTTGGCCATATGAAAAATAGTAAATGAATTTTAGAAATTCCGAGAAAACTATCTGTTCAATATGGGACTATATTCTGCTAAATCCTCGAAAAGAAAAATGTTTGGGACTGATTTGGTATTTTTTATGAAAACGATTTAGTTACAAACATATGAATTAAATATGTTATGTGAAGTTGAAAAATTGGTAAATAGGATTTTATGGCTTGGAAATCCTATATAAGGTATATGCAGATTTTTTATGAGGGATTTGATCATTGGTGATGAAATCTTATGAGTATGGCATTATTGATTGATTAAATGCATTATTTTGTAAAGTGTAAACAAGTAAAATAAATTGTTTATAAGTTTAAGAAATGATTAAAATATTGTTATAATATTAATGATATTAGATTACGAGATTATTATATGATTGATAACATTGGGATATTTTTAAACTCTGGATAAATTTAAAGTCTTTAATATTTATCCTTGTTTTCGTTTGATTAATGCTTATATTATTGTCATCATCCTCATGCTTATATTATGATGAAAGTCATCTGTGGCATACGTGCAAAGATGGACTTGGTATGATTATGGCCATGAATTATTCGGTATAATCATGACCGTAATGTTACAAATGATGTGATAAAAGTCCTCATTGGCCCATAGTGCATTAATGGACAGTTTTCGGTATGATCATGACCATGGGTTCTCTTCGGCCAAGGGTGCAAAGAGGAATTATTTTATGGCATTAACATGACCGTTGATGAAAACACGATTATCCTTTGCCCGTAGAGCATGGATAATTCATGGTCGTGATACGAATGAATATCCTTGGCCAGTAGTACAGGGATGATTTGATGATGTGGTTTATGTAGCGCCCCCAAATCCGGGTATCTTCCAACCCGACAGATGGTGCTATATTGTACAACATTCATACATTCATTCAATTAAAAAGTCTCAAAGAACGAACATAACTTCTATATATTTAAAGTAATATTTACATTTCCCAGGTTCTATACCCATTACAAAGGTTCTTTGTCATAATATCAGTTACATTACAACAATAGACCTATACTATTAAAAGACAACTTAACAATCTGCCTTAGCTTTTCCTTTATCCTTTTCGATCCTTTGGGACGTTCAGTCTTAGCTGCATTCATATGGTTCAAGCAAGAGTGAGCATAACTAGCTCAGCAACTATAACAATTCAATAACAACATGCTTGGAACATACGAATCGTATATCTTCAATAACTGAACAATAGTTATGAAGTACTATTGATAATACAAAATAGCACTTCATCTTTCTTTCAAAATATTTTACAATCATAACCATATGCAGCAAAACATTTACTCCGGTCAAAGTCCTCAAGCATTCATTCTTTATTGAAAAGGGACAACCCGGAACTAAGTCCGTAAGCCCGATATTACTTATGAGCACTTCTAGGTGATCAACCTATTGTACTCTATGTTGATCAACACTACATCCATTAAACGTATGCACGTTTAATCATTTGGCAACCTCACGTGCCTTTCGTTTTACTGACAAAACATTTGTTTAACATTTCCAGCCTTCTTTTCAAAACCATTTCAAGTAGTTGACAAAAGATAACGACATTTGATAATAGAGGAATAGATTATCAATAATCCACGCAATATATCAAGTATAGCCAAAGGAATTGGCTTTAACTTCAACATATCTCAATTCATGCGAAAGAATACATGAACTTCAAAGACTTGTTCAGATTGAACTGAGACAAGAGTTAGAATACTTGCCTTTAGCGTCTGCTACGGTATATTAACTTTATGTTCAAGTCTTTCAAGTCTCTACAATATATGATCACATAATGCCTTACATTAGGTCACATATAATCAAATATGTATATGACTATATCTTACCCTTCATCTCAATCTAATTGTATATTAGATTTAGTTACTATCTATTCCAGTTTATCATTATCCTTGCATTTATATTCGACTAGGTTATCTTAACCTTTATACAACATCCTTAAGGTTTAACAAAGTTTAAACAATGTTACATTACATTCCTTAGGTTTTACCTTTAAATTAATTAGCTTTCTATTCTTTGTAATTAGATACATTCATCACCATCCTTGTTCTGAGACTGGCGCTGAGGCACGAGTCCTTACTTAGTGGGCCGCGCTGCGGCGCCACACTCCAGAAGATTTTCGTACTGTACATGACGCTGTGACGCCACAAATTGTACTACGATTCGTGCTGCGGAAAACTCTTGCAGTGTGCTCCGGACATTTATTACGCCTTACTGGGCGCAAATCATTTAACCTAGGGTTGGCGCCAGCGCCTCTCTCTGTACCGAAAAAAATTCAGTCTTTGAATTTTGTGAACTTCCCGGACGCATAACTTCTTCGTTATAAGTCCAAATTGGCTCGTTCAAAATCCTACGGTTCACAAATTACGTAATCTACGCGTTCATGCAAGAATTTTATCTAATTGACTTCGTTTGCTAAAAATTCACCTATTGATTCATTTTTAACGAAAACGATAAACGTTCGTGAACGTTCAACGCTCGTTTCTTCGTTCTAAGTCAGAATCTGGTCATTTTTGAGTCCGCAACTCTTAAATGCCAAATATGACTTGTCTCCATTGGAAACCAATGGTTCCAAGTTCAAACACAAAATTTGACTTCTATTCTGAGAATTTTACGAATTTGACGATTATCGTCCAATCGTACAATTTCTGGCAAATCTTCATTCTTATGATTTGTTCAACATTGCAAATGAATTCCATTCATCATGTGAAGATTTCAACATACTATTTACCACCTCTTATATTCATTGATGGATTTTAGACTTATTTCTTCATGAGCTTATAACTTGTCAAATTATAAACTACTTAAGATTTCATTGTTCATGACTTATGACAATTAAATTTTCTTAATCATCATACCTTATATGTTCTTAACATATAACTTTACTTATGTATTCATGATACCTATGATCATACAAGTTCCTTTTTCATCCATATTACTCCCCTTAATTAACTCATTACAAGTTCATAATTTTCATACTAACATTCAAGGTTGACTTAAAATAAGTTTATAACTTTTATAAGTTCAAATTACTTATTGCCAACTTATGTGGCTTAAGTTCATTGCTTACTCATTCTTCTTACTTCATAACATTCATGCTCCTTAATCCAAACTTTTCTTATCAACCTATCATGGTAGAGATAGAAGATAATTTAGAGAAGAAGTCTTACTTTAGAAGTCTTGGTAAGGTAGCCTTCTTCTTCTTCTTACAAATGAAAGTGACTTATTGTAGCTTATTCTCTCTAACACTTAAGAACTTTGTAATGTTTGGATTATTCTAACAACTAACAAATGGCTTGTAAGGCTTCTATATTTATAGAATTTGCAAGGTTAGGATAATTTAGTCATTAAATCAACCCACCTCCTTAAGCCACCTCTTTACTATTCATTACTTGATTAACACAACTCTTATCCTATGTTTGGTCATTACTCATTTAACTTGGTCATTACTTTAACTTGGTCACCACATTAACTTGGTCATCACCTTAACTTGGTCATCATATTAAACATATTAATATGGTTTGCCCCATGGGTCAAACAACTCATGGATTCTAATTTGGGCTTACAATAAATCAACCTTTGGGCTTTGCATTAATAACCACTAGTTGGTTCATTAATTTAATAATTGGGCCTTACATTTCATTCACTTGGACTTGTAGTAATTCCAATCAACCTTTCCAAGTCCATTAACATTACTTAATACATATACATATAGTTTATGTATCATTTTCGTATTCTAATTCATATATAATTTATATATGATATTTCATCCTTCATACAAACTCGTATAATACTTTGTATTATACTTGTTTTCATTACTTTGCACAATACCTAAGTATCATACAATTATTACTTATTCATTACTACATCGTCTTCCTTAACTTTTATAAATTAAGTCCGCAAGTGAAATATTACATTTTCCATAATTAGATTTTTATTACATAATCCATCTTACCTTGTCATTCTATCATTACGTATTTCTCGGAAATTCAAAAAGAAATCCCGAGCAAATATCGATGAATAGTGTTTGTTAGAAAATTCCTCGAAAAACTTTTATTTTCATCTTGGAAATTCAAACACTTTAATTCATTCACGTAGCTCAAATACTACGACATTCTAACATCAATAGGTCATACAATGACAACCATCTTGATAACAAATAGAATAGAATTTTATTATTATTTAATTTAATAAAATTATTTTACAATAAGATCCGAATTTCTCAGTCGTTACAGTTTATTTATTAAGCTGAGTCCTAGCGATAAAGTTGATGAAAAACTTTTAATTCGTAGAAGATAGTAGATATCATGCTCTACTTTACTCTTTTAAAATGTAGTTGCATGTCTTTGGCCTGGAGTGGAAAGATGAACTGTTAATGAATATCTTTGTGACAATGACCGAATTTCGACTTAGAACGAAGAAACGAGCGTTGAACGTTCACGAACGTTTATCGTTTTTGTTAAAATGGACTAATAGATGAATTTTTAGTTAACGAAGTAAAATATATAAAATTCTTGCATGAACACATAGAGTATGTAATCTGTGAACCGTAGGCTCTTGAACGAGCCAATTCGGACTTATAACAAAGAAGTTAACGAGCCCAGGAATTTCACAAAATTAAAAGTCTCATCAAAATTTTCTCGGTGCAGTAGCCGCATCATGAGCCGGCCCAAGGCCAAATAGGTGGCGTCGCAGCACCGAGCATGGCCAAATGAAGCTGTAACCTACTAGAGAGTTACATACTAGTGACGACCAGTAGTAAAGGGACTCATGCCATAATACCGAGTCCAGTTTTTAGCCATAGCAAGTATGCCGCGTCATGATGTTATGAAGATAGAGAAGGGATGCTAGCGCCGCATCGCCAGCCTTAGGGTTTTGACATTGAAGAAAGTTTACAAGTAGAGCCTGAAGGGTAACTAATTAACAAAGAACTAAAGCTTAATTATAACATTGTTAAGCCATGATTAAACCTTAATTATGATCACTTAGGGTTGAAGTAAGTCAATTGCATATGAACGTAAGAATGACATAACGGAAAGCCGGAACCAATAATAACAAATCTAATATGTAATTAGATTGAGAAGAAGGGTAAGATTCTTTAGGAACCATATATGTTGTTCATGACCTAATGTGTTATGTGATGTTATCATCTACTGTAGAGACCTTACAGACTTAAAATGCACGTGTTATAACTGTAGCAGACGCTAAAGGCAAGTATTCTAACCCTTGTTCCAGTTCAATCTGGACAAGCTTTGTGATTCATATATTTTTACGCATGAGTTAATGCCTGATGAAGTCAACGCCAATTCTTTTGGCTAGACTTACGATATATTGGATTTCTTATAATCTATCAAAGTATTGTCAATGACTTACCAAACTAATATTGGTGTGGTTTCAAAAGGAGACTGAGTATGCTAAATTATTTTGTCGTCAAACGACATGCACGTGAGATTGCCACAACTTAAACTTACACACGTTTAATGAATGTAGTGTTGATCAACATAGAGTACTATAGGCTGATCACCTAGACGTTCTCGTAAGCTATGTCGGACTTACGGACTTCGTGTCGGGATGTCCTTTTCAAAGAACTTATGAAATGCTCATGGTCTTGAACCGGAATTGATGTTTTACTGAATATTGTTGTTGCTTTGGATTCCACTTGATTACTTGTTAATACTCTTTTCTCTCTCTCAATATATTTTCTCAATGTTGGTGAAACAACAAATGACCAACACAAGCCTCTCTTATATAGAAAATCCAATGGAGGGCAATTTGGTTAATTGGTCCACCTCCTTACTATTCATACCTTAGCCACCAAGTAAATCACTTTACTTGGCCACCAAGTGGCTGGCCCGCATGGCCTTTTGCGTCCCACATGGGTTGCCCCATGGGTTTTACCCACGTGATGATCCATCGGTTCGATCTGCGATTTGGTTTCTTGGTTTGGGCTTAAAATTAATTCGTATTGGGCCTATCTTGGGCTTCATTTAACATAACTTTGGGTTTGACATAATCCAAGTTCAATTGGAATTGTCAAAGTCCATTTACTTAAAGTCCATTAAGAACTAATTGTATTCTACTCAAACAATTCTCGTATTCTTTTCGTATATAATTCGTACAATATTCGTATTATACGTCATAATAATCTTTATATTATACTCGTATAACAACTAGTATTATACTTATATTTCTCACGTAAAATAACCCTAATCATTATACATAATCATTTAATTCTCGAAACTCACTTTTCCTAACCCTTGGGTTTTAAGTCCGCAAGTGAAAACTTCATTTGCCATAAATGAAATATTATTAAATATTTCATCTCGTCTTAGAATTCTATCATTACGCGTTTCTCAGAAATTCATAATTTATTCCCGAGTAGAAACGGATGAATAGTGTTTTTACGGAAACTTCTCAAAAAACATCCATTTTCATCTTGGAAATTCATAACAATTAATCCAAGCACATAGCCAGAATCCTAACCACATGGCACATTCTAGGTCATAGAACGACCTTCAAACAGCTTACTCACATAAATAAATAATTAATTTCATTTAATTCAAATAATCAAATTAAAATTTAATCCATATAAAATCCGATTTTCTCGGGCGTTACAATGAAGTCGACTGGGAAGATAAACGTGTCTACTTTGACTAAGACATCTTCTACAATACCTCTTGGGTATATGATTGATCTATCAGCAAGATGTAATGATATATTTGTCAGCTTTGGAGCTGCCAATCCCGGTGACGCCCCCAAAATAGGTATACATCACCCATCTTGAGTCGCCAAATACATGGTACATAATTTAAATACAAACTTCTTTTATACATTACGACAAAACATAGATGAGAGTTTCAACACGGATAATGTCTCGTAGAGAGTATCCAAACTCAAATAAAGTCCTCATTATAATTATTATAACACTATTTCACTGAATAGTGAGGACTACTAATGCAACCATCTGGACCGTCACTCCGTTCCCTGACTAGTCCCAGCTATATTCTCATTTCCTGAAGAGAATAATGAAAACAAACGGTGAGCTCAACTAGCCAGTAAGAAATATTATGACTAAGATAATTCAGATTAAATTATCATTAGCCTTCAACAGTGTTAAACTGATAAAATATAATAAACATCAAGTTTAACTGCAGCGGAACAAGCAATCCATTAGAAGAGTCAATTAGAGCAAGACATCTACTATCTTCTATGATTTAAAAAGTTTATCATCAATTTTATTGCTGAGACTCAGCTTAATAAATAAACCACATCATCGAATCATCCCTGCACTACGGGCCAAGGATATTCATGTAATCATCAATGGTCATGATTATACCGAATAATCCCTAGTCATAATCATACCAACAACTGTCCATCAATGCATTACAGGCCAATGAGGATTTTTTACCACATCATTTATAACATTATGGTCATGATTATACCGAATAATCCCTAGTCATAATCATACCAATCAATAGTACATCTATGCACGTAAGCCATATATGACTTTTATCACAATATAAGCATGAGGATATGATGACAATGATATAAGAATTTAATTAAAAGAAAGCAAAGGATAAATTTTTAAAGATTTATAACTTAATTTATCCAGAATTTAATAATTTCCAAATTGTCAACATGATACTGCTTTGTGGAGTAAAATTCAAGAATAATATTGTATGAAAAATGATTTGGACAGCAAAGAAATCAATTTTTGTCATGAATAATTCCCCGGGTGAATAGTACCCGAGTGAATAGTACTTCAGGAATAGTACCCCGTGAACAGTACTTGTGAATAGTACTTATGAATAGTACTCGTGAATAGTACTTTGTGAATAGTACCCCGTGCATAATACTTTGTGAATAGTACCGTAAAAATGAATACTACTCATGGACAGTACTCTGACATGAAAAGCTTAAAATTTAACAAGAATGTGTAGAAAATATCCTTGTGAAACGATACTAGATGAAGCGCAAATTTCAAGGATATTATACTAATTTCACGGAGTACAGAAGCAATACTTTAACAAAATGAGGGTATAATCAAGAATACGAGACGAAATAATATTACTCATATACTACATAGTATGGAAGAAAATATTATTCCTATTAATATTGAGCAAAATAATATCCCTTACCTCAGAAGAAGACTGGATATTGGAATAGTGAGGTAGTAGGCTTCTCTTCTACTTTCTCTCTAAAGCTTCTCTCTTTATAACTTCTCTTTCTATAATTGCTCTTGTGAGTCTTAGTGAATTGGTGAGAATGAAAGAAGAATGAGCTTCTATTTATACGAAGATATATTTTCGATAATTGCACATTTTGGGGCTCGAAATATTACAGTATAATACATTCATCTTTTCTTTTATTTTTAATTTAGTCCTACAAGTATTATCAAACTTGCACCACCTCCCCTAATAGTACATCTTGTGAATCAAAAGTACAATCATGTGAAAAAAATAATTACAGTATAGTATCTTCATCTATACCTCCATTTTTAATTTAGTCATGCAAGTATTATTAATCTTGCACCACCTCCCCTAATAGTATATGCATGTGAATCAATAGTACACACATGTGAACAAATAGTTATAAGCATGTAAATTAATAGCAATTAATTGCTCATTTATCCGATTAATTACCCGATTAGTCAATATAACCTCCAGACATCCATTATTATTGAAATAAATGTCGATTTCCACTAACACTAATAATCTCAGCATAATGAAAATATCAATTTCATCTTTAATCAATACGAACTTATTCATCATTAATATTATAACTCACAATATTTAACAACCAGATCATTCCCAGGAAAGAGGGGGCTTTTGGATAAGGATTTCTCCCTTTTGGCGCTCAATTAGGTGACCAAACCTCTCCTTGGCATAACTTTCTAGACATTGTCAATATTGCAAATAATAATAGGAACCACGCGTATTACTGTACTTTTACCACCGGGTAGTTCAACAGTTTAACGGTAAAACTTTCGCCGTTATTTTTATAAAAAGATAATTCTGTCATTTTCTAACTACGACAATACTTCCGTTGTAACGTCCTCGAATCCGAGGTCCCGAATCATCGCGGATCTGGTTCGATCATTCTATACCACTATTACTTATTTGCGGAAGATATAAACATAAATTGTTTATCCAATAACTTTACATACAATTTCCCAAGGTCGAGTGTAACAACCCGATATTTTCTGTATAAATAAATCAGAAATTTTGCATATAAATTTTTTTATTTTATTTTATTTTACGAATGAGGATTTGTACAAGATAATGTATGTATATAATTATGTAATAAATAAAATATATTTATTACATGAATGTTTACAAATAATTTTATTTTAAAATTATTGAATATTATAAAGTTTATTCTTACAATAATTAATTTTATAAGCGTAAATGTTTTTATTAATTATTTTCTATGAAAATATGATTATATATGATTTAAATAATATATAAAATGATTTTTAGAATTATTATAATAATTTTTACTTTATTATATGAATTTATGCAAGATTAATTGAGTTAATTATTTTAACTTAATGAATAATGTTATATATGAAGAATAAATCGGATATGGAATCCAAACCCTAATTTTGGATTTTTATCAATGGATAAGAATAATAATATAATAATATTATATTTTAATATTTCTATTTATGAATATGTATAGTATATCTGTACACTGATAATGATTGGTCAATTATGATACAGTATTACAAAACTCTAGTATTATTTTAATAAACCCTAATTCGATAGTCAAATAAGACTGTAAGATTTCAAGTAATTACGTTATGGTATAAATGTTAAGTGTTATGTGGTATATGATATGTATTATTTAAATTTAATATTAATTAGAGAAACCCTAATTAGTATCCAGAAATCCTAATTAATTAGAAACCCTAATTAATTGAAAACCTTAATTACTAAATTTGGAAACCTAATTTCTAAATTTAAAAACCCTAATTAGTTATTATAAACCCTAATTACTAAATAGAAATTCTAATTACTAAACTATAAACCCTAAGGGTTAATTATAAACCCTAATTGGAACTCAAATGAGAGTTCAAAAAGTTATGTAAGCGCGTTAATGCGGTTAATGTTGGGTATTATTAATATAACCCTAATTAGGGAGAACCTTAATTATTAGAAACCATAATTTCTAAATTAGGAACCCTAATTATCAAATTGGAAGCCCTAATTGCTAAATTAGCAATCTTAATTGTATTTAGTAAAAATCTAAACCTAATATTCATGTTTTATGTAATTAGAAAATTAATTGTAATTAGGAAGCTCTAAATTTCATTTTTAAGAAACTAATTTTTATTTTTATTTTTCTAAACCCTAAATTGAGATCCTAGAAATTATTTTTAAAACCTAAATTGGTTCAAACCCTAAACCCAAACCCAAACCCTAAACCCTAAGGGTTTTGGCAAATGACAAAATGGCCATTAAAATCACAAGCAAAAAAGACTATATTGCCCTTGCATTATTAAAGCTAAAGACTTAGATTTTGACCTAGGAAGAGTTGTTGGCCAACCCTATTCAAATCCATGTGACAAATCTCAGAAAAAAGATTGAAGTTGCTTCTGTGGTAGTTGTTTGAAGGTTGATACTTGTAGTATGACATGAAGTCTTTGTTCTGGAGTTTGAATCAGGACCAAATAATGCATAGATTAAAAGTTACTCTTGGTCAAAGTCGGTTGACCGACCATGACCAAGTGAGTTCTGGGTAACCCAGAACTCCTTTAACCGTGTCTGACAAGATATTCTGTGGCTTAGATCTTGCTTCTGTTTGTTATTTTGTTGTTGTTATTGTAATAGAATCCTACTATGTTATTTGGACTATATATGTATGCCAATAAACCACCTAAATTATGGCCAGAAAATAAGTAGTGGATTGGTCAAACCAAGCAGAAGATCATGGGATCGGTTTTCTGGGTAACCCATAAAACTGATGACCATGTCTTCTGACATGGTTTGACCGGACCAGATATAATGATTGTTATGTGTTTAGAATGATTTTGTGTAATGGATCAATAACTTGTTATGTCGTTTACAACCTGAAAGCCTAATATCACGAAACTAGTTCATGTGTTGCAAGTTATAAAGATCGAAATAAGGCAGTATGAATTGTTCTTCATTTCTGGAAAACCCATAAATGAAGAACAACACTAACAAGGTTTTTGAGGGTCAAGATCTCTTTGATTCGTTATGTTTGGGCCATGAAAATTGATTTGGATTCTAGTATTACATAGATATTACCATACTAACACTTTATATCAACAAGCAACTTAGTAAGCATGAATGTATAAGTGGTCAAAACCCTTACCCTACAAACTGTTATGAATTTCTGGGTTTGAATGAAGAAAAGGAAGAACACCTATAGCGATAGTTCTGTCACTATAGGTGGTCTTTAGCGACAGATTAATTAATAAATTAATTATTTTTACGAAATAAATAGAAAAATTAGTTTTTAATTATTAAAAAATACAAATTAATTATTAAAAATTATTTTAAAATCTAAAAATTAGTTTTTAATTATTTTGAATATATTTCATAAATATTTAATATTTTGGAATATTAAAAGTATTTAATTTAATTAATTATAATATTAAATAAATTATTTAAAAAGATTTTAATTCATGAAAAATCATTTAAATTTATATTATGGTATAAGAAAATAATTTAAGTTATTTTTGATAACTTTTAATATTTTATGATAAATTTCATTAATAATTAAATATTAATGATAATTAAGTTATTTAGTAAATGAATTAAATAAATAAATTAAAAATGATTTTATTATGTTAAAATCATTTTAAATAATAATAAGGTATTTAAAAATATTTATAGTCATAAAATATAACTTTTGATATTTTGACATGAAAAATTTTAATTATTTAATATTATTGATATTATATTTATTTAATAATTATATTAAATAAATGGTTTAAAATGATTTTAATATTAGAAAAATTATTTTAAATGAAAATAAATGGTTTAAAAGTATTTTAGGTTATAAAATATAACTTTCAATATTTAAAAGAAAATTTCATTAATTATTTATTATTAATAATATTAAAGTTATTTAATAATTATATTAAATAATTTAGTTTAAAAATAATTTAATATTATAATAATTATTTTAAATGAAAATAAAGTGTTTAAAGATATTTTAAGTTATAAAATATAACTTTTAATATTTAAAGGATAATTTCATTAATAATTTAATATTAATGATATTAATTTAATAATAAATGATATTAAGTTTATTTAATAATTATATTAAATAAATAGTTTTAAAATGGTTTTATTTTATTTAAAATCATTTAATAAGGATATTTAATGAATTAAAAATATTTTAAGTTATAATTAATGACTTCTAATATTTTGATAGATAATGCAAGATAATATTTTAATATTAATGATAATTATTTAAAATGATTTTAATTCTTTTAAAAATCATTTAAGTGTAATATTAATACTTTAAAAAGTATTTTGAGTTATTATAAATAACTTTAACCTTTTGGAAATGGTTTCATTAATAGTTTAATATTAACGATAATAGAATTATTTAATATTTAAATCATTTAATAATGATTCCAAAGTGTTTGAAAATGCGTGATAAATTATAATAAATGTTTTAAAATTATATTAAGTCATTTAGAAATAATATGACTGATACTTACAGATATTAAACAACAGGATAGAGTCTTAGACTCGATAATTACCCGATAAAGCCGTCGGTACACCGACATATTTCAGAAATTGATCTTGACTTAGATAATTTAATTAGATATGTGTTTCTTTGTGATTCAGTGGTTGTTAAACATATATGACAATGTGATTAGGTTATGTGCTGACTGCAATAAGCAGTGCTATGTTATAGTATGTTATTCTAATCGATCAAATGATCTTATTACTGATAGGTGTTATATAAGAATAGAACTAAGTTATAAACTGTAAGCAGCGCATCAGGCAAGTATCTTACCTTTGCATTTCCTTTATGCAATGAACATGGGTAAGAAGTTTCAGAATTATATTATTATGCTATATTATTAACCCTATTGTGATATATTCTATATCCGATCACTGATTATCAACATGTTAGTATATAGTAATTCATATATATATTCTGTTCGTTAATTTCTATATATGGTTATACAAGTGTCCCCACTTGGATAATCATTGAATTTAAATCACATGTTGATATATATATATATATATATATATATATATATATATATATATATATATATATATATATAAGTCGCCTAAGCTATTTGATCACCTGACACAAATTTCAAATGTCGTTGAATATGAAAAAACCTTTTGTATCCAATCAAATTGTTTTGGTTCGGATTCCAGTCTAAGTATGAACATCCCGATCACGGGAAAACTTTTATGCGCCCAAGTCGGACAGAGCGAACGATCTTATCGTTCTTGTAATGTAGTATTGATCAATACAGGGCCCATGGGAAGTACAACCTAACGCCCGTAAGTTATAACGGTTTCCAGATGAAGTTCTGCTAAACCTTATCCAAAATTTAAAACAATGTTCATAGTATGTCGACTACCCTATATATATAGTCTATACGTAGTTTCAAAATTTTGAGATAGAATTGTTATGTTGTTATTGTCGGTTCAGTTTACTTCACAACTATAAATTCGTTGTAGAAGTGATGTACAATAAAAATATTTAATTCTTTCAGCTAAATATAATTATAATTGTTATTACTTGTTGGGCACTCAAATGCTCACCATTGCTTAAATTTAAATATTTTCGGTTAGGCATGAACAACTCGAAGGTTCAGACAGGAACAAGTGAAAAGGAAAGCAAACAGAACATGTTTAATGGTATCATTTGTAATAGTTAGATTGTATTAAGATAATGATATGTGTGAGACCCCGAATTTTATAAAATAAAAGTATTCAATTTTTCAATTTTGGTAAATAGTTAAATTGATAAAAGTTTAAAGTTAAGGGTAATATGTGAATTTTTTTTTTCAAAGTAATCAAGTTGATATAAAATATTACGTTGTCGTGAATATTCGATTAGTGAGAATATTCTTTTGTAGGGGAATATTAAATGACAAAGACAATCATTGGTCGAACCCCACAACGGAATTATTATCGGATTGAGAAAATGACAAAAATATTTTTATAAAAATAACTATGGAAGTTTTACCATTAACTCGTTGAAACACCCAAAGTTTAAAGAAGTACGATGTCTGGCGTGGTTGTATAGTAGCACATGGTATTGATTATTGATGCTTACGTAATAAGTCACTTTCGGTTTTGTTTTATTAGTATTATTAATGTAATAAAATGGAAAAGCTTTTTATATAAAAATGAATACTTTTATAAAGTTATTCGTTTTATTAGGCTAATAGTAAAATCTTTTTATATAAAACAGAATACTTTTATAAAGTTATCTATTTTATTAGACAATAATTAGAATATATTATATTTTATTATGCATAGTGTTTACATAGTGTTGCATAGTGCCTATATAGTGTTTGCATAGTAAAATCTTTTATAAAGTTATTCGTTTTATTAGATTATAAATAGAATATATTATATTTTATTTAAAAGATTTTGCTTTAAATATGGACCGTCAGATTAAAGTAAATCAATCTGGACCATTCATGAGTTAGTTACTATGCAGTCCATTTTTCTATAAATAGAAGCCCATTCCTTCATAATTTCTTACGAATTCACTGAAACTCTAGAGAAACTATAGAAAAATATTCTTCTACTTCCCTACTCTTATATTCAGTTTCTTTTTCGGTAAGGGATATTATTTCTTTTGTATTCATGAAGAGAACTTCTGTTATTCCCTTATTTATTATTCTGTTGGAATAACCTGTATACGTGGGCTACCCTATACTTGGTGAAATTCTTTTGTTATTCCATTCTTTATTATTCATGGAATATATATCCTCGTGCGCGTTCTGTTGGACTCGGTTCCATTATTTATTATTATGTTGAATAACTTTGTTTATGCAATCACCGCATACATGGTGAAATTCTTCAGTTATTCCATTATTTATTATTCTGTTGGAACATCCTGTCTATGCTTTATGAATGACCTGATTCCATTATTTATTATTCTCATTGAAATAACATGCGTGCGCGGCGGCCTATCGCATGCACGGTGAATTCTTACATTATTTCATTATTTATTATTCATTGGAATATCCTATCTGCAAGCGTTCGCATGACCTGTTCCATTCTTTATTATTCTTTGAAATAATCATGCCTATGTGGATTACCGCATGCATTGTAAATGATCCTTCGTATTCATAGGAATAGTATTTTCATTAAAAAGGGGTTTCTGCCAGGGGCATTTTCGTCATTTTTTTGATCCTCAAAAATTCTGGAAAAATTTTAAAATGATAATTTGATGGGTTTTCTAGATTGTGTCCAAAAATGGCGATTTTTGGATGTATAGATTAAGAGTTATGGATTTTATGGGAAAAGACTATTTTAAAAGTAAACCCTTATAACGCCTTGTGGTTAACTCCAAAATTGGTGAAATTTTTATTGGGAGTACATGTATATAACAGGAGTATAACCTGTAAATTTAGGAATTTTTGGACAAAAGTACAATTTATAATAAATATCTAAATATTCTGCAGTTTTAGCCATGTGAAAAATAGTAAATGAATTTTAAAAATTTTGAAAAAAATATATGTTCAAGATGGGACTATATTCTGCTAAATCTGATAAAGTGTAAACAATTGAAATAAATTGTTTATAAGTTTAAAAAATGATTAAAATATTGTTATAATATTAATGATATTAGATTATGAGATTATTAAGTGATTGATAACATTTGGTTATTATTGAACGCTGGATAAATTGTATTATAAATGTTTAATATTTATCCTTTATCTCATTTGATTAATTCTTATATCATTGTCATCATCATCATGCTTATATTGTGTTGAAAGTCATCTTTGGCCGTAATGCATAGATAGACTTGGTATGATTATAACCAGGGATTATTCGGTATAATCATGACAATAATGATACAAATGAAGTGGAAAAAGTCCTCATTGACCCGTAGTGCATTGATGGACAATTTTTTGTATGATTATGGCTATGGATTCTCTTCGGCCAAGGGTGCAAAGATGAATTGTTTTATGGCATGATAATGACCGTTGATGAAAACACGATTATCTTTAGCCCATAGTGCATGAATAATTCGTGGTCGTGATATTAACGAATATCCTTAGCCGTAGTGCATGGATAATTCAGTGATATGTATTGATTATCGAGCTGAGTCTCAGCGATGAAATATAAATTCATGGATGTGATATTAACGAATATCCTTGGTCAGTAGTGTGGGGTGATTCGATGATGTGGATTATTTATTAAAATTTGAGTCTCGGCGATAAAAAATATTTATTATACACTTTTAATTAAGTAGAAGATAGTAGATATCATGCTCTACTCGACTCTTCTAAAATACAGTTGTATGTCTTTGGCATATAATGCAAAGATGAATTGTTAATGAATATCTTTGGTAGTAGTGCAAAGATGAATTTATTAGTATGATTATGAGCGAGAATTACGATTTGGTATAACCATGATTTTTGATGTTTCGTGAAGATAGGTGATGAAAATTATCTTTGTCCCAGTTGCGAAGAGGAATTTAGAACCACAATTATGATTATGAGTTATTCATATGATTGTGGATGAGAACTGCTGATTTATTTTATATGGATAAAACAAAGATTGGTGCACTTTTAACATAGAGAGATAATAAACCTTATGGTCTATTTGACTCTTCTAATGGATTGCTCGTTCACTTAACTATGGTTGAAAAGTTTTATCATCTACCATATGTTCTAAATCTCTGATTAATAATGATGAAAGCTATTGATAATTTAATTATCTTTAGTCATGATATTCTTTATTGGGCTAGTTGTGCTCACCCTTTCTGCTTCACAATTCCTTTCAGGTAATAAGAGTATTGCCGTAAGACTGTTGCCGGGTCGAGCGGGGATAACAGGGGAATAGAAGTAATACGTGTGGTTGTATAGTAGCACACGGTATTAAAAGTACAGTAATACGTGTGGTTGTATAGTAGCACACGGTATTGATTATTGATGCTTACGTAATAAGTCACTCAGTTTTATTTTATTAGTATTATTAATGTAATAAAATAGAAAAGCTTTTTATATAAAACAGAATACTTTTATAAAGTTATTCGTTTTATTAGGCTAATAGTAAAAGCTTTTTATATAAAACAGAATACTTTTATAAAGTTATCTGTTTTATTAGACAATAATTAGAATATATTATATTTTATTATGCATAGTGTTTACATAGTGCTTGCATAGTGTTGCATATTGCCTGCATAGTGTGTGCATAGTAAAATCTTTTATAAAGTTATTCGTTTTATTAGATTATAAATAGAATATATTATATTTTATTTAAAAGATTTTGCTTTAAATATGGACCGTCAGATTAAAGTAAATCAATCTGGACCGTTCATGAGTTAGTTACTATGCAGTCCATTTTTCTATAAATAGAAGCCCATTCCTTCATAATTTTTTATGAATTCACTGAAACTATAGAGAGATAAATTATAGAGAAACTATAGAAAAGTATTATTCTACTTCCCAACTCTTATATTCAGTTTCTTTTTCGGTAAGGGGTATTATTTCTTTTGTATTCATGAAGAGAACTTCTGTTATTCCCTTATTTATTATTCTATTGGAATAACCTGTATACGTGGGCTACCTTATACTTGGTGAAATTCTTCTGTTATTCTATTCTTTATTATTCTGTTGGAATATCCTGTATGTACGTTTACGCCGGACCTGATTCCATTATTTATTATTATGTTGGAATAACCTGTTTATGCGAATTACCGCATACATGGTGAAATTCTTCTGTTATTCCATTCTTTATTATTTTGTTGGAACATCATGTCTATGCTTTACGCATGACCTGGTTCCATTATTTATTATTCTCGCTGGAATAACATTCATCAGGCGATTTATCGCATGCCTGGTGAAATTTTCTGTTATTTCATTATTTATTATTCTGTTGGAATATCCTGTCTGTGCGTTTACGCATGACCTGGTTCCATTCTTTAATATTTTGTTGAAATAACCTGTCTATGTGGATTACCGCATGCATTGTAAATGATCCTTCGTATTCATACGAATAGTATTTTCCTTAAAAAGGGGTTTCTTCCAGGGGCAATTTCGTAATTTTTCTGATCCTAAAAAATTCTGGAAAATTTTGAAATGATAATTTGATGAGTTTTCTAGATTGTGTCGAAAAATGGCGATTTTTGGATGTATTGATTAAGAGTTATGGATTTTATGGGAAAAGACTATTTTAAAAGTAAACCCTTATAACGCCTTGTGGTTAACTCCAAAATTGGTGAAATTTTTATCGGGAGTACATGTATATAACACGTGTATACCCTGTAAATTTCGGAATTTTTGGATAAAAGTACAATTTATGATAAATGTCTAAATATTCGGCAGTTTTAGCCATATGAAAAATAGTAAATAAATTTCAAAAATTTTGAGAAAAATATATGTTCAAGATGGGACTATATTCTGCTAAATCACAGAAAAGAAATATTTTTGGGAATGATTTGGTATTTTTCATGAAAATAAACTAGTTATGAGTAAATGAATTAAATATGTTATGTGAAGTAATAAAATTGGAAAATAGAATTTTATGGCTTGAGAATCCTATATAGGGTATATGCAGATTTTTTATGAGGGATTTGATCATTGATTATGAAATCTTATGAGTATGGCATTTTTTGAATGATTAAATGCATTATTTGATAAAGTGTAAACAATTGAAATAAATTGTTTATAAGTTTAAGAAATGATTAAAATATTGTTATAATATTAATGATATTAGATTATGAGATTATTAAGTGATTGATAACATTTGGTTATTATTGAACGCTGGATAAATTGTATTATAAATGTTTAATATTTATCCTTTATCTCATTTGATTAATTCTTATATCATTGTCATCATCATCATACTTATATTGTGTTGAAAGTCATCTTTGGCCGTAGTGCATAGATGGACTTGGTATGATTATGACCTGGATTATTCGGTATAATCATGACAATAATGCTACAAATGATGTGGAAAAAGTCCTCATCAATTGTGAGTGCATTGATGGACGCTTTTTGGTATGATTATGGCTATGGATTCTCTTCGGCCAAGGGTGCAAAGATGAATTGTTTTATGGCATGATAATGACCGTTGATGAAAACACGATTATCTTTAGCCCGTAGTGCATGAATAATTCGTGGTCGTGATATTAACGAATATCCTTAGCCAGTAGTGCATGGATAATTCAAAGATATGTATTGATTATCGAAATGAGTCTCGGCCGATGAAATATAAATTCATGGATGTGATATTAACGAATATCCTTGTCAGAAGTGGTGTGGGGTGATTCGATGATGTGGATTATTTATTAAGTCGAGTCTCAACGATAAAATATTTATTATACACTTTTAATTAAGTAGAAGATAGTAGATATCATGCTCTACTTGACTCTTCTAAAATACAGTTGTATGTCTTTGGCATGTAGTGCAAAGATGAATTGTTAATGAATATCTTTGGCCGTAATGCAAAGATGAATTTATTAGTATGATTATGAGCAGGAATTCTAATTTGGTATAACCATGATTTTTGATGTTTCCGGTGAAGATAGGTGATGAAAAGTATCTTCGTCCTGATTGCGAAGAGGAATTTAGAACCATAATTATGATTATGAGTTATTCATATGATTGTGGACATGAACTGTTGATTTATTTTACATGGATAAAACAGTATTGGTGCACTTTTAACATAGAGAAGATAATAGACCTTATGGTCTATTTGACTCTTCTAATGGATTGCTCGTTCCGCTGCAACTATGGTTGAAAATTTTATCATCTACCATATGTTCTAAATCTCTGATTTATTATTGATGAAAGCTATTGATAATTTAATTATCTTTAGTCATGATATTCTTTACTAGGCTAGTTGTGCTCACCCTTTCTGCTTCACAATTCCTTTCGTGTAATAAGAGTATTGCCGTAAAGAGTGTTGCTTGAATCGAGCTGGGGATAATGAGGAATAGAACGGTGGTCTCTAGTCATGGAGGTTCTCCTAAACAAAGATAGAAAAGTGTGTTATATTCTATACAATATTTAGTAGTTATATTTGGTGAATCAAATAGGGTGAGGTGAACCCAACTTTGGAAGGGTGTTTTGCCACTATCATACAAAATGTCTAATAACATACAACCTCGTGTTCTCATAAGACATGGTTGTGCACATCCACTAGCTGAATATATCTACGAGCACTACCTATATGATCTTGGAGTTTATTTGAAACATAATTTTCAGTTGGAGACAACGGAGATATTTATATGTCAAGAGAAGACTCACCATTGGGAAAAAGATGATAGTAATCTTCTCATTTTTCTTTGGGGTTTATTGGGCCAACCAGGGATAATTTTGTGGCCATATGATATTTATTATAACCTAGACGCATGGCCTCCCATGTACGAAGGTTTCCTTGAGCACTTCCCAAAGATTTTAATTTCTAAAACAGTTTTTGACTATACTTTTATGTAAAGTACCATTGTAAGGTTGTGGTCGAGGTACCATGAGAGTTACATACATTTGTATTAAAATTCACAGTTAACTGTGGTCGTATTCTATATGACAACTCAACAGTTGTATAAATGAAGTTGTATTTGAATTTTGTACCATGTATCTGGCGACTCAGAATGGATTATGTATACCTGATTTTGGGGGCGTCACAATATGTATTATATATCATGTAAAGAATTTTAGTAAAAGTTACGTACTTGGGATTAGACTCTGATAAATGTAAGTTAAGTTTGATATTTATATTATTGTTATTATTATTAGTATTATTCTACTCATAGAAATGGTATCGTGAAGAACCGAGTTCGGGTTTCAAGTACCCGAGTTTGGGGTCTTCACAAGTTGGTATCAGAGCTATAAGCATGAATTTGCGAAGAGCCCCGAGCCTCTCGCTGGTGACTTCCTTGTGTGGAATGCACCTAAGCCAGACTCTCCGTAGGGGACGCCGATTCAGTCGGTGGCAAGCTGATAGGTACCCTTGTAAGGTGTTATGGTTGGAAGCACCATTAAAGTTACAAGTTGGTATCAGAGCTTAGGGTTAAAAACCTTAGGTGGGTTAGACCTTAGGCTATAACCTTGGAACAGAGGGAAACGTTGAAAATACAATTAACTCATATAGAGTTTAAAAAGGAGATGAATTGAATTAGTTCATCGTCAATCAAATAAAAGATAAGTTATATAAAACTATTATTTGTTGTGTTTATATATTAGTTGAAAATCAGGATAACTTAGGTGTGTAGATGTCAGATAGGAAAGGATTAGGATACCCTCATATCGTAAAGTAGAAGTCAACTTCCATAACCGAGCCAATATCAAAGACAATAGCTAAAATAGAGGCTCACATTGAAAGCTACCTCAAAGAAGTGGTTATTTTGAAAAGTGTAGTACCGAACCCTAAGACGATAGTATGACTGATAGGTAAAGTATAGTTAAAGAATATATGGTCAATGTCGAGTTCTTAAACTCATATGTTTGTGGTGAGTTCTTAAACTCATAATGTATGGTAAGTTGTACGAACTAGGTGTAGTTAGGTGTGAAATGATTATTGAGGATAATGGGAATAGACAGATTTCTAAGCAATTGATCCTTAGTGGAGGCGTAAGAAATAAGTAGTACTAGTATTACTTGAATAGGTATGATTCTTGTTATGTATATGATAGGTATGTTTGTATAAGGTAAAAATTTTCAAATTTTGTATAAGTTGTGGCAGCGATTCCCGACTTTTGAGTCACAAAGTGATAGCGGATGATTAAAGCAATATGTGTTATGGTATGTGAATATGAGTCTATGTTGGATTAATGAAATAAGTTGGTATAAAGATAGTAGTATATTATATGAGTACTGGTTAATGCAGAAAACCAAAATTTTAAAATATACAATATTTTGAGTACATGATGAATATAGAATTTCGTGTTATATGACTATACGTATACGATAAGGCTTATAAAAAAATAAAATTGTGATAATGTCGCCAAGGAGACGAAAATGAAATACAAGGATAGAAGAACTTATCAACAAAGCTGAAAGATAACCAGACCCGATACATAATTTTGTGAATATGGACGATCAATCTATGCAGAACGGAATACCAGTCGCCGGGAAGATCAGCCAGATAATCGATCGACGAACATCAAAGACTTCAAGGCCATCGTACTGTCAAGATTTAGAAGATCAACTGACCCTGTTGATGCGTTTGTGATAGCTAGGGTAATGAAGGGGAAAAATATAGTTTTATCACCTATACGATAAAAAGGAAATGAGATAAAGGGCAAGTCTGTGTGTTTTAAGTGTGAATTATTGGAGTATAAGGTGGAAGACTGTCCAAGAAGGAGAAAGGAGGTAAGGAATGCAAATACGGGAAAATGCAAAGAAGATATCATTGGCGGCACGACCGACATCAACAAACAAACCAACGAAATCGACCGCAAACGTCTTCAACATGACCGTTCAAGATATCATGGCAGCCGGGGAAACAACTCCAGGTATTATTCGAACAAATTTTATTTTCTTATATATAGTAAATTATTTTATAAATTATTTTAGAGGAGGAATTTGAGTTCTTTTAGAAATCAAATTTCTGTTTAAGAATATAGATAAGCTTTATGCTGAATATTTAAAGATCAATTCGATCAATTTTGATCGAGAGCTACTCGCAATAATTGTGTATGCTATGTACCCTGATATGTATAGGTTTAAAACGGTGATTTCGGGGATGGAATCTTTATAAGGGTGGGTGAATGTAACAACCCGATATTTTCTGTATAAATAAATAGAAAATTTTGCATATAATTTTTTTTTTATTTTAAGGATGAGGATTTGTACAAGATAATGTATGTATGTAATTATGTAATAAATAAAAATATATTTATTACATGAATGTTTACAAATAATTTTATTTTAGAATTATTGACTATTATAAAGTTTATTCTTACAATAATTAATTTTATAAGCGGAAATGTTTTTATTAATTATTTTCTATGAAAATATGATTATATATGAATTAAATAATATATGAAATGATTTTTAGAATTATTATAATAATTGTTTATTTTATTATATGAATTTATGCAAGATTATTTAAGTTAATTATTTTAACTTAATGAATAATGTTATATATGAAGAATAAATCAGACGTGGATAAGAATAATAATATAATAATATTATATTTTAATATTTCTATGCTATGAATATGTATAGTATATCTCATATAATCGATAATGATTGGTCAATTACGATGCAGTATTACAAAACTCTAGTATTATTTTAATAAACCCTAATTCGATAGTCAAATAAGACTGTAAGATTTCAAGTAATTACGTTATGGTATAAATGTTAAGTGTTATGTGGTATATGATATGTATTATTAAAATTTAATATTAATTAAAGAAACCATAATTAGTATCTAGAAATCCTAATTAATTAGAAACCCTAATTAATTGAGAACCCTAATTACTAAATTTGGAAACCTAATTTCTAAATTTAGAAACCCTAATTAGTTATTATAAACCATAATTACTAAATAGAAATTTTAATTACTAAACTATAAACCCTAAGGGTTAATTATAAACCCTAATTGGAACTCAAAAGAGAGTTCAAAAAGTTATGTAAGCGCGTTAATGCGGTGAATGTTGGGTATTATTAATATATCCCTAATTAGGGAGAACCTTAATTATTAGAAACCATAATTTCTAAATTAGGAACCCTAATTATCAAATTGGAAGCCCTAATTGCTAAATTAGCAATCTTAATTGTATTTAGTAAAAATCTAAACCTAATATTCATGTTTTATGTAATTAGAAAATTAATTGGATTTAAGAAGCTCTAAATTTTATTTTTAAGAAACTAATTTTTATTTTTATTTTTCTAAACCCTAAATTGAGATCCTAGAAATTATTTTTAAAACCTAAATTGGTTTAAACCCTAAACCCAAACCCAAACCCTAAACCGTAAGGGTTTTGGCATAGGATAAAATGGCCATTAAAATCACAAGCAAAAAAGACTATATTACCCTTGCATTTTTAAAGTTAAAGACTTAGATTTTGACCTAGGAAGAGTTGTTGGCCAACCCTATTCAAATCCATGTGATAAATCTCAGAAAAAATCAACATATATCAGCAGCACTTCTGCTAATTCATGTATCTAGACTTGTATAAATAAGATCAAGGAGAGAGAAAATGTCATTTGTTAATTCATTTTGCTCAAACCCACAACCAAATTCTCTCAAGCTCAAGACCAAAGAAATTATTAGCTAGACCAGTTCCAAGATCATCCCCACGAACAACCACATCAAAACAGAAAGCCTAAAATTAGAAATCATTCATAGAAGGAATAAAACAAATCTTACAATCTGATCTTGTATGATGTGTTAGATGTTAAAATTTTTGTGTTAGATATGTTGTATGAAGTGTCTATAGATGATATGGGTTGGTATTTGATAGATCCATAATATCAAAGTGCTCAAAATTAAAGTTTTTCAAAAATCTGGATTTTTTTTGTGGTCTGATAATGAATGTCAGACCCTATAACTCTCATCCTGTGTAAGTGATTTGTCGTTTGAAGGTTGATACTTGTAGTATGACATGAAGTCTTTGTTCTGGAGTTTGAATCAGGACCAAATAATGCATAGATTAAAAGTTACTCTTGGTCAAAGTCGGTTGACCGACCATGACCAAGTGATTTCTGGGTAACCCAGAACTCCTTTAACCGTGTCTGACAAGATATTCGGTGGCTTAGATCTTGCTTCTATTTGTTATTTTATTGTTGTTATTGTAATAGAATCCTACTATGTTATTTGGACTACATATGTATGCCAATAAACCACCTAAATTATGGCCAGAAAATAAGTAGTGGATTGGTCAAACCAAGCAGAAGATCATGGGATCGGTTTTCTAGGTAACCCAGAAAACTGATGACCATGTCTTCTGACATGGTTTGACCGGACCAGATATAATGATTGTTATGTGTTTAGAGTGATTTTGTGTAATGGATCAATAGCTTGTTATGTCTTCTACAACCTGAAAGCCTAATATCATGAAACCAATTCATGTGTTGCAAGTTATAAAGATCGAAAGAAGGCAGTATGAATTGTTCTTCATTTCTGGAAAACCCAGAAATGAAGAACAACACTGACAAGGTTTTTGAGGGTCAAGATCTCTCTAATTCGTTATGTTTGGGCCATGAAACTTGATTTGGATTCTAGTATTACATAGTTATTACCATACTAACACTTTATATCAACAAGAAACTTAGCAAGCATGAATGTATAAGTGTTCAAAACCCCTACCCTACAAACTGTTATGAATTTATGGGTTTGAATGAAGAACATGAAGAACATGAAGAACACCTATAGCGACAGTTCTGTCACTATAGGTGGTCTTTAGCGACAGATTAATTAATAAATTAATTATTTTTACGAAATAAATAGAAAAATTAGTTTTTAATTATTAAAAATACAAATTAATTATTAAAAATTATTTTAAAATCAAATTAGTTTTTAATTATTTTGATTATATTTCATAAATATTTAATATTTTTGGAATATTAAAAGTATTTAATTTATTTAATTATAATATTAAATAAATTATTTAAAAATGATTTTAATTCATGAAAAATCATTTAAATTTATATTATGGTATAAGAAAATAATTTAAGTTATTTTTGATAACTTTTAATATTTTGTGATAAATTTCATTAATAATTAAATATTAATGATAATTAAGTTATTTAACAAATGAATTAAATAAATAAATTAAAAATGATTTTATTATGTTAAAAATCATTTTAAATAATAATAAGGTATTTAAAAATATTTTTAGTTATAAAATATAACTTTTGATATTTTATCATGAAAAATTTTAATTATTTAATATTATTGATATTAGATTTATTTAATAATTATATTAAATAAATTAGTTTAAAAATGATTTTAATATTAGAAAAATCATTTTAAATGAAAATAAATGGTTTAAAAGTATTTTAAGTTATAAAATATAACTTTCAATATTTAAAAGAAAATTTCATTAATTATTTATTATTAATGATATTAAAGTTATTTAATAATTATATTAAATAAATTAGTTTTAAAATGATTTTAATATTATAATAATCATTTTAAATGAAAATAAAGTTTTAAAGATATTTTAAGTTATAAAATATAACTTTTAATATTTAAAGGATAATTTCATTAATAATTTAATATTAATGATATTAATTTAATAATAAATAATATTAAGTTTATTTAATAATTATATTAAATAAATAGTTTTAAAATGGTTTTATTTATTTTAAAATCATTCAATAAGGATATTTAATGAATTAAAAATATTTTAAGTTATAATTAATGCCTTCTAATATTTTGATAGATAATGCATTAGTATTTTAATATTAATGATAATTATTTAAAAATGATTTTAATTCTTTTAAAATCATTGAAGTGTAATATTAATCATTTAAAAAGTATTTTGAGTTATTATAAATAAATTTAACCTTTTGACAATGGTTTCATTAATAGTTTAATACGATAATAGAAATATTTAATATTTAAATCATTTAATAATGATTCCAGTGTTTGAAAATGCATGATTAATTATAATAAATGTTTTGAAATTATATTAAGTCATTTAGAAATAATATGACTGATACTTACAGATATTAAACAACAGGATAGAGTCTTAGACTCGATAATTACCCGATAAAGCCATCGGTACACCGACATGTTTCAAAAATTGATTTGAACTTAGATAATTTAATTAGATATGTGTTTCTTTGTGATTCAATGGTTGTTAAACATATATGACAAAGTGTTTAGGTTATGTGCTGACTGCAATAAGCAGTTCTATGTGTTATAGTATGTTATTCTAATCAATCAAATGATCTTATTACTGATAGGTGTTATATAAGGATAGAACTAAGTTACGAACTGTAAGCAGCGCATCAGGCAAGTAACTTACCTTTGCATTTCCTTTATGCAATGGACATGAGTAAGAAGTTTCAGAATTATATTATTATGCTATATTATTAACCCTATTGTGATATATTCTATATCTGATCATTGATTATCAACATGTTAGTATATTGTAATTCATATATATATTATGTTCGTTAATTTCTATATATGGTTATACAAGTGTCCCCACTTGGATAATCATTGTATTTAAATCACATGTTGATATATATATATATATATATATATATATATATATATATATATATATAAGCCTTCCAAGCTATTTGATCAGCTAGACACAAATTTCGAAATGTCGTTGAATATGATAAAACCTTTTGTATCCAATCAAATTGTTTTGGTTTGGATTCCAGTCTAAGTATGAACATCCCGATCACGGGAAAACTTTTATGCGCCCAAGGAGGACAGAGCGAACGATTTTATCATTCTTGTAATGTAATATTGAACAATACAGGGCTCATGGGAAGTACAACCTAACGCCCGTAAGTTATGACGGTTTGCAGATGAAGTTCTGCTAAACCTTATCGAAAATTTAAAACAATGTTCATAGTATGTCGACTACCCTATATATATAGTCTATACGTAGTTTCAAAAATTTGAGATAGAATTATTATGTTGTTATTGTCGGTTCAGTTTACTTCACAACTATAAATTCGTTGTAGAAGTGATGTACAATAAAAATATTTAATTCTTTCAGCTAAATATAATTATAATTGTTATTACTTGTTGGGCACTCAAATGCTCATCATTGCTTAAATTTAAATGTTTTCAGCTAGGCATGAACAACTTGAAGGTTCGCATAAAGAATGTTTAAAAGGAAAGCAAACAGAAAATGTTTAATGGTATCTTTTGTAATAGTTAGATTGTATTAAGATAATGATATGTATTATATATCATGTAAAGAATTATAGTAAAGGTTACGTACTTGGGATTAGACTCTAATAAATGTATGTTAAGTTTGATATTTATATTATTGTTATTATTATTAGTATTATTCCGCTCATAGAAATGGTATCGTGACGAACCGAGTTCGAGTTTTAAGTACCCGAGTTTGGGGTCTTCACATCGAGTAACATTAACTTATTCACAATACATAACTTATTTAACTTACAATAACATTAATATATAATACTTATTACAACTTTAATTGCACGCATTAACTTTAAGCTGGAACTGTCTTTAACCTTTCCTTGTATCTGACGCATTCGTCTTAATCTGCAATGTTTTATCATGATATAGCAAGGGTGAGCATAAGATTTCCCCGCAAGTTTAAGTTCAATAATTTAACGATATATCATGATTGAAAGGATTTGAATAATAAGATTGCTATAATTCAACAATATAATTGCGAACTAGCACGAGCAAACTTTTGACTGAACAAGTATATAACATGAACAAATATATTTGGACCGAAGGGTAATGAAGGTGATCAGCCTTTTATACCTGATGTAACGACCGAGAAATTCGGATCTTATTGTAAAATGATTTTATTTAATTAAATAATAATAAAATTCTATTATATGTGTTATCAAGATGGGTGTCATTGTATAACCTATTGATGTTAGAAGGTTGTAGTATTTGAGCTACGTGAATGAATTTTATTGAATTAAATAATAATAAAAGTTTTCTGAGAAATTTTCTGAAAAACACTATTCATCGATATGTGCTCGGGATTTATTTTTGAATTTCCGAAAAATATGTAATGATAGAATTACAAGATAAGATGGATTTTGTAATAAAAATCTAGTTATGGAAAATGTAATATTTCGATTGCTGACTTAATTTATAAACGTTAAGGAAGGAGAAGTAGTAATGAATAAGTAATAATTGTATAATACTTAGGTATTGTACAAGGGTAATGAAAACGAGTATAATACGAGTTGGTATAAAGAATGAAATATCGTATATATTTTCTATATGAATTAGAATACGAAAAATGATACATAAACTATGTGTATATGTATTAAGTAATGTTAAGGGACTTGGAAGATTGGTTAATAATTGGTACAAGTCCAAGTGAATAAAATGTTAAGGCCCAATTATTAACTAAGGAAACAACTAGTGTTTATTAATGTAAAGCCCAAGAATTTATTTAATTCAAGCCCAAGCTAGAATCCATGAGTTGTAATGACCTATGGGGCAAACCATATTAATATGGTTAATATGTGGTGACCAAGTTAATGTAATGATCAAGTATTAGAAGTAATGACCAAGACTTATGAGTGGTGGTCAAGCAAAGGATAGGTTTTGTGCCTTGCAAGTAATGAATAGTAAGGAGATGCATAAGGAGGTGGGATTGTTTTAAAGACCAAACTACCCTAACTTTGGAAAATCTATATATAGAGGAGGCTTACAAGCCATTTGTTAGTTATTCAAATAATCCAAACATCTCAAAGTGCTTAAGTGTTAGAGAGATTAAGTTACAAATAAGTCACTTTCATTTGTAAGAAGAAGAGGAAAGCTACCTTACCAAGAATTCAAAAGTAAGACTTCTTCTCCATTATCTTCTATCTCTACCATGATAGTTTGATAAGTAAAGTATGGATTAAGGATTAAAAAGTAAGAAGAATGAGTAAGCAATGACCTTAAGTCACATAAGTTGGCAATAAGTCATTTGAACTTATAAAAGTTATAAACTTATTATAAGTTAACCTTGAATTTTAGTATGAAAATTATGAACTTGTAATGAGTTTATTAAGAGGAGTGAAGTGGATGTAAAAGAACTTGTATGAACATATGTATCATGAATACATAAGTAAAGTTATATGTTAAAAATATATAAGGTATGATGATTAAGAAACTTTAATTGTCATAAGTCATGAACAATGATATCTTAAGTAGTTTATAATTTGACAAGTTATAAGCTCATGAAGAAATAAGCCTAAAATCCAACAATGAATATAAGTTATTGTAAATAGTATGTTGAGATGTTCACATGATGAATTGGATTCATTTGTAATGTTGAACAAATCATAAGAATGAATATTTGCCGGAAATTGCACGATTGGACGATAATCGTCGAATTCGTAAAATTCTCGGAATAGAAGTAAAATTTTGTGTTTGAACTCAGAACCATTGTTTTCCAATGGAGACAAGTCATATTTGGCATTTAACAGTTGCGGACTCGAAAATGACCGGATTCCGACTTAGAACGAAGAAACGAGCATTGAACGTTCACGAACGTTTATCATTTTCGTTAAAAATGAACCTATAGGTGAATTTTTAGCAAACGAAGTCAAATAGATAAAATTCTTGCATGAACGCGTAGATTACGTAATTTTTGAACTGTAGGCTTTTGAACGAGCCAATTCTGACTTATAACAAAGAAGTTATGCGTCCGGGAAGTTCACAAAATTCAAAGACTAAATTATTTTACGGTGCGAGAGTTGGCCATGGCTAAACCCTAGGCCAAATCGTCACACTGCATGATAGCATGTAACGTCCGAGCACACCTTTGCAAGAGTTTGCCATGGTAATACGAACCGTAGTATGCTTTGTGGCGCCAAGACTTCATGTATACAATCTGAAAATCCTTCGAGTGTGGCACACATGCTACTTACCCCACTAAGTAAGGACTCAAATACCGAGTGTCGTAACAAGGATGGTGATGATGAATGTTTCTAATTACAAAGAAAAGAAAGCTAATTGATTTAAAAGGAAACACAACCTAATGAATGTAATGTAACATTGTTTAAACTTTGTTAAACCTTAAGGATGTTGTATAAAGGTTGAGATAACCTAGTCGAATATAAATGCAAGGATAATGATAAACCAGAACGGATAATAACTAAATCTAATACACAAATAGATTAAGATGAATAGTAAGATATAGTCATATACATACTTGATTATATGTGACCTAATGTAAGGCATTATGTGATCATGTATTGTAGAGACTTGAAAGACTTGAACATAAAGTTAATATACCGTAGCAGACTCTTGTCTCAGTTCAATCTGAACAAGTTTTTGAAGTTCATGTATTATTTCGCATGAATTGAGGTATGTTGAAGTTAAAGCCAATTCCTTTGGCTAGACTTGATATATTTATAATCTAGTCATTTATTATCAAATGTTGTTATCTTTTGTCAACTACTTGATATAGTTTTCAAAGGAAGACTGAAATGTTAAACAAATGTTTTGTCGGTAAAACGACAGGCACCTGAGGTTGCCAAATGCTTAAACGTGCATACATTTAATGGATGTAGTGTTGATCAACATAGAGTACAATAAGCTGATCACCTAGAAGTGCTTGTAAGTAATATCGGGCTTATGGATTTAGTTCCGGGTTATCCTTTTCCAATAAAGAATGAATTCTCGAGGTCTCTGACCAGAGTAAATATTTTGCTAAAAATTGTTATGATTGTAAAACATTTTGAAAGAAATATAAAGTGCTATTTTGAATTGTCAATAGTGCTTCATAAATATTGTTCAGTTATTGAAGATATACGATTCGTATGTGTCAAGCATGTTATTATTGAATTGTTATACTTGTTGAGCTAGTTATGCTCACTCTTTCTTGAACCATATGGATGCAGCTAAGACTAAACGTCCCGAAGGATCGAAAAAGGATAAAGGAAAAGCTAAGGCAGATTGTTAAGTTGTCTTATAATAGTATAGGTCTATTATTGTAATTTAACTGATATTATGACAAAGAACCTTTGTAATGGGTATAAAACCTGGGAAATATAAATATTACTTTAAATATATGGAAATTATGTTCGTTCTTTGAGACTTTTCAATTGAATGAATGTATGAATGTTGTACAGTATAGCACCATCTGTCGGGTTGGAAGATACCCAGATTTGGGGGCGCCACACCTGACTTATACATGCAATATGTAGATAGTACAATTCTACAATGGCAATCAACAATGATTATCCATAAGCATATCTAATGAAACAACTCTTAGTAGAGTTAAGTAAAAACTTGCATGTCCGGTTGATTACTACTACGCAATTTATAATGCTTTATCCGAAGACCTAATATTAATAATATAGATCTACAATATTAGAATAATATCATCACAATAAAATACTATTATATATATAGATATACATAGAATAACCTAAACACATAACACATAACCCTATCAGTCTATAACATATATAAGACTCGGTATCAAGTCAATTTATTGCAATCTGAGTTGAACCCGACATAATCTAACATCCTGACGGTCTAGCTAGTCGGACAAATCTCGAGTTTAAATTCAATTAAACTTTGTCTAAACACTTAAACATTATCTGCGATAATTTATTAACAGTCGAAATATTTTTTGTAAGCTCATAATAATTTTTAAATAATTATTATCATTTATCTTAATTCTTCAATCATTACAAACGTGTTTATACGAACATAAATACCACAATATTCTTTTATCATTAATATTTATTTATTATCAAATATTAATGAAATACATGTCATAATATTATAATATATTTATAATATCATAATGTATTTTTAATACTTTAAAATCACCTTTATATGATTTTTAAACAATTAAATTCATTATCCGATAATTGCTATTAATATTAAAATTTTAATATTTTTATGACAAAATATCAAAAGTTATATTTTATAACTTAAATTATTTTTTTATGATTTATAAATTATTAATTCTATTTTTCCACAATTTATTTAATATATTTATTAAATTAATTAATCATCATTTATTATGATTTTTCAAGCATTACTATTATATTTATATGATTTAAATACTTTAATCTCATATATTATAAGTTTTTCTTGAACATATAAGTCAAATACCAATCCAACAACCCAGATTTGGAATCCAGCAAGCTAGATTCCATATCCAGTATCTAGATGGTCAATCCAGTAAACCAAACTGCAATTCAGCAAATTGGATTTCAAATCCAGCAACTAGATTGCAATCCAACAAGCTGGATTCAACATATTTTCAATTCAGTAAACTGTTTTTCAATCGAGTAGGCTGGATTCATCAGATTTTTTTTTAATCCAGCAAGCTAGATTCCATATCCTTATCACGAAAACACCAAATCAATTTATTATTTTTCTATCCTTTGTCCAAACACATATACATATAAATCATACACAAAGTATTTTTCCATAATTTTCCAACTTCCTTTAGTATTTTTTCAAAAATCATTTTTAGTGTGTAGCTTAAGAAATTAGCCCTATCATGCTAAACTCCAGAAATTCCCATCTCTTGGCACAATCTTATACGTGTTAACGTGACGCTCCAGTTTAAATTTCGTAGCCATCGGAGTTGTAGAACTCCGGTTATAGTTATTTTCGTCGAAAAATCACAAAAAATGAAATGATCATAACTTTCATTTTAAGTCGGAATGAGCTCATTTTTGGACAGGAGGTACTTAATACCATATATTTTCATGTCCCAAAAGGCCGAAAAAGTTCTGACAATTTAAGTTGCCGAAACAGCCCTTGGAAAATCCTTGGCAGTAGTAAAAATGGAAAAATGAGTATTTCATACTTTGTTAAAAATATTCCATACGGAAATCTACAACTCATTTTTCAGTGATTCCACTTGGAGATGTTAGATAACTTATCATAGTATACTCCCAAAGTTTTCTAGAATTTTTAAATGTTCAAAAAATGACTAAATTACCCCTACGCTTGACTGCCCAAAAATAATCAGTTTTTCCTTAAAAGACACAAAACTGTTTTTGCTAAATCAGTCACTACGGACTGTATACTAAACATTTTTTAGTGCTACAACTTGGGTTTCGTAGATAACTTACATATCTAGCACCCCTCTTTGACGAATTGTAAAAAGAAGGTGTAGATTAAAAATAGTGGAAATCCAAAGTACATAAAAATATTTAGGGCTCATAAACTAGAAAAATCACTTTTCTTTATTTTTTATTTCCAACTAAAACAACACCCAATATGGGTATATCTAAACATGAAACACTCACTAACAAGTAAATTCATAGTTTTTGAGTTTAGAAACATATTTTCAAGATTTGATTTACAATAATCAAAAATTACATAACAAAAGGTATTTATACCTTTGATTTCCGTGATCCCCTTCTTCTTATTCCATGGATGACCCTTCTCTCTCCTCTCTACCTCTCATGGCTGCATCCCCTCTTCCTTTTTTCCTCCATAGCTGCCAAATTGCTCCTCTCTTCTCTCTCACACACACACACACACTCTCTCTTTAGTTCTTGTTAGAATAATAAAAGAGATCAAAGAGAAATTGAAAATAAGATAGATTAGATATATTAAAACTATGTCATTCCTCCTCCTTTCTCTTCCATACCATCCGGCCATGTGGCCCTAAATTACTCCCACCAATTCTCTCTCCTTCATACTTACCAAGAGGTTGTTTACAAGAATGAACAAAGTGTTGGTTGAACAAAACAATGACACCTAGCTTAATGTGATGAAATATTTTTGGAACATGTGGTGGAAATGAATGACATGCACCACATTTTCTTTCCACCACATTCTCTCTCTCTCTCTCTCATTAATCATTTCATTGGTATGTGGATGATTAGCAAGCATAGTGGCTCCTTTATTAATGTGACACCTAGCTTAATTTAGAAAAAAATCTTTTGCCAAGGTGTGGCTTAACATTGATGGTGTGTAACCACCATCTCCTCTCCTTTCTTCCTACATAATTCAGTCAAGTGGCCTTAATATTCACCATGTCTTGATTTGATTTTTATTGCTTACTTAATATACCAAATGTCTAAAGTGCCCCTCCTTCATTGGTTTTTACATTGGGCCACTCATTAATCTTTTGGGCTTCCCATAAATAATCTTTTGGACTTTAAATTTAATTCTTTGGGCCATGAAATATACATAGTCCAATACTTTTAATTTACATAACCTTATATATTTAAGAGACAATTACATTTTCTATTACATTTTAAAAAATAATTACAACAATAGGGCACTCATAAAATATTTACAGAATTAATGCTTTTAAATTTTTATTTTCATTATTAGTACATATTTATGCTTCCTTTAATTTTGGAGTGTAATTTATATTTTATCTTTTTTTCCCTCTTTTTTGCCACTTTCTACATACTACAATCAATTTCCAAAATAATATATTTACAAACGGAGGACACCCACTTTCAGCTTTGTCTGCCTGTCATCTTCATCTTCTTCACTTTATCCCCACCTCTTCCTCTCACACACACATTTTTCTCTCATAAATTTCCAAAATAAACAGTTTACGTCTATCTATAGCGCGCGCACATTTGGTCCACCCATTTGGTTTGGTTTTGTGGGTCGCCGGTCGCCGGATTCTATGGAGGAAGAGATGAAGTTGGAGAGAGAAAAAGTGAGATTAATTATGGAAATACAACAACTTCTGAGTTCTGAGGCTAATTTGCAAAAAGCAAGCAGACTTTGAAAAGAATTTGATATTTTTCAGTCGGCTAAAAGACAGGCTTTGTTTGATATTTTTTTCAGAGTGCAGTTGGTAGCCAAACATTCATTCCAAGGTAATCAATTCAGTGTTATTAGGTTACCAAATTATTTTAGAATGTGATACAGTTGGTTGCAAAACTTTCAGACGAAGGTAACCAATTCATACTGCAGATGTAGAGGTAGATTGGTTACCTTGGTATAAATTTTTAGTTACCTTGGTATAAAAGTTTTGTTACCTTTTTAAGAAGGTTTAGTTATCAACATTACATTACACATCACTCTCTTAAAACACTGAATTGGGTTACCAATTCTTCACTTTCAACTTTGTAATATTTAGGGTCCTTGTTCTTGTGGTTGATGTCGCAAAACTAACGAGCATGAAAGATTATACGCCTGAAGCATGGTTTCTTTTTCTATTTTTCTTTTTCGTGCTTTCTCCATAAGAGATGAATGGGTGAATGAAATCGACAGAAAATGATCTCCATTTTTATATACAAATGAGTGAATTTTCAAGTTCAACCAACCCATTTTCAAAATCTCAAGTATAAGAATTTTGAGAAAGTCTTTTTAGTTGGTGCATATTGGGAACAAAATAGATTTTTTTTTGCAGTAGGAGAAATACTGCTTAGAAGAGAAGCGAAGTTTCTGAGAATATTTAAGGGAGATGGAGACTTGAATTTGAAATATTATTTTGAATTTGAATTTATTTTTATTGTTAGATCCAAGATATTTGAATTTGAATTATTAATTATGAAACTCCTTGATTTTAGGCTTCTTTATTATTGTGAATTGAATACTATACTAATTACCTAAATTAAGGAATCCTAATTGCACTAATATTGTAAATAAATATGGGAAAGTTATTATTTTGTAATTATTTTGATGATACAATAATAGTGTAATTACTTTCTAAATGTTGTATATTATTGTAAAGCACCCTATATTTAATTAGGATTCCTAGTCCATTTGTTTTGGACTTTAAATCATTAATTCTAATATTCTTTTAATGTTTTGGGCTTACAAATATAATTTCTCTGGGCCATAACAATTAACATATTCCAACACTCTTAATATTACCATTCCCTAATTATTTAATTAGGTTTTTCATTCCATCTAAGTTGGAATTAAAAATGTTTGCTTTTATGCATTCAATCTCATAACCCAATGAGACATGTCTCAATTAAGTTTAAAATAATTTATAACTTGAGATAATAAAATTTATCTCTTAGGTTAGTATAATCTTATATACTAACCTTCTTTATTAGCACATAATCACATATATATCACTTTACACCAAATATATACACTTAAACCCTTAATCCTGAATAAATCTCCAGAAAAATTTTAAATTCACAAAATTCATTCTTGGAAATCTCAAATCCATTCACTTATTTTATGTCTAGGTTTATTATTTAACCTTTATTCAATATTTTAAGATTTTATAAATATCCAAATTCTCAGGTTGTCACATTCACCCCTTCTTCTAAAAATTTTATCCCCGAAATTTACCTTACACCTTACACCTTGAACCATTCACACACAGCATCACATGCTACCCAATACACCTCTCACAAGAGTAAAAATTTTGAAATTGTGCTGAGGAGTTATATAGACTATTGTCTGTCATTTTCGCAAAGGTTTATGGAAATTCATCAGCAAACCGTCATAACTTACAGACATAGTAAGTAATTAGCCCGGTATGCCATGTACTTATTAAGTACTGTTGGTCAAATCTATTTTTCGTCACTGCCATATGCACAAAAATTTTACCTCAGTCTTATCGGATTCCGCACCAAAACAATTTGGTTCGGGAAAATTTTTAAAGAACTCTTAGAGTTTTATAAATGTTTGTCTAGCTGAATCAAATAGCATAGACTCATATCAATAATTCAATTCAATCGAATTATTTAAGCGTAGCCAAACCCCATTGGCAAATTAAAATTTTGAAAATATTTTTGAGAATGACATCATGATGTCGTACTGTATTAACAGTCCGTTTGAGGATGTCGTCATTATATGACTTTGTCATAACATCTCATAGAATAGTGGAACAATGATTTTTAGATCGAATTCACACTAAGTATTCTTGTATTTATAACTCTGTCATCTTTTTATCATCTTTGCACCAGGTTACTTGGTACATGAGTGATAAATAAAATATATTTTGATATTTCAAATCATTTGCGTCTAGCTAGAATAAGTAGCATAGACTATACTTTAAACCGTTTCAAGCACATAGTGCGTATTTAGCTTGATGTCAAAATTTTGAAGTTTAGCATAGCTAGGAGTTTTGGAAAACTTATGTCTCCACTAATATCTATTCCTATTATCCTCGATACTCCATTTACACACAACTATACCCAGTTCGTCAAACCACACTTATGACTTCAGGAACTTCACAATTATATGAGTTTAAGAACTTGTCATAGTCAGACCTTTGGCGTGCATTCGCTGTGGGGTTCATAAATATTTCATATAACTATGAATCAAGAATGTCACATAAGTATAGTTTTAAGAACTCGTACTTAACCTTATATTCTCTACTTATAACCTATCTATCTGTTATACACCTGAGAAAGGAATCACCCTCTTAACATGCATATCACAAATAACGCGACACAAACATTTTAATGATTATCATTGCCAGAAACTAAGTGGTTTTTAGACCAAGTACAATTCCCCGCCCATACAGGGAATCATACAACTCAGCTGTAAGACCCCAACTTATTATAAATAAAATCGAATTTCCTCTAATTATTATTGCGAATAATAAGGTGTTAATTTGATATAATGCTTTGATTATGAGTGAAATGTGCAAATTTTGCAAAATAAGCAAGTGGTTATAAAATATTCATTGTTGTCGGGGAATATTCATTTTGTTGTGGAATATTCTTTCTGTAGGGGAATATTAGTATGACGATACAGCCATTTGTGGGCCCCATAACGGATAACGACCGGATGAAGAAACTGACAAATTTAAGTTTTTACTAATAACGACGTAGTTGTTACCGTTAACACAGTTGGAATACCCGGTGGTTTAAATAAAGTAATACGCGTGGTTGCACAGTAACACACGGTTTTGCACAATATTTTTGAATTATTGATTCTTACGTAAGAAGGCACTACTCAATAATTGTTACAGTAATTACTGTTCAATATTTTATTTTATTGGTTCAATAATTGTTGCGTTGATATTTTATATTATTGTTGTTTTAATAATTGTCACTGCACAGTATTTCCCATTATCGGATCAATAATTCATATTATTTGTATAATATTATGAGATAGCATTATTGGCAATGTCTAGAAAGATCTGTCAAGGAGAAGTTTGGTCACCTAATTGCACGCCAGTAAGGAGAAATCCTTATTGGAAAGCCCCCTCTTTCCTGAGAACTGTCTGGTTATCATAAATGTGATTCTGTAATATTATTTGTGAATAATTAATTATTGATTTATATGATAAGGAAATATTTATTTGATGCAGATTTAAATGATGGATTTATTTATGTGATTATAAATGAAGGAATTAATAAAATGAGGATTTATTTATTTAAATGATGGATTTATTTATGTGGTTATGTGGTTATTTGATGCATCAATATTTATTTGAGGTAGATTTAAATGAGGTGTTTTATCAGTATTTTATCGGAATAAAGGTATTAAAAATCAAACCAGTGTTCTTGAGATATATTGCGTGAGTTATAATTTTTAATCCGACCGTTGGATCGTTGAGATTTTTGGATATGTTATACATATATAAGTTGAGTATATGTCCACAAATGTTTAACCTTTAAAAATGAACGTATGATTTGTTATGAATTTTAAGAGGTAACTAGTTTAGAAATTGTTAAGTTTCAAAATTTATCATTTTGGTGGAAAATTCTAGAATTGGTGGGACCCAATTTTGGTTGGTGAGAAATGTGCTCAAATTGAATTTCAAATGTGGTGGGTGGCAATAGTAGTAAGTAAAGCCATCAGGTAGTAGGTCAAGTCTGCTTCGGCATGCTAACATTTTTCCTATAAATAGAGGGCTAAGTTAGAATTGAAAATCACACCAGAAACAAGTTTTATTTCTCTCTATATTATCGAGCGTATTTTGTGAGTATTTAGATACTTTGAGAGTTGCTATTCAGTACAAGTTTCATTCAGCATCATATACGATATTCCATTCCGAAATACGGTTTCTTTGAGGTAAGGGATGTTATTTTCTTCCTAATGATGTTATTCTTTCAATATCATTATACTGAAATATTGGTGTGGATTTTATTATAGAATTTCTACCCTTTTTGTGTCAGGGTTACTATTCACGTATACGACACTATTCACGTATACGGCACTATTCACGAATACGACACTATTTACCGAAAAATGAAATTTTCTTCTTTTTGTCCAAGATGTCTATTATAGTTACTATCTTTGATTGTATCCATGTTTTGATCTTTATTTTGAATTCTACTTCAAATTTTGTTATTATGGAGTATTATTAAACTTGGATAAACTGTAATACGAATCCATAATATTTGTCCTTTTGTTTCACTGGATTCGTTTTCTTTAAGATATTTTTCATCATCCTCAGTCCTAAATGATGATATTAATGAATATCTCTGGCCTGTAGTGCAAAGATGAATGATTACCTAATGAATATCTTTGGCTCGTAGTGCAAAGATGGACAGGTGTTGAGATGAACATGACCAACTGGTGATACAAATGAATATCTTTGGCCTGTAGTGCAAAGATGAATATTTAATTCAAGATGTATATTGATTGATGTTACAGGGATAAAATATTGATGATGGACTTTTAAATCTTAGAAGATAGTAGAATTCTTTCTCTACTTGACTCTTCTAATGGATTGTTGTCTCCACTGCAGTTGTTGATCTAAAACTTGTTGTCTATTATATTTTATCAGATTTTTCTCTGTTGAAGACTAATGATAATTTGTTGTATATTATCTTAGTCATAATATTCTTTACTGGGCTAGTTGAGCTCACCCTTTTCCTTTTTGTTCCATTGTTCTTCTCAGGAGGAGAGAATTTAGTAGGAACTAGCCGAGGTATGGAGTGATGATTCAAGATAGTTGTTTTAGTAGTCCTCACTATTTTGTAAAATAGTGTATCAATAATTTTAATGAGGACTCCTTTTGAGTTTTTATACTCTCTATTAGACAATAGTGGTATTCAAACTCACAGTATATGTGTTGTCGTATTTTGTACTACAATTGTATTACTGAAGTTGTATTTGTTTCTGTACCATGTATTTGGCGACTCAGAATGGGTAATGTATACCTATTTTGGGGGCGTCACATCAGCTGCTGACACGAGTCTTCAATTGAAATCCCCACCTAATCTTAACTCCCTTCTCAATACGAATTTAATTCAACTCGTATTCATAATCCTTTCCTGAATCTGTACCAATTCACACAACAATCTTGCAGTAAACTTTCCAATCATCAGATTGATTCTTCCCCTTCCTATCACTTTATCAGATAACGGAGTGATATCATCGTATATGTTACGATTCATTTCTATATCTTGATCATTTTGTTTTACGATCTCCTATCCTTGCACTTTTAGTCTTTTAGACTCGATCTATTCATCACTATTGTTTAACTTTATTATCAGAGTTAGGGAACTATGTATCTTTATAACTCGCCGAGATTCGTCTTTGAATCTTACCGAACAACTAACTCTATGTGAGTTAGATCTTATCCTAATCACTGCGGTTATTAGTTTAACGTATCACTACCCTAGGTTCATAACCTACAGCTCTGATACCAACTGTGACGTCCCTGAATCCGAGGTCCCGAATCACCGCGGATCCGGTTCGATCATTCTATACAACTATTACTTATTTGCGAAAGATATAAACATAAATTGTTTATACAATAACTTTACATACTATTTCCCAAGGTCGAGTAACCTTAACTTATTCACAATACATAACTTATTTAACTTACAATAACATTAATATATAATACTTATTACAACTCTAATCGCACGCATTAATTATAAGCTGGAACTGTCTTTAACCTTTCCTTGTATCCGACGCATTCGTCTTAATCTGCAATGTTTTATCATGATATAGCAAGGGTGAGCATAAGATTGCCCAGCAAGTTTAAGTTCAATAATTTAACGATATATCATGATTGAAAGGATTTTAATAATAAGCTGGCTATAATTCAACAATATAATTAGGAACTAGCACAAACAAACTTTTGACCGAACAAGTATATAACATGAACACATATATCTGGACCGAAGGGTAATGAAGGTGATCAACCTTTCATATCTGACTTATACATGCAATATGTACAGAGTACAATTCTACAATGGCAATCAACAATGATTATTCATAAGCATATCTGAATGAAACAACTCGTAGTAGAGTTAAGTAAAAACTTGCATGTCCAGTTGATTACTACTACGCAATTTATAACGATTTATCCGAAGACCTAATATTAATAATATAGATCTCCAATATTAGAATAATATCATCACAATAAAATACTATAATATATATAGATATACATAGAATAACCTAACACATAACACATAACCCTATCAGTCTATAACACATATAAGACTCGGTATCAGGTCAAACTATTGCAGCCTGAGTTGAACCCGACACAATTCTAACATCCCAACAGTTTAATTGGACAAATCTCGAGTTTAAGTTCAATTAAACTCTGTCTAAACATTTAACCATTATCTACGATAATTTATTACCAGTCGAAATATTTTTCGTAAGCTCGTAATAATTTTTAAATAATTATTATCATTTATCTTGATTTTTCAATCATTAAAAATGTATTTATACGAATATAAATACCACAATATTCTATTATCATTAATATTTATTTATTATCAAATATTAATGAAATACATGTCATAATATTATAATATATTTATAATATCACAAAGTATTTTTAATACTTTAAAATCACCTTTATATGATTTTTAAACAATTAAATTTATTATCCGATAATTCCTATTAATATTAAAATATTAATATTTTCATGTCAAAATATCAAAAGTTATATTTTATAACTTCAAATATTTTTATAACACTTAAATTATTTTTATATGATTTATAAAATATTAATTTATTTTTTCACAATTTATTTAATATATTTATTAAATAAATTAATTATCATTTATTATGATTTTTCAATCATTACTATTATATTTATATGATTTAAATACTTTAATCTCATATATTATAAGTTTTTCTTGAACATATAAGTCAAATACCAATCCAGCAACCCAGATTTGAAATCCAGCAAGCTGGATTCCATATCTAGTATCTAGATGGCCAATCCAGTAAACCAAACTGCAATTCAGCAAATTGGATTTCAAATCCAGCAACTAGATTACAATCTAGCAAGCCGGATTCAACATATTTTCAATTCAGTAAACTGTTTTTCAATCTTGCAGGCTGGATTCATCGGATTTTTTTTATCTAGCAAGCTGGATTCCATGTCCTTATCACGAAAATACCAAATCAATTTATTATTTTTCTATCCTTTGTCCAAATACATATACATATAAATAATACACAAAAAGTATTTTTCTATAATTTTCCAACTTCCTTTTGTATTTTTAGTGTATTATTTATATGTATATTTATCATTTTTAGTGTGTAGCTTAATAAATTAGCCCTATCATGCTCAACTCCAGAAATTCTCATATCTTAGCACAATCTTATATGTAAGACCCCAACTTATTATTAATGAAAATAAATTTCCTCTATTTATTATTTTGAAATAGTAAGGGTTGATTTGATTAATGTGGTTAGTTATGGGTAAAATGCGCAAATATTTTAAATAAACAAGTGGTTATAAAATATTCATTTTTATCGGAAAATATTCGTTTGGTCGTGGAATATTCTTCTTTGTCGGGGAATATTCGTATAACGACGCACCTTTTAATGGGCCCCATAACTTGAAAGCGATTGGATGAAGAAAACGACATGTGGCGCCCCCAAATCCGGTTACGACTCCAGAGTTTGGTGTTCACGATCCACAATATAAATAACATTTAACTACCCATAATATATATAGATAGTATCTTACATAAGTTTTTATCAGAGTTTACTAATAATACATCACCCAGGTTCACTAACCTTAACATTACAAACATACCCTTTAGATATACAAAAAAGGGTTTACAAATACAACATAATAAATATGTTAATCATAACTAGTTTATTACAACGCCTTTGCCTTTATTCTTGTGACACCTCCTCCTTACTTAGTCCCTAAATTTGAAATGTTTTATTTAGCAAGGGTGAGCAACAAATTTGCCCCGCAAGTTAATACATACAATAAATGTATAAGTATTCAAATCACCAGACTATCTATTTTGATAGAATGAAACCAAAGTTCGGGGAACTTTGAAATAGCTGAACAAATCGTTATTCAATAACAAGTTTTCTCGTATTTTATACTGCACAATAATGTAATGATGAAAGGGTACAACGCTTTCAAGGTTCTACGATATATTCAATTGAATAATCAAGAATTAATTCTACGAATTTGCAAAGTGGATTGTTTTCCGATTTATCTTGGGCGATCCATTGGATCTTGAACTTCTCTTCTCGAGTAACTATCAAAGTTATACTTTGATATACCCAGTGTGTCGAGATAACTAGTAAAGATTAAATCATACCCCTCTGCAAGTATAACAAGTGATCGACTTATTATACCTATATTATGCATAATACTTAAGTCATGCATGATGATCGAATATCTGATTTAATGATATTCCTTTTTATAAAGGTTGTTCTTCTCGATCTCGAGAATCAAGATTTTGATTTAACAACGAAATCTTGTGATTTCAAATTCTATTTACTTCTCGATCTTAGCGAAATAATTGGCATCGATCTCTCAATAATAATTGAATTCTCTTCTCGAACTTATCAAGTTCTAACTAATATTAAATCTAGCGAAATAATTAGCTAAGACATTTCTCGATTATAATTTGACAATAAACAAGAATTATACATCTCACTTCTAACTTCTAAATTCTAACTTCTACATATATGAATATCCAATAATGATAATTCAACGAATATATATATATTCTAATTCAATAATTTAATTTCAACAATAAATCCACAGACGTGGCATAATTAGCAATAATTATCCACCATAGTAATTGAATGAAATAACTCAAGGTTGAGTTAGGGAACTTGCCTCTTCCGCGATTACAATTTATACAATATACTTATACGCTTTGAAAGACCTATAATCAATAATATCGGTCTTACAATTAGCACAATTATTCATAACACGTAACAACTTTGTAGTTCACGGTCAAACTTCTCTAGGCACATTACCACATAGTCACATCGGTGTTTATAACCTATATAAACACATAACAAGTCTAACTATATTATGCGGTTTGGACTTGGTCCATTCTCGGTGTTTACGATCACCTGTCAAATGATTAACACATTGATTGTCCATTAAACTTGGTCTCTAAGCTTCAATATTAATTTAGATAACTCAATTATCAATTATAATATTTTTCTAAGCTTTTAATATTTATCAAGCAATTATTATAATTTATAATAATTTTTTAAACATCGAATCATTTTTAAATGATTTAATTCTCAATTAATCTTATCATTATTAATATCTAAAAATATTTAAATATCAATAACATACTTGTCAAAATATTAAAGTTATTATCAATAACTTAAAATATTTTAAATCAACAATATTCCACTTAAATGATTTTTAAAGTAATTAAAATCATTTTTAAATCACCACCATTAATATATAAATATTAATGAAATTATTATCTAAATATTAAAAGTCATAATTTATAACTTAAAATATTTTTAAACTATTTTTCTCATTGTTAAATGATTTTTAAATCAATAAAATCATTTTTAATTCATTTATTTAATATCATAATTAAATAAATCAAATATCATTAATATTAATTTATTAATGAAAATTCTCCAAAAATATTGAAAATTATATTTTATAATTTAAAATATTTTCTAACACTTTATTCTCAATTAAAATGATTTTTAAATCATTTAAATTATTTTATCTTATTTATTTAATTAATAATCAAATAAATCTAATATCATTAATATTAAATTATTAATGAAAATTCACCAAAAATATTAAAAGTTACATTTTATAACTCAAAATATTTTTAAATACATTTTCTTATTTAAAATGATTTTTCATAATATTAAATCACTTTTCTCTAATTTATTTAATACACTAATTAAATAAATTAAATACCTTTAATATTTAAATAATTATAAATATTAAAGAAAAATATTCAATTAATTGAAATTATTTTTCATAATTTAAAATAATTTTTAAAATCATTTTAGTAATTTTTAGAATTTATTTCTAATTTTTATCAATTTAAAATTTTGAGAAAATAATTTAATTAATCATCAGCTAAAAGCCTTTAGCGACACAAAAGCGTCATTGTTGGTGTTCTTGAGCTCAAGAACAACGGCGACTTCGTGTTTAAAATTAAATCGTTTGGCCGGATTTAATTCCACGACATGATCGAGTTACGGGCTAACTAAAAGTTTGTTATTGTAGTATAAATGTAACACTACAATATCTAATCAACAATTTGGTCAACCAACATCACAACAAGGAGATCTAGACCTCCAAAGTTTACATCGAGGCGGTTTACGGGCCAAAAGCAGATTCGAGTTGCCACTTTCGAAGCTTAATTATTTACGCTTTACATTCATTGTTTATGTGATATTAAAGTTCAAACATATAGTCGATGTGTCGAGGAACAATACCATACCAACAAATCGGTCAAAAATAAACAAATCACAACTTATCAAGCGGTCGACTTATGTCCGAAAAATTAGTGCAAGTATTTTTACGGAATTTCGAAAATTCAAATTATGGTTGTTTGGCCTACTTTGTTTGCTTGTTACACTCGATCTATTGATCAAATATATGATATAAAGCCATAAATCTATAGACAAGATACCGGGCTACACATGTATTACAAAATAACATCATAAACCAAAAGCGTCTAACATATCAAGAGGCTTAAAAAATTGTCGAGACGTTGTTTGATCATTCTGAAATTTGCCCGATTTTTCATCCAGTCGACCTCGGTCAACGCTGTTTGACCTAAAATAACTTGAAATCCACTATCTAATGGTACGCTTTTTTACAACTTTTAGATTAAAGCCTACATACCGGGCTATCGATTGAAGCTTTAAAACAACTAAAACAACAAACACAAAAGGATTTAAAGCGGTGACATTCCTTGTCGAACCACGAATTTTTCTCAAACGGTTTTGAAAAACACCAATTTAAAGCACTTTGATGCTATGGATATATGTTTGATCATCATAGATCAACATAAAACATCCTCTAGCATTAATCTAAACACATAAACATAAAAATTTCTCAAGCAACAAAGATCAAAAATAAAAATAGGATTATACCTTCTCTTGAATAATTTTTGATCTTGGCTCTCCAATCTGTTTATGATTGATATTGAAATTTTTTTGGGGGCCGATCTCTTGAAATTTTCGTGGGTTTAGGATAGAGAGAGAGTTGGTGAGAGCTAGGTAAAAAAATTAGCAACTTTTGGCCACTTTTCTCTCTCTAAATCTTATATATAATGCTAATTTGCTAGATCTGATCATTTGACGATTTTTGGATTTAAGTCTTGATTGCCTTTATTTCTTTGAATTTCTAGAGTCACCAAGTCAAATGGTTAGGTGAACAACTAAAGATTTTACCAATTTTGCAAGTTAGCTCATTTAAAATGTAAAAATAGTATTTTGACATTTGATAAATATATTTAATGGCATTCTTGTCCAATACACAAACCCTTTAGGGTTTAGGGTTTGAACAATAAGGTTAGGGTTTGAACCCTTTAGGTCTAAAAATTCTAATTCCCATAATTTGCAAATTTAGGGTTTAATTAGAAAAATAAATTTTCTAAAATAAAATTAGGGTTTCTAAAATGAAAGTTACCATACAAAAATATAATTAGAGATTTCTAACCATATTTAAGTTTAATGAATACTTTAGGCATGCTAATAAAATTAGGGTTGCCTAATTAGGGTTTATAATTCTCGGTTTTTTAATAATTAGGGTTCCCAGTGTACAATTAGGGTTTTCTAAGGTGTACGCTAGGGTTTTCTACAACACATTAGGGTTTTCTACACCATATTAGGTTTTAATAATATTAAACCTTATCCGATCAACCATTGATCAACATTTCTATCTGATCCAAACACATAATCAACAATACAATTATTTTAATTGTATTTTCTCTACTAATCCTGTCCAAAAATTAGGGTTAGGGTTTTCTAAAGTTATTAAGCACAACTCTACTTTAATTTCTCGAAGTCAAAACATATATTGACTAATTCTCGAGACTCGTCTCACTAATTCTCACTACAATATTAACGATCGATGTCAAAAAAAAAAAAAATTATTAAAAATTTTAATTATTGAAATCTCGGGTTATCACATTCACCCCTCCTTAAAAGGATTAGTCCTCGGAATCACCGCTTTCTTATTCTCTACAATCTTTTAAAGTTGTATCATCAATTCATTTTATCAACACAATATTAAATTGTGTCTTAATTTCTAACTTGTGACTTGAATCTATAAAAGAAAATAATTCTCAACAATATTAAACTAATATTACTCGCGTAATTAAATATTAAGCAAAATCGTTACTTCTTTGCTACCTCTCCGGATAGCCACTTGCTTCAGTATCATCATATTAAATGTCTGGGCGGTTGATCTTCTGGTGGTCTTGAGTCCCTCGGATTACCAATGTTCCACTACTAGGGTCCCTTATTGGCACTTTCCTTCTCGGCATTTCTCTTTGGGCGGTTCCTTACACGATGGTCGATCGATCCACAGCAAAACAACCTTGTATCTTCTTTGGGTTGGGACAATTGGGTGACATGTGGCCCTCTTGTCCATGATTATAACAAACCCCTTCTTCTTCTTTAGACAAACACCGGCGTGGTTCTTTCCACAATTCGAGCATGGTTCTACGCTCCTTTCCTATTCCTTCATTTTTACTACCCGATTGGGTATTCTCGCTCCACTTCCTCTTGTTTGGAGTTCTTGCCACCACTTTGCTTCCACCCTCATTGGTCTTCTTCTTCTTTTCACGATAAAAAGCGAGATGCGACCTCGCTTCCTCCTTGACAATTAACGCTTTCTCCGGTAGAGCATAAACGTGTTGATCTGCAATCTGCTACCTTGTTGAATATTCACGGTTTCGATCAGTTCTCGAATCTTCTTGCCTTTCTTGCTAACACCAGTATCCACGATGAGGTGCATATCGTGCCAATTCGTTGAATTTAGCGACATACTCAAACAGACATATTCTCTGCTTAAGTTCCAAGAACTTAACTTCCATCCGAAACTTGCATACTCGGTGAAGTAATTCTCAAAGAACAACTCCTTAAATCTTGTCCATGCTACCACCTGCTGTGCCGGCTCTTGCTTGATTCGTCTCCCACCAATAATTGGCTTCTCCTTCATTAGATAAATTGCAAAAGTCGTCTTTTGCTCTTACGCCACTCAGTGCAATCATGAAACGCTTTCTCCATTTCTTTCACCCAAGTTTGGGCTTGATCGGATCAAGTAGTCCCCTTGAATTACAGCGGTCCCACCGCTTTAAAATCATTGAAATTAGCCAATCATCGGTTTGGTGATTCCTTACTCTTCCCTAGTGGGAGCCCTATTTTCCATAGCTTGGGCGGCATATCAACAAAATTTTGCATCGGTCCGCTGACTTGACCTCCTTCATTATTCTGATTGCTCTTCTCTTTGGTTTGATTACATAAATTTAGGCGGCATGATCTGATTTAAATAAAAATCTTATATTAATACTCTTTCTATACACAAATTCTTAACACAATAAGAATTCAACACATAGTTCTCATTTAATCGCATATTTATTCAAATAGCACATAGTACTTATAGTACTTAACACATTTTAATATCCTGTTAAAATATTTTAGGATTAACGTTCACAACTTTACAAAAGTTGCAATTCTCCAACTTTACACAAAAGTTGACATTCTCCATTTTCAAATTACCATTTTCAGTTCATCAAACTTACCACACTTATGAGTTCATTAACTTGCCACAATTATATTAGTGTATGAACTTATCCTAGTCAGACCTTTGGCGTCCATTCGCTGAGGGGTTCAAAGCATTTCATATAATTATGAGTCATTAATTTATCATAAGTATGAGTTTTAAGAACTCACAAATTTATCTTAATCTTATATTCATATAGAAAATAAAGATTTTATTCATAAAACATATATTTACATATGTTCACACATTGTTCTCGATATTACAACGCTTAATATCAAAAGCTTCTACCAAAAGATATTATAACTTATATCTAAGTTATCTAAAGTCCACTGCCTTCTCCAGTCTTCTTCTTGCTGGGACACTTGTTAAATCCGTGCCCCGTTTGCCCACATGAAAAACATTTCCTCAAATTTGGCTTAGGACAATGCAGAGAAATATATCCTTCCTTTGCGATTAAAGCATACATTCTTCCACATCATGCATTCTCCGGCGTGAGTCTTTCCACACTTGATACAAGCTTGCTTCTTCTTGGGTTTGAATTTCCGAGTTGTCATTTGTCTTTGTTCCTCTTCCTTTTCTTCTTGTCTTTCTTCTTTGGTTCCTTGAGACGATCCTCTACCTTGACCTTCATCTTCTCCACTGCGCCTTGACTCATTCCGTTCTTGATCATTTCACGTAATGCCCTCCAAAGTCTTCCACAACTCCTCCAAGAGAAATACCTTGCTTGAGTTCTGGACTTCCACAGATAAGCGATCTTGTTCACCAACCTTGATCTTATTCTTGATTTCCACCTTAAGCGGCTCGAGACTCAGCCTCCTCATCTCCACTTAGATACATCTCGGGATAATCGTCATGATCACTCCCAAGATTAACCATTGGTTCATCTTCTCCCACTTCTCAACCGATTCGTTTTATGTCTTTGGCACCTCTACTCTCGCAGCGGGTGCAACGACCACTAGCATCTCCACACTCATTTCGTCTTTTCGGACATCCTACAATCGGTTTAAACCACTTGATTAGTACTTCACCAATCTGAACTTCTCACTATGTGCCCACTTTTCTCACTATCTCGTTGCACTTTGGCAATCTCTCACTTAGTACTCTATTTGAGTATTCTCTATCTAAACTTTTGGTTATAATCCTAGGGTTTTCCCCACCCCACTTAAGGTTTATAACCTCATTTCTGATACTCGATACCAACTGTGGCCCCCAAATCAAGGGTTACGACTCCAGAGTTTGGTGTTCACGATCCACAATATAAATAACATTTAACTACCCATAATATATATAGATAGTATCTTACATAAGTTTTTATCGAGTTTACTAATAATACATCACCCGGGTTCACTAACCTTAACATTACAAACATACCCTTTAGATATACAAAAAAAGGTTTACAAATACAACATAATAAATATGTTAATCATAACTAGTTTATTACAACGCCTTTGCCTTTATTCTTGCGACACCTCCTGCCCACTAGTCCCTAAATTTGAAATGTTTTATTTAGCAAGGGTGAGCAACAAATTTGCCCATGAGTTAATACATACAATAAATGTATAAGTATTCAAATCACCGGACTATCTATTTTGATAGAATGAAACCAAAGTTAGGGAACTTTGAAATAGTTGAACAAATCGTTATTCAATAACAAGTTTTCTCGTATTTTATCTTTGCATAATAATGTAATGATGAAAGGGTACAACGCTTTCAAGGTTCTACGATATATTCAATTGAATAATCAAGAATTAATTCTACTAATTTGCAAAGTGGATTGTTTTCGAGTTTATCTTGAAAGCGATCCATTGGATCTTGAACTTCTCTTCTCGAGTAACTATCAAAGTTATACTTTGATATACCAGTGTGTCGATATAATAGTAAAGATTAAATCATACCCCTCTGCAAGTATAACAAGTGATCGACTTATTATACCTATATTATGCATAATACTTAAAATCATGTATGATGATCGAATATACGATTTAATGATATTCCCTTTTATAAAAGGTTGTTCTTCTCGATCTCGAGAATCAAGATTTTGATTTAACAACGAAATCTTGTGATTTCAAATTCTATTTACTTCTCGATCTTAAGCGAAAATAATTGGCATCGATCTCTCAATAATAATTGAATTCTCTTCTCGAACTTATCAAGTTCTAACTAATATTAAATCTAGCGAATAATTAGCTAAGACATTTCTCGATATAATTTGACAATAAACAAGAATTATATTGTCTTCTATCTTCTATTCTAACTTCTACATATATGAATATCCAACAACAATATAATTCAGCGAATATATATATATTCTAATTCAATAATTTAATTTCAACAATAAATCCACAGGCGTGGCATAATTAGCAATAATTATCCACCAAATAATTGAATGAAATAACTCAAGGTTGAGTTAGGGAACTTGCCTCTTCCGTGATTACTGACTACACAATATACTTATACGCTTTGAAAGACCTATAATCAATAATATCGGTCTTCTGAATTAGCACAATTATTCATAACACGTAACCTGCTTGTAGTTCACGGTCAAACTTCTCTAGGCACATTACCACATAGTCACATCGGTGTTTATAACCTATATAAACACATAACAAGTCTAACTATATTAGATGCGGTTTGGACTTGGTCCATTCTCGGTGTTAATTACGATCACCTGTCCAAACCAATTAACACATTGATTGTCCATTAAACTTCAGTCTCTAAGCTTCAATATTAATTTAGATAACTCAATTATCAATTATAATATTTTTGGAGCTTTTAATATTTATCAAGCAATTATTATAATTTATAATAATTTTTTAAACATCGAATCATTTTTAAATGATTTAATTCTCAATTAATCTTATCATTATTAATATCTAAAAATATTTAAATATCAATAACATACTTGTCAAAATATTAAAGTTATTATCAATAACTTAAAATATTTTAAATCAACAATATTCCACTTAAATGATTTTTAAAGTAATTAAAATCATTTTTAAATCACCACCATTAATATATAAATATTAATGAAATTATTATCTAAATATTAAAAGTCATAATTTATAACTTAAAATATTTTTAAACTATTTTCTCATTGTTAAATGATTTTTAAATCAATAAAATCATTTTTAATTCATTTATTTAATATCATAATTAAATAAATCAAATATCATTAATATTAATTTATTAATGAAAATTCTCCAAAAATATTGAAAATTATATTTTATAATTTAAAATATTTTCTAACACTTTATTCTCAATTAAAATGATTTTTAAATCATTTAAATTATTTTATCTTATTTATTTAATTAATAATCAAATAAATCTAATATCATTAATATTAAATTATTAATGAAAATTCACCAAAAATATTAAAAGTTACATTTTATAACTCAAAATATTTTTAAATACATTTTCTTATTTAAAATGATTTTTCATAATATTAAATCACTTTTCTCTAATTTATTTAATACACTAATTAAATAAATTAAATACCTTTAATATTTAAATAATTATAAATATTAAAGAAAAATATTCAATTAATTAGAAATTATTTTTCATAATTTAAAATAATTTTTAAAATCATTTTTAGTAATTTTTAGAATTTATTTCTAATTTTTATCAATTTAAAATTTTAGAAAATAATTTAATTAATCATCGCTAAAAGCCTTTAGCGACACAAAGCGTCATTGTTGGTGTTCTTGAGCTCAAGAACAACGGCGACTTCGTGTTTAAGGGTTAAATGTCAATTTGGCCGGATTTAATTCACTGACATGATCGAGTTACGGGCTAACTAAAAGTTTGTTATTGTAGTATAAATGTAACACTACAATATCTAATCAACAATTTGGTCAACCAACATCACAACAAGGAGATCTAGACCTCCAAAGTTTACATCGAGGCGGTTTACGGGCCAAAAGCATTCGAGTTGCCACTTTCAAGCTTAATTATTTACGATTTACATTCATTGTTTATGTGATATTAAAGTTCAAACATATAGTCGATGTGTCGAGGAACAATACCATACCAACAAATCGGTCAAAAATAAACAAATCACAACTTATCAAGCGGTCGACTTATGTCGGAAAATTAAATGCAAGTATTTTTACGGAATTTCCGAGAAATTCAAATTATGGTTGTTTGGCTACTTTGGTTGCTTGTTACACTCGATCTATTGATCAAATATATGATATAAAGCCATAAATCTATAGACAAGATACAAGGCTACACATGTATTACAAAATAACATCATAAACCAAAGCGTCTAACATATCAAGAGGCTTAAAAAATTGTCGGGGCGTTGTTTGATCATTCGGGTTGCCCAGATTTTCATCCATCGACCTCGGTCAACAACGCTGTTTGACCTAAATAACTTGAAATCCGGCTATCTAATGGTTTTTTTACAACTTTTAGATTAAAGCCTACATACCGGGCTATCGATTGAAGCTTTAAAACAACTAAAACAACAAACACACAAGGATTTAAAGCGGTGACATTCCTTGTCGGAACCACGAATTTTTCTCTCGAAACAGGTTTTTGAAAAACACCAATTTAAAGCACTTTGATGCTATGGATATATGTTTGATCATCATAGATCAACATAAAACATCCTCTAGCATTAATCTAAACACATAAACATAAAAATTTCTCAAGCAACAAAGATCAAAAATAAAAATAGGATTATACCTTCTCTTGAATAATTTTTGATCTTGGCTCTCCAATCTGTTTATGATTGATATTGAAATTTTTTCTAGGGTGATCTACTCTGATTTTTTCGTGGGTTTAGGATAGAGAGAGAGTTGGTGAGAGCTAGAGTAAAAATTAGCAACTTTTGGCCACTTTTCTCTCTCTAAATCTTATATATAATGCTAATTGCTAGATCTGATCATTTGGACGATTTTTGGCTGCTGATTTGCTGAATTTCTAGAGTCACCAAGTCAAATGGTTAGGTGAACAACTAAAGATTTTACCAATTTTGCAAGTTAGCTCATTTAAAATGTAAAAAGGGTATTTTTGACATTTGATAAATATATTTAATGGCATTCTTGTCCAATACACAAACCCTTAGGGTTTAGGGTTTGAACAATAAGGTTAGGGTTTGAACCCTTTAGGTCTAAAATTCTAATTCCCATAATTTGCAAATTTAGGGTTTAATTAGAAAAATAAATTTTCTAAAATAAAATTAGGGTTTCTAAAATAGAAAGTTACCATACAAAAAATATAATTAGAGATTTCTAACCATATTTAAGTTTAATGAATACTTTAGGCATGCTAATAAAATTAGGGTTGCCTAATTAGGGTTTATAATTCTCTGTTTTTTAATAATTAGGGTTCCCAATTATACAATTAGGGTTTTCTAAGGTATGCTAGGGTTTTCTACAACACATTAGGGTTTTCTACACCATATTAGGTTTTAATAATATTAAACCTTATCCGATCAACCATTGATCAACATTTCTATCTGATCCAAACACATAATCAACAATACAATTATTTTAATTGTATTTTCTCTAGAATCCTATCCAAAAATTAGGGTTAGGGTTTTCTAAAGTTATTAAGCACAACTCTACTTTAATTTCTCGGTCAAAACATATATTGACTAATTCTAGAGACTCGTCTCACTAATTCTCACTACAATATTAACGATCGATGTCAAAAAAAAAATTATTAAGTAAAATTTTAATTATTCGAAATCTCGGGTTATCACAGTTACATACTAAGGAGAGGTATGGTCACCTAATTGCGGCCGCAAGATGAGAGAAATCCTTATTGAAAGCCCCTCTTTCTGAGGGAACGGCTTGGTTGTCAGTATTGTGATTCTATAATATTATTTGTGAATAATTAATTATTGATTTATATGATGAGGAAAATATTGATTTTATGTGGATATAGATGGAGAAAATTTTTAATGTGAAATTTTTTGAAAAATTAATATTTTATCTTTTTCTGATAAAATAATTCATTTAAATATATTATTATATTTTAATAATATAATAATGGAGATATTTTTACAATGAATGTGGAATATATGAGTACATGAGGAGAAAGAGTATTTTTGTTGCAATAAATATTTAAAACATGTTTTTCATGTTGGTGGACCCCATTTCTTGACTGAAATTTGATTATAGCTTGTAACATTGTCCGTTTGTGGATTTCGGTCAATTTATGTTTGGAATTTGGAAAAACTTTCTTCTGCAAAGTTGTAGAGAATGGAATTTCCTATGGAAAGGACGTGAGGTTCAAATTTTTCTAATAAAAGGTTATTTATTATGAATTATTGAAGTTCCGAAATAATTGATTTTTGAAAGTTTTAATTATTTTTAATATGAAAAACATTTTTGTCAATAATTGTGGGTCTTCCATGTGATGTAAGTTGCTGAATTCAGATCTAGGAAACTGGGCATAAGAAATTTGTATATATATATATATATTAATATTTTATTAAATTTTTTGTTTTGGTGTTCTAAGCAATTTCCTATAAATAGGGTGCTTAGTTAGAATTGAAAATTACACCAGAAACTGAAGTTTTCTCTCTCTTTCTCTCTCTCTATATTGAGCGTATTCTTATGAGTATTTTAAGACTTTGAGTGTTGCTATACGGTGCAAGTTCCCTTCAGCTCTATGTCCAGTATTCCAGTCAGAAGTATTGTCTTTTCGAGGTAAGGGATATTATTTTTTTAAAATGATATTATTTCTTTCAATATCATTATGCCAAAATATTGGGAATATTTTTCTTGTGAAATTCTTGTCTTTTAGTGTCGGGGTTACTATTCACGTATACGACACTATTCACAAAAAAATTAAATTTTTCGTTTTTCGTCCAAAATATCTATTATGGATACTAGCTTTGATTGTATCCATGTTTTGATCATTCTTGAATTTTACTCCACTATGATTATTTATGAGGTATTTTTGGACATGGATAAACCGAAATACGAATCCTTAATATTTGTTATTTTGTTTCACTGGATTCGTTTATTTTAAAATATTTTTCATCATCCTTAGTCCTAAATGATGATATTACTGAATATCTTTGGCCTGTAGTGCAAAGACGAATGATTTCTTATGAATATCTTTGGCCCGTAGTACAAAGATGAACAAGTGTTTAGATGAACATGATCAACTGATGAATATCTTTGGCCTGTAGTGCAAAGATGAATATTTGATTCCAGATATATATTGATTGATGTTACACGGATAAAATATCGACGATGAACTTTTAAATTCATATATAGAAGATAGTAGATTTCATTCTCTACTTAACTCTTCTAATGAATTATTATTTTTGCTGCGAATATTGATTTAAAATTAGTTGTCTATTGTATTCTATTAGATTTTTCCCTGTTGAGGACTAATAATAATTTATTCTATGTTATCTTAGTCATAATGTTCTTTACTGGGCTAGTAGAGCTCACCCTTTTCCTTTTTGTTCCATTTTTCTTCTCAGGAGGTGAGAATGTAACGAGTACTAGTCGGGGTGTGGAATGATGGTTCTAGAAGTTGTTTTAGTAGTCCTCGCTATTTTGTAAAATAGTGTATCAATAATTGTAATGAGGATTTATTTGAGTGTGAATATTGTCTAGATGACAATATTTGTATTTTAAACTCACAGTTTTTATGTTGTATTAATAAAGTTGTAGTTGTTTCTATACCATGTATTTGGCGACTCAGAATGGGTGTTGTATACCTATTTTGGGGGCGTCACAGTTGGTATCAGAACTTAGGGATATGATCTCTGGCGGACATCGGGGAATAGAACTAGGAGGGGAGAGACGAGTAAATCCTTCGCTAGTGTGTCCTACCTAAGCTTATTTGTTGGTCGGTCATAATATAGGATATTATGTGATATGTTAATTTGTTAAATTAACCCTTATTTTATGGCGATGTTGAGAATGTCGATGAGAATGTTAATAGTGGAGTAAATGAGACCGTGGAGACACCTTTGCTCACCAATGAGGAGAAGCGTCTACACAGACCGGGCAATGTTCCTCTTGTGAACAACACCAATTTGAAGCGGATGATGATGAACGATGGGATGTTTAGAAGCTTTTTGCAGTTCATGCAAAATCAGACGAGGGAGACTCGTGTTCAAAATACAGGAGGAAATGATAGCAATTCACGATTTGTCACAACCAAGCAGTTCAAAGAGTTGGGACCACCAGAATTTATTGGAAAGCCGTATCCGATCAAGGTAGAGATGTGAGTTAAACAAATTACCAAGATATTTGATGTCTTGGGATGCACGGAGGAACAGAAGGTTCCATTCGCCACCTTTATGTTCCGTGGCGAGGCAGACTACTGGTGGGAGTCTGTGAAGCGTACTTTCGACTGCCACTTTTTCGGCATGTCTTGGGAGACATTTCAGAAACTGTTCAATGACAAATACTTTCCTGAAAGTGTTCGTCATATGATGGAGGTAGAGTTTATTAGATTGAAACAAAATAACATGACGGTGTCCCAGTACGAGGCGAAGTTCGTGGATTTATCCAGGTTTGCACCTCATTTGGTGGAGAATGAGGAACGTATGACACGAATGTTTCTTAGAAGTGTGAAACCCGACATACGTCAATATCTCATTTCTCATAAATTTTCTCTCTATTCAGATGTTGTCAACAGGGCTCAATTATTAGAGCGAGATAACGAGTACGGTCAACCGAGGGACCACAACCAGGATCATACCGGTGACAACACTCATCAAAACAACGATAACCAGCGGAGAAAGAAGAATAAGGACAAAAGCGGTAACCACTCTGGTTGTAATCGTGGCCATGAAAATAGAAGAAGGGAGTTGGGGGGAGATTTTCAAAAGAGGAGATTCAAAAATGACATTGTGAAGATGTCAGCACCAGCAGCAACTAGTTTTAAGGGAGGAGAACGACCACCGGTCGTATGCTATAAATGTGGAAAAGAGGGACATATCAGACCAAACTGTCCACAACAGTTCAAAGTATGCTATAATTGTGGAAAGAAAGGACATATCGCTCGAGATTGTATTGTAGCGAAACCAAGTCTAGTGGGGATGGTGACTCAAAAGGCTGTCCCAGAAAAATCAAAGTCAACGGTTCCTGGAAGAGCGTTTGTCGTGACTGGTCAAAATGTGAGGAACCAAAACGAGGTGATCACTGGTAAGCTAATCATAAATTCTTGTGAAGTTTATACCTTACTAGATACCGGTGCTACCCATTCATTTATCTCTCCTACTTATGCTCAACGTTTAAATTTGACTCCGGAGAAATTAGACTTTGACCTATCTATGGAAACTCCGTTAGGAGAAACTTTCATAACATCCACTATTTATAAATTTTGTTTGATCCAAGTTGGCACCATCACATTACCTATTGACCTTATCTCTTTAAAGATACTTGCTTTTGATGTGATTTTAGGGATTGATTGGTTAACTACTCATCATGCCAAAATTGATTGTTTTCGTAAGGTTGTTAGTTTTCATATTCCTAAACAACCTGTTGTTCGAATTCAAGCAACTAAACCATTAAAATCAATCACTGTTATATCAAGCCATAAAGCCCATTCGTTTATTAAAAAATGGATGTCAAGCTTTCTTAGCCCATGTTATGGATTTGAATAAAGACACGTCATATTTGAATAATATTCCTGTTGTTATTGACTTTCTTGACGTATTTCCTGAAGAACTTCCCGGTCTACCCCAGAACGTGAAGTTGAATTCTTTATTTATCTTGAACCTGGTACAAAGCCCATTTCTAAAACCCCATATCAAATGGCTCCTATTGAACTTCAGGAGTTAAAGGTCCAATTACAGGAGTTGTTGGACATCGGTTTCATTCGTCCTAGTACATCTCCTTGGGGTGCTCCTATTTTATTCGTAAAGAAGAAAGACGGGAGTATGCGACTTTGTATCGACTACCGAGAATTAAACCATATCACTATCAAGAATAGGTATCCGCTACCTCGTATTGATGACCTGTTTGACCAGTTACAAGGAGCACAATTCTTTTCAAAAATCGATCTTCCTTCTGGATATCATCAACTGAAGATTAGAACCGAGGATATTCCAAAGACTGCCTTTAGAATTTGGTACGGGCATTATGAATTCTTAGTCATGTCCTTTGGATTGACTAATGCTCCTGCGACTTTTATGGATATGATGAACCGAGTATTCAAGGAATATTTGGATCAGTTCGTTGTTGTTTTTATTGATGACATCCTCATATATTCCAAAAGTCGTGAAGATCATGAGCACCATTTGAAGCTGGTACTTCAAAGGCTTCGTGAAAAACAAGTTATATTCTAAGTTGAAGAAATGCGAGTTCTGGCTTGAGGAAGTAGTATTCCTTGGGCACATGGTGTAACGCCCCGAAATCTGGTCTATTTTTACATCCGAATTCCGTACGTCACGATCCCATCTTCTTCCAAACATATATCATTATATAGCTAAATATAACGACATACATTCTCAAATCCTAGGTTCTATAACCATAAAACCTCTTTCATTACAAATAATGATAATTACATTATTCTTTACATCTTGTACAAGTGACTTTTATCCGCCACCAAGGATACATAATCGTTCATTAAACTATTCTATTGTTTAATTCTATCATTCTATATTACAAGTCTTCGCTTGATCTTCATGCTCATTCATATAATGAATGGCACATCATCTAGATACCGATCAGCTTAATCTTTACGGGATCCTTAAGTTCTTTCTAACATCGTTCGCTGAAAATATTTTTATTTAAAGCAAGTGTGAGCATTCAATTGCCCAGCAAGTCATACAGTTGAACAAACAACTTAAAGGATTCAACCATTCTTTTAAGACCTCAATAACCGAAGAAAGGTTATGAAGCAGCTTGAATAATAGGAATAGTCTTGATTCCTATCATCTTAAAACATCAGTTACATGCACTTTGAAATACATTCATTCTCTACTATCTTTCATGCACATTATGTCTGGCTAGAATCAATAGCACAGACTTATCAATAACGGTTCATGTAAAAACAGAACATGCTCATATTGAACAGTTAAATAACAAAACAGTTCATATCATAGAAACACCGAAGTGTTCACATTTTGGCACAAGGCCTCATACATTCTACCACCTTGTACAAATATCATACATTTGCACATAGACAGAACTTCTCAAGTTCAACATCTGTGAAGTATTAGAAACTAGCATTCATTTAAAATATGAATGAAGTTAGGAAACTTGCCTTACGCATACCACTCGACTTATAGTTTACTGTTTGAATCGCGCTCATTCCAATTCCTATGCAGCACATAAGGAAATAACACGTGTACCAATTAGTCATATACTTGACTTACGCATTGGTTTACTTTACTTTACTTCTTAGGGTTCATGTTCTTACAAACTAAGTTTACGCGACCAACTTCCTTTACCGGTTAACGGCTTCCTGACATACGGAGATGTCTTACTCAATACGTTCATTATCTTTGATGATTTACATTCTGATCTTCTTCTTATAACTTTTCTAGGACTCAGCACACATCGCGTCTCTGCTAGTAGTCCATATGGTACTCTGAGTGGTTTCCCACAAACAACCAACAAATAAGTTCACGTCTCATCTACACTACCCATACAGTGAGTTAGATCGGTTGCTAGTTTTTTATATACCTTTGCTCTCCTAAGGAATTGTTTAGCCCAGCTCCCATATGTCAACCATCAAAGGTTACGATTGTACTACAACCTAACTTACCTTAACTTATCCGAACTATTAAACTATAATGTTCATTAAGTCAAATTGATATTCCTTATGGCTTTCTGATAAAAAATTGCCATACCTCAGGATTCATTCATCATCGTCTAAGTCATACAGTCTTTTGTATACTCAGAACGATCATTTCATATTCATTCTATGCATTTATAGCGTTAAGCATTTTACGCTACCTTATTCTTATCTTACAATGTCCGGTTCATTCGACTCGGAGCGTCATCCAAGTTATAAACATTAACTCGGCTTCTTTTTACGTTATACATACCTCTCTAATTGACTTTCTTCACCGTTCACGAGTTTAATCAATAGTCTTCGCTATCCTACGGTCAAACAATACACGGGGTGTAGGTTCTACCCGTTTAATATTTGCGTACACTTAACCTTCACGTCGGTTAAAATGTTCAACGCTTACATTTCATTGTAACATTCTCATCCGACTTATATTTTGCTTTCAGTAATCTTATTACCATTCGCTACGGCTCTCTTGATACCATTTGTATCTTACTTACTACCTTTGTTAATGTCTAAGTCATACAACCAGGGTATACTTAGAACGTTCGTCCGACGTGAATACGATTTACGAGGATCATTTACGTATTCAACGTTCATGTTACTCGTCTATTAACCTCTCATTCAACCTTTACTCAAGGTTTTAATTACTTTCAATTATTATCTATCCCATGAACCCCATGTTCTTTGTTCTTTCTTAATGTCGAAGACCGATCGTTCTTCGCAACAACATTGTGTTCACAGCGTCTATACGCTTTACATTCATCTTACATTACCATAACATAACATCGAAATGTTATTGATTACCCTCGTTACTCAACGTCTAAGGAATCACAATCATAGTAATCCCTCACGTTCGTTTCATCACGATTACGGTCCCTGGATATCGGTTACGTAATCTAGCGTTTACATTCTTTTAGTCTCGTTTAATCTTTCTGTTCAACCTTTACTAAAGGTTTAACTAAATTGATTAAGTGTTACATTAATTGAACTACATGTTCATATTTCTTTCTTATACATCCCCCGAGAAATTGAGCAATAAAAATCTCATTTCTGGCTTTCTCTCTTGCACTTGTGGCGTATTGTGCCTTCCTTCTCTTTTCTTCTCTCTTCATGCATACTACTTAGCGGCTGACTAATGGCTAAGCTTCATGTCATGTATTGTTTGCCGCCTCCAAGGAACGACTCGCGTTGCGGCACCGAGTATGAAATTTAGAAAATATTTCTAAGTCTTTTACAATCTTGAGACGCGTACATTACGATCTCATAACTTCTTCGTTATAACTCGGAACGAGGTCGTTCCAATGCCATTTTCTTCCTTCTCTTACGTACTTCGATTACCCACAGACAAAAATTCATTTTGAATCCGTTAACATGCCATTCATTTGGCTTAATCTTCGCTCTTCGTTCTTTTTACGCTTTTAACGTTCTTCGCTCGTTCGTCCGTAATTCGGTCATCCGAACTCAGAACTCGTTCGTTCTTGATTCCACAACTCACGTTTTCTACATTCTCTTACATTCTTATGAAACCCTACATGTTCGGGTTCATTTACTAACTTTCAAATTTTTGTTTGTCTTTTACGAAAATTTCGCAATAACTTCGTTATAGCTCAATTTTAATCCGTTCTTCATGAACGTTTCTAACGCTCCTAACCAAGCAAGAAGCAACTAACTTATGCACGATGCTTTTAAACTTATCCACCAACAACATTTACACTACGATGGTTTTAAATTTGTCCATCAACAACATTCTACGCGTTCTTCGTGTTCTTTGTCCGTTCTTCATTTTAATCGATATTTTGGATTATGATTCTACTTTTTCTTGGAATTTGATGTTATAGAACATCATTCCTTACTAATTTAACCTAATCATTCATAAGATTCATTCGGATCGCTCAAAATCCTTACGAATCTTATACTTCCTTAAGAAATTTATAAACTAAATTTCTTATCCTTATTTCTTAATTTTCTCATGATTTCAACCATATGAAATCATTCTTAACTTCATCTACTTCTTATCTTCATTAAGTTATGTTTTTAACATATTAAACTTAAAGAAAATAATAGAAGAAACTAGGGTTCGGATTACCGTTCTTCTTTAATCCTCTTCCGTTAGACCAAGCCGGCGATTTGCGAGCTTTTCTATTTCTCGATCACTTTTGATCCGAGAATTCATGCTCATACTCTTCCTTATTCTTCTTCTCCAAGCTCTCAAGCTCTCTCTCTAAGGTGTAGGATTTTCAAAAATCCAAAATAATGAATTTAAGCTTTCTATTTATAGAAAACCAAAGTTTAGGGCAAATCGGTCATGCCGTCCCCACCTCCTTACTATTCCAAACATAGCCACCAAGTTTACTTGGTCACCATCCTTACTTGGTGACCAAGTGGCAGCCCCTTATGCCCATGGGTCATCCCCATGGGTTGCCCCATAGGTTTTACCCATCCGGTGACACATCGGTTTGATCCGCGGTTAATTTCTTTGGATCGGGCTTAATCCTAATTCTTCTTGGGCCTAACTTGGGCTTAACTTCACAAATCATTGGGCTTGACATAATCCAAGTCCAATTGGATTCTACAAAAGTCTATGAACACTAAGTCCATTAAGACTTATCGTATTCTACGCATTCCTTTCTCGTATTCTCATATTTTCGTATTCTCTTTATATTTAACTCGTACGATATTCGTATTATACATCGTACTATTTTTCTTTCTATACTCGTGTAATAACTCGCATCATACTCGTATTTCTCACGCATAATAACCCTAGTTATTATAGGTACTCATTACATTCACGGAACTCACTTTTCCTAACCCTTAGATTTTGAGTCCGCAGGCGAAAACTTCGTTTTTGCCATAATTGAAATATTATTGAATATTCCATCACGTCTCAAGATTTCACGCAATCAATAACTTCTCGGAATTTCAAAATAAATCTCCGAGCAGAAACGGGTGAATAGTGCCTATTTTGTCTTTTTCCCCAAAAAATATTTTATTCTCGGAAAACTTTTATTTTCGTCTTGAAAATTCTTACTCGTTCAATCTAGCTCGTAGCCAGAATCCTCCCGATTAATAATCATTCTAGGTTATAGAACGATTAATAAACACATAGCACATAATAGTATTAATAAAAATTCATTTTATTAATAACTAATTCTTTAAACTTAAATTCTAGACAATCTGATTTTCCGGGTTGTCACATTCTTCCCTCCATAAAAAAATTCCGTCCTCGGAATTTCTTAAAACCAAACCCTTACACGGGTCCTCACATTCTCCCCTTCTTCAAAGAATTTCGTCCTCAAAATTTTAGCTTACCCTTCTTCTCAACTTCTCTTCAAAGAAGTTCTTATCTTTCATACATTCCCTACCCTTCATAACTTATCAAGAATCATGAAGCGAAAGGAATAACTAGGAATATAAGGATTCCTTTAAAACATTTCATTCTTTTGCTGAGGGGTGAAATCGACCATGAACTCTTACTAGGTTAAACAGCCTCTCGCCGTAAACCTTTCTTACACGGTAAATTTACAATCACAAAGAAGGTAAACTAGCTCTTCCATACGTAGGTGATCAGGCTATCGTATAACCCCATTTCAGGGTATGTTCACCTCAGACTTAGATTCCGCACCAAAACAATTTGGTTCGGCATAGGTCTTTAAAGAAAGCTCGATTTTCTTTTAATCATGACATACCATTCGTCTTAGCCAAATCAAGTAGCTTAGACCATATCAATAAATTGGATATCAACTTGAAACATTCGTCTAGTTAGCTCACTTGACATCGACTACTTCTTTAAATTCTTTTACAATACATCAAAACGTTTCATGACGTCATGATACCGTACTCTTCACAGTACGTTGAGGACTTCGTCAGTTTATGACTTCGTCATTATACATCATACCATAGCGGTTTGTTGATCCTAAGATCACATCCCACCAGGTTCAATTGCATTAACAACTCCATCTTTTTACCATCCTTGCATCAAATGCACTGATGATATAAAATTCATTTTGATATTTCAAATCAATTTCGATCTAGCCAAAACAATTAGCATAGACATACCATGAATAGTTCTTTTAAAAGCCATTGGTTCCAAAAGTCGAACCAATTCTTTCATTTTCCAAAACGCGCACATTAGCACGATTTTAAGAAATTTCGAAATCTAGCATAATTAGATGACTTGGAATATCTTATTCTCCATCTTCCGTTATTGTCTTACTGTGATAATACTTAAACTTCTTTAGCACCTTCAATGCTAAGTCTACAAAAAATACTTTGTTTTCAGTCTAAACATCTCTATACCCTAGTACAGTCCATCAACTTACCACACATTATGAGTTCAGGAACTTTCCACAATAATATGAGTTTAAGAACATCCAAACAGACCATAGGCGTCCATTCGCTGAAACAGTCAAAAAAATACCATATTATTATGAGTCACGAACTTACCATAAGTATGAGTTTTAAGAACTCGCACCTACCTTATCATTCTATACCTATCAAGTATATACATGAGAAAAGATTCACCTTCTCATCATACATATCTTAATAGCGCGACCAATTCCAATGATTATCACTGTAATAAACTGAGTAGTTGTTACACCAAGCACAAACCTCTGCCTATACAAAGGTTCATACAACTCAGCCATCACATGAGTCCTCAATTGAAATCTTACAACTTCTACACTTCTCTTTACTTAATACGAATTTTCTTTAATTTGTATGCTATTCTTTACAACTCAATCTGAGTTCTTCTTTCCCGTACTACTTCGTAGCACCATTCATTTATAACATTAGCTATAAATCAATCATCGTTTAACAGCTCATCTGTTACTACGATTTACTATGATCACGTGGTGATCTTCTTATCCTTCTGTCTACTATTATAGTCTTAGGTACTCTTACCTAAGATTTATAACCTAGCAGCTCTGATACCAACCAGTAACGCCCCAATATCCGGTCTATTTTCACATCTGGATTTCGTACGTCACGATCCCATCTTCTTCCAAATATACATCATTATATAGCTAAATATAACGACATACGTTCTCAAATCCCAGGTTCTATAACCATAAAACCTCTTTCATTACAAATAATGATAATTACATTATTCTTTACATCTTGTACAAGTGACTTTTATCTGCCACCAAGGATACATAATCGTTAATTAAACTATTCTATCGTTTAATTCTATCATTCTATATTACAAGTCTTCGCTTGATCTTCACGCTCATTCATATAATGAATGGCACATCGTCTGGATACCGATCAACTTGATCTTTAAGGGATCCTTAAGTTCTTTCTAACATCGTTCACTGAAAATATTTTTATTTAAAGTAAGTGTGAGCATTCAATTGCCCAACAAGTCATACAGTTGAACAAACAACTTAAAGGATTCAACCATTCTTTTAAGACCTCAATAACCGAACAAAGGTTATGAAGAAGCTTGAATAATAGGAATAGTCTTGATTCCTATCATCTTAAAACATCAGTTACATTCACTTTGAAATACATTTATTCTCTACTCTCTTTCATGCACATTCTGTCTGGCTAGAATCAATAGCACAGACTTATCAATAACGGTTCATGTATAAACAGAACATGCTCATATTGAACAGTTCAATCACAAAACAGTTCATATCATAGAAACATCGAAGTGTTCACATTTTGGCACAAGGCCTCATACATTCTACCACCTTGTACAAAAATCATACATTTGCACATAGATAGAACTTCTCAAGTTCAATATCTAAGAAGTATTAAAACTAGCATTCATTTAAAATATGAATGAAGTTAGGAAACTTGCCTTACGCACATCTACAGCTTATAGTTTACGCTGAGCTGTTCATTCCAATTCCTATGCAGCACATAAGGAAATAACACGTGTACCAATTAGTCATATACTTGACTTACGCATTGGTTTACTTTACTTTACTTCTTAAGGTTCAGATTCTTACAAACTAAGTTTACGCGACCAACTTCCTTTACCGGTTAACGGCTTCCTGACGTACGGAGATGTCTTACTCAATACGTTCATCATCTTTGATGATTTACATTCTGATCTTCTTCTTATAACTTTTCTAGGACTCAGCACACATCGTGTCTCCGCTAGTAGTCTATATGGTACTCTGAGTGGCTTCCCACAAAACAAACAAGTTCTCGTCTCATCTACACTGCCCACACAGTGAGTTAGATCGGTTGCTAGTTTTGTATATACCTTCGCTCTCTGAAGGAATTGTTTAGCCCAGCTCCCATATGCCAACCATCAAAGGTTACGATTGTACTACAACCTAACTTACCTTAACTTATCCGAACTATTAAACAATAATGTTCGTTAAGTCAAATTCATATTCCTTATGGCTTTCTGGCAACTAATTGCCATACCTCAGGGTTCATTCATCATCGTCTAAGTCATACAGTCTTTTGTATACTCAGAACGATAATTTCATATTCATTCTACGCATTTACAGCGTTAAGCATTTTACATTACCTTATTCTTATCTTACAACGTCCGGTTCATTCGACTTGGAGCGTCATCCAAGTTATAAATATTAACTCGGCTTCTTTTACGTTATACATACCTCTCTAATTCAACTTCTTCACCGTTCACAAGTTTAATCAATAGTCTTCGCTATCCTACGGTCAAACCATACACGGGGTGTAGGTTCTACCCGTTTAATATTTGCGTACACTCAACCTTCACGTCGGTTAAAGTGTTCAACGCTTACATTTCATTCTAACATTCTCATCCGACTTATATTCGGCTTTCAGTAATCTTATTACCGTTCGCTACGGCTTTCTTGATACCATTCGTATCTTATTTACTACCTTTGTCAAAGTCTAAGGCATACAACCAGGGTATACTTAGAATGTTCGTCCGACGTGAATACGATTTACGAGGATCGTTTACGTATTCAACGTTCATGTTGCTCGTCTCTTAACCTCTCATTCAACCTTTACTCAAGGTTTTAATTACTTTCAATTATTATCTATCCCATGAACCCCATGTTCTTTGTTCTTTCTTAATGTCGAAGCCATACAGATCATTGTATGCTAAGACCGATCGTTCTTCGCAACAACATTGCGTTCACAGCGTCTATACGCTTTACATTCATCTTACATTACCATAACATAACATCGAAATGTTATTCATTACCCTCGTTACTCAACGTCTAAGGAATCACAATCATAGTAATCCCTCACGTTCGTTTCATCACGACTACGGTCCCCGGATATCGGTTACGTAATCTAGCATTTAGATTCTTTTAGTCTCATTTAATCTTTCTGTTCAACCTTTACTAAAGGTTTAACTTACTTGATTAAGTGTTACATTAATTGAAATACCGTTCTTCTTTAATCCTCTTCCGTTAGACCAAGCCGGCGATTTGTGAGCTTTTCTATTTCTCGATCACTTTTAATCCGAGCATTCATGCTCATACTCTTCCTTATTCTTCTTCTCCAAGCTCTCAAGCTCTCTCTCTCTAAGGTGTAGGATTTTCAAATATCCAAAATAATGAATTTAAGCTTTCTATTTATAGAAAACCAAAGCTTAGGGCAAATCGGTCATTCCGCCCCCACCTCCTTACTATTCCAAACTTAGCCACCAAGTTTACTTGGTCACCACCCTTACTTGGTGACAAAGTGGCCGCCCCTTATGCCCATGGGTCATCCCCATGGGTTGCCCCATAGGTTTTACCCATCTGGTGACACATCGGTTCGATTCGCGGTTAATTTCTTTGGATCGGGCTTAATCCTAATTCTTCTTGGGCCTAACTTGGGCTTAACTTCAAAAATCACTGGGCTTGACATAATCCAAGTCCAATTGGATTCTACAAAAGTCTATGAACACTAAGTCCATTAAGACTTATCGTATTCTACGCATTCCTTTCTCGTATTCTCGTATTTTCATAATCTCTTTATATTTAACTCGTACGATATTAAGTATTATCGTCAGTCTTATTCTTCTTTTATACTCAGATAATAACTCAGATCATACTAAGTATTTCTCACGCATAATAACCCTAGTTATTATATCGTACTCATTACATTCTTGAAACTCACTTTTCCTAACCCTTAGGTTTTTGAGTCCGCAGCGAAAACTTCGTTTTTGCCATAATCGAAATATTATTGAATATTCCATCACGTCTCAAGATTTCACGCAATCAATAACTTCTCGGAATTTCAAAATAAATCTCCGAGCAGAAACGAGTGAATAGTACCTATTTTGTCCTTTTCCCCGAAAAATATTTTATTCCCGGAAAACTTTTATTTTCGTATTGAAAATTCTTACTCGTTCAATCTAGCTCGTAGCCAGAATCCTCCCGATTAATAATCATTCTAGGTTATAGAACGATTAATAAACACATTGCACATAATATTATTAATAAAAATTCATTTTTATTAATAACTAATTCTTTAAACTTAAATTTTGGACAATACGATTTTTCGGGTTGTCACACGTGGTGTCAAAACATGGATTATCTGTTGACCCGGCAAAGATTGAAGCAATACAAAGTTGGGAGCAATCAAAGTCGGTGACTGAAGTACGTAGCTTTCTGGGCTTAGCTGGTTATTATCAGAGATTCGTTGAAGGATTTCTCGAATCGCTACTCCATTAACTCAGCTGACTCGGAAAGATATAAAATTCATATGGAGCAAGGAATGCGAGGAGAGTTTCCAAGAGCTTAAGAGGAGACTCATTTCGGCACCTGTTCTGACAATACCATTTGGTTCGGATGGATTTGTTATCTACAACGATGCTTCAGGCAAAGGGTTAGGATGTGTTCTCATGCAACATGGGAAAGTCATAGCCTATGCCTCGCGACAACTTAAAGAATATGAGAGGAATTATCCTACTCATGATCTAGAGTTGGCAGCAGTCAATTTCGCGCTAAAGATCTGGAGGCACTATCTATATGGGGAGAAAGTGGAGATATATTCAGACCATAAAAGCCTCAAATATTTCTTCACCCAAAAGAACTCAACATGCGGCAGCACGACGTTGGCTCGAAAGCTATTGAAAGATCTGCGACCATACCATTCAATACCATCCCGGAAAAGCGAATGTGGTAGCCGAATTTATTGAGTAGAAGATCATACGGCGAACGAGCGTGCGATGTTGTCAACACAAAGGCCCATTTGGTGTGATTTACAAAAGATGAAGACAGAATTCAAGACTCCGGGGACCCATGCAATGATGTCAAGTATATGTATAGAACCAACTTTAATCGAAAAAGGTAAAGTTGCTCAAGCCACAGACCCGGAGCTGATGAGTATGAAGAAGAAAGTGCAAGAAGGTGCTATTCCAGAAGCAAGAATCGATGAAGAAGGAATACTTCGAGTCCACTCCAGACTTTGTGTTCCTAACGATTCTGATTTGAAGTACAAGATTATGATGGAGGCACACAATACACCATTTGCAATTCATCATGGAAGTGCCAAAATGTATCGTGATCTTCGACATACATTTTGGTGGAACAATATGAAGAGAGAGATTGCAAAGTTTATCTCGAGGTGTTTAACTTGTCAACGTGTAAAGGCGGAGCATCAAGTGCCAACGGGTCCATTGCAACCACTTGAGATTCCAAAATGGAAGTGGAAACACATTACCATGGATTTTTTTACGGGTCTTCCCACGGTTTCTCAAGGTATAAATGCTATTTGGGTTATTGTTGATAGATTAACCAAGTCTGCTCATTTCTTGACGATACGGGAGACTTATTACCTTGAACGTTTTGCTAGTATATAGGTGAATGAGATTGTGAGGTTGCATGGCATGCCAGTATCTATAGTTTCGGATCGTGAGCCAAGATTCACTTCAAGATTTTGGGTTAGCTTAGAAAAGCTATGGGCGCAGATTTACGGCGATTCGGCATACCATCCTCAAACGGACGGGCAATCAGAGAGGACTATTCAAACTCTTGAAGATCTATTAAGACTCTGTGTCCTAGGCTTCAAAGGCATTTGGGAAAAGTATTTACCATTTGTGGAATTCTCCTACAACAACATGTATTATTGCATGTTGCTCCATGGAAGGGAGTTACATGATTCAGGAAAAGAGGAAAGCTCAATCCATAATTTATTGGTCCATTTCAGATTCTTGATCGAGTAGGAAATGTGGCCTAAAGACTCGCATTACCTCCAAGTATGTCTCGTGTTCATAATGTTTTTCATATATATGTGCTACGTAAATATGTGAAAGACCCGAACCACGTTATTGAGCTAGAACCGGGCGAGATAGCCGAAGACTTAACGTACTAGGAGGTACCTGTCAAGATCTTGGAAGGAAGGAGCATGTCCTACGCACAAAGGTCATACCACAAGTTAAAGTTTTGTGGAGGAACCTTGCTATTGAGGAAATGACCTGGGAGTTGGAAACAGAAATGAAAGCGAGGTATCCTCATCTTTTCGAAACACCAAGTACGTACGTTAATTTCGAGGATGGGAGGTTGTAAGACCCAGCTTATTATTAATGAAATTAAATTTCCTCTATTTATTATTTTGAAAAAGTAAGGGTTGATTTGATTAATGTGGTTAGTTATGGGTAAAATGCGCAAATATTTTAAATAAGCAAGTGGTTATAAAATATTCATTTTTATCGAAGAATATTCGTTTGGTCGTGGAATAATCTTACTGTCGAGGAATATTCGTACGACGGCGCAACCTTGTGTGGGCCCCATAACGGAAAGCGATTTGATGAAGAAAACGACAAATATAAGTTGTTTATAAATAACGGCGTAGTTGTTACAATTAATCTTGTTGGAATACTCGGTGGTTAAAACACGATGTCTACGTTGTTGCACATAGCACGCAAGTATTGCACCATTTATTGATTCTTACGTAAGAAAGCGTTACTCGATAATTTTTACAATAATTATTGTTCAAGATTTTATTTTATTGATTCAATAATTGTTGCGTTGATATTTTATATTCTTGTTGTTTCAATAATTGTCACTACACGATATTTTCCATTATCGAAGCAATAATTCATATTATCCGAATAATATTATTAGATAACATTATTGGCAATATCTAGAAAGTTACGCCTATGGAGAGATTTGGTCACCTAATTGCATGGCCAAGATGAAGGAGAAATACTTATTGGAAAGCCCCCTCTTCCTGAGAACTACTGGGTTGTCGATGATTGTAATTACTGTAATATTATTTGTGAATAATTAATTATTAATTTATATGATGAGGAAAATATTGATTTTATGTGGATATAGATGGAGAAAATTTTAATGTGACAATTGTTGAAAAATTAATATTTTATCTTTTTCGATAAAATAATTTATTTAAATATATTATTATATTTTAATAATATAATAATGGTGATATTTTTACAATGAATGTGGGATATCTGAGTACATGAGGAGAAAGAGTATTTTTGTTGCAATAAATATTTAAAACATGTTTTTCATGTTGGTGAACCCCATTTCTTGACTGAAATTTGATTATAGCTTGTAAAATCGTCCGTTTGTGGATTTCGGTCAATTTATGTTTGGAATTTGGAAAAACTTTCTTCTACAAAGTTGTAGAGAATGGAATTTCCTATGGAAAGGACATGGGATTCAAATTTTTCTGATAAAAGTGCTATTTATTATGAATTATTGAAGTTCCGAAATTCCAAAATAATTGATTTTTGGAAGTTTTAATTATTTTTATTATGAAAAACGTTTTTGCCATTAATTGTGGGTCTTGCATGTGATGTAAGTTGCTGAATTCAGATCTAGGAAAGTGGGCGTAAGAAATTTGTATATATATTAATAATTTATTAAATTTTTTGTATTAGTATTCTAAGCAATTTCCTATAAATAGGGTGCTTAGTTAGAATTGAAAATCACACCAGAAACTAAAGTTTTCTCTCTCTTTCTCTCTCTATATATTGAGCGTATTCTTGTGAGTATTTTAAGACTTTGGGTGTTGCTATACGGTGCAAGTTCCTTCAGCTCTATATCCAGTATTCCAGTAAGAAGTACTGTCTTTTCGAGGTAAGGGATATTTTTTTTTAAATGATATTATTTCTTTCAATATCATTATGCCAAAATATTGGGAGTATTTTTCTTGTTAAATTCTTGTCTTTTAGTGTCGGGATTACTATTCACGTATACGGCACTATTCACGAATACAACACTATTCACAGAACAATTAAATTTTTCGTTTTTCGTCCAAAATATCTATTATGGATACTAGCTTTGATTGTATCCATGTTTTGATCATTCTTGAATTTTACTCCACTATGATTATCTATGAGGTATTTTTGGACATGGATAAACTGAAATACGAATCCTTAATATTTGTTATTTTGTTTCACTAGATTTGTTTCCTTTAAAATATTTTTCATCATCCTTAGTCCTAAATGATGATATTATTGAATATCTTTGGCCTGTAGTGCAAAGATGAATGATTTCTGATGAATATCTTTGGCCCGTAGTGCAAAGATGAATAGGTGTTTAGATGAACATGACCAACTGATGAATATCTTTGGCCTGTAGTGCAAAGATGAATATTTGATTACAGATATATATTGATTGATGTTATAGGGATAAAATATCGACGATGAACTTTTAAATTCATATATAGAAGATAGTAGATTTCATTCTCTACTTAACTCTTCTAATGAATTATTATTTCCGCTGCGAATATTGATTTAAAACTGGTTGTCTATTGTATTCTATAAGATTTTTCCCTGTTGAGGACTAACGATAATTTGTTCTATGTTATCTTAGTCATAATGTTCTTTACTGGACTAGTTGAGCTCACCCTTTTCCTTTTTGTTCCATTTTTCTTCTCAGGAGGTGAGAATGTAGCGAGTACTAGTCGGGGTGTGGAATGATGGTTCTAGAAGTTGATTTAGTAGTCCTCACTATTTTGTAAAATAGTGTATCAATAATTGTAATGAGGACTTATTTGAGTGTGGATATTGTCTAGATGACAATATTTGTATTTTAAACTCACAGTTTTTATGTTGTATTAATAAAGTTGTAGTTGTTTCTGTACCATGTATTTGGTGACTCGAAATGGGTGTTGTATACCTATTTTGGGGGCATCACATTATACGTTTTAACGTGACGCTCCAGTTTAAATTTCGTAGCCATCAAAGTTGTAGAACTCCGGTTATAGCGATTTTCGTCAGAAAATCACAAAAATTGAAATGATCATAACTTTGTCATTTTAAGTCGGAATGAGCTCATTTTTGGATAAGAGGTACTTAATACCATATATTTGCATGTCCCAAAAGGCCTTAATTTTTCTGACAATTTAAGTTGCCGAAACAGTCCCTGGAAAATCCTTTGCAGTAGCAAAAATGGTAAAATGAGTTTTTCGTACTTTGTTAAAAATATTCCATACGGAAATTTACAACTCCTTTTTCAGTGATTCCACTTGGAGATGTTAGATAACTTATCATAGTATCCTCCCAAAGGTTTCCAAAATTTTTAAATGTCTAAAAAATGACTAAACTGCCCCTACTCTTGACTGTCCAAAAATAGTCAGTTTTTCCTTAAAAGACACAAAACTGTTTTTGCTAAATCAGTCACTACGGACTATGTACTCAACATTTTTGAGTGCTACCACTTGGGTTTCGTCGATACCTTACATATCTAGCACCCCTCTTTGACGGATCGTAAAAAGAAGGTGTAGACTAAAAATGGTGGAAATCCAAAGTACATAGAAATTTTTAGGGCTCATAAACTAGAAAAATCAGTTTTCTTTATTTGTGATTTCCAACTAAAACAACACCCAATATGGGTATATCTAAACATGAAACACTCAATAACAAGTATATTCATGGTTATTGAGTTTAGAAACATATTTTCAAGATTTGATTTATAATAATCAAAAATTAATAACAAAAGGTATTTATACCTTTGATTTCCATGCTCTCCTTCTTCTTATTCCATGGATGACCCTTCTCTCTCCTCTCTACCTTTCATGGCTGCATCCCCTCTTCCTTTTCTCCTCCATAGCTGCCGAATTGCTCCTCCCTTCTCTCTCACTCTCTCTCTCTCTCTTTAGTTCTTGTTAGAATAATAAAAGAGATGAAAGAGAAAATGAATATAAGATAGATTAGATATATTAAAACTATGTCATTCCTCCTCCTTTCTCTTCCATACCATCCGGCCATGTGGCCCTAAATTACTCCCACCAATTCTCTCTCCTTCATACTTACCAAGAGGTTGCTTACAAGAATGAACAAAGTGTTAGTTGAACAAAACAATGACACCTAGCTTAATGTGATAAAATATCTTTGGAACGTGTGGTGGAAATGAATGACATGCACCACATTTTCTTTCCACCACATTCTCTCTTTCTCATTAATCATTTCATTGGTATGTGGATGATTAGCAAGCAAAGTGGCTCCTTTATTAATGTGACACCTAGCTTAATTTGGAAAAAAATCTTCTGCCAAGGTGTGGCTTAACATTGATAATGTGTAACCACCATCTCCTCTCCTTTCTTCCTACATAATCCGGCCAAGTGGCCTTAATATTCACCATGTCTTGATTTGATTTTTATTTCTTACTTAATATACCAAATGTCAAAAATGCCCCTCCTTCATTGGTTTTTACACTGGGCCACTCATTAATCTTTTGGGCTTCCCATAAATAATCTTTTGGACTTTAAATTTAATTCTCTGGGCAATGAAATATACATAGTCCAATACTTTTAATTTACATAACCTTATATATTTAATTAGGATTTCTAGTCCATTTGTTTTGGACTTTAAATCATTAATTCTACTATTCTTTTAATGTTTTGGGCTTACAAATATAATTTCTTTGGACCATAACAATTAACATATTCCAACACTTTTAATATTACCATTCCCTAATTATTTAATTAGGTTTTTCATTCCATCTAAGTTGAAATTTAAAATGTTTGCTTTTATGTATTCAATCATATAACCCAATGAGACATGTCTCAATTAGGTTTAAAATAATTTATAAGTTGAGATAATAAAATTTATCTCTTAGGTTAGTATAATCTTACATACTAACATTTTTTATTAGCACATAATCACATATATATCAGTATACACCAAACATATACACTTAAACCCTTAATCCTGAATAAATTTCCAAAAAAAATTTAAATTCACAAAATTCCTTCTCGGAAATCTCAAATCCATTCACTTATTTTATGTCTAGGTTTATTATTTAACCTTTATTCAATATTTTAAGATTTTATAAATATCCAAATTCTCGGGTTGTCACATCCATTACGGGGTCCACCAATGATTGTGCCATCGTATGAATATTCCCTGTTAAAACGAATATTCCCCGACCAATCGAATATTATATAACCACTTGCTTACTTTGCAAAATTTGTAAATAATACCCACAACTATAACATTATATCAAATCCACACCATAATATTCAAAAATATATTTCGAGAAAAATTAATCTTTATTCATAAAAGTTGGGGTCTTACAACCTCGCCTTCTTATGAAATTTCGTCCTCGAAATTAGGGTACGTACCTGGTATGTCGAAGAGGTGAGGATACCTTGACTTCATTTCAGATTCTAACTCCCAGGTCATTTCCTCAACATCGTGGTTTCTCCACACCATGATCTTCGGCTATCTCGTCCGGTTCTAATTCAATAATGTGGTTCGGGTCTTTCACATATTAACATAACATAGATATGTGAAAAATGTTATGAACATGAGACATAGTTGGCGGTAAGGCGAGTCCATAGGCCACAGTTCCTACTCAATCGAGGATTAAAAATGGGCCAATGAATCGAGGATTGATCTTTCCTCTATTTCCAAATCTCGTAACTCCTTTCCATGGAGCAACACATAACCATACATGATCTCCAATATTGAATTTCACATCATTTCGATGAAGATCATCATAACTCTTTTGTCGATCTTGTGAGATTTTTATACGTTGTCGGATCGTTTGAATCTTTTCCGTAGTCATACGTACCAACTCTGGTCCCAACAACGTTGCTTCACCCACCTCATCCCAAAGATATCTCGAGAACGACACTTTCTTCCATACAACGCCTCAAATGGAGCCATGCCAATACTTGCTTGATAACTGTTGTTGTAGGAAAACTCCACCAATGGTAAGAACTTGTCTCAACTTCCTTTGAAGTCAAGGACACATAGTCTTAATAAATCTTCAAGAGTTTGAATAGTCCTCTCCGACTGCCCGTCCGTTTGAGGATGATATGCAGAACTAAATCGTAAATCCGTGCCCATAGCTTTTTGCAAACTAACCCAAAATCGTGAAATGAATCTTGGGTCTCGATCAGAAACTATGGATACTGGCATACCATGCAATCTTACAATCTCGTTTATGTACATAAGAGAAAAATGTTCAAGTGTATAAGTTTCTCTTATCGGTAAGAAATGAGCAAACTTGGTCAATCTATCAACAAAGACCCAAATTGCATATATGCCTTGAGAAACCTTGGGAAGACCAATAACGAAATCCATGGTAATGTGCTCCCACTTATATTCTGGAATTTCAAGTGGTTGCAATGGACCTTTTGGCACTTGATGCTCCTCCTTGACTCATTGACAAGTTAGACAACTTGAGATAAACCCCTCTATCTCTCTCTTCATATTGCTCCACCAAAATGTATGTCGAAGATCACGATACATTTTGGTACTGTAACGACCGAGAAATTCGGATCTTATTGTAAAATGATTTTATTAAATTAAATAATAATAAAATTCTATTCTATGTGTTATCAAGATGGTTGTCATTGTATAACCTATTGAGGTTAGAATGTTGTAGTATTTGAGTTACGTGAACGAAGTAAAGTGTTTGAATTTCTAAGACGAAAATAAAAGTTTTTCGAGAGATTTTCCGAAAAACACTATTCATCGGTATTTGCTCGGGATATATTTTTGAATTTCTGAGAAATACGTAATGATGGAATAACAAGGTAAGATGGATTATGTAATAAAAATCTAGTTATGAAAAATGTAATATTTCTCTTGCGGACTTAATTTATATACGTTAAGGAAGGCGAAGTAGTAATGAATAAGTGATAATGGCATGATACCTTGGTATTGTACAAAATAATGAAAACGAGTATAATACGAAGTATTATACGAGTTTGTATGAAGGATGAAATATCGTATATAAATTCTATATGAATTAGAATACGAAAATAATACATAAACTATATGTATTAAGTAATGCTAATGGACTTGCATAGGTTGATTGAATTAATACAAGTCCAAGTGAATTAGTGGGAGAGGCCCAATTATTAATTAATGAACCAACTAATGTTTATTAATGCAAAGCCCAAAGGTTGATTTAATGTAAGCCCAAACTAGAATCCATGAGTTATATGACCCATGGGGCAAACCATATAAATATGGTTAATATGTGGTGACCAAGTTAATGTAATGACCAAGCCTTAAGAGTAATGACCAAGTTAAATGAGTAATGACCAAGCATAGGATAAGTGTTGTGCTAGCCAAGTAATGAATAGTAAGGAGGTGGCTTAAGGAGGTGGGTTGATTTAATGACTAATCTACCCTAGCTTTGCAATTTCTATAAATAGAGGAGGCATACAAGTCATTTGTTAGTTGTTCAAATAATCCAAAGATTATAAAGTGCTTAAGTGTTAGAGAGAATAAGCTACAAATAAGTCACTTTCATTTGTAAGAAGAAGAAGAAAGCTACCTTACCAAGAATTCAAAAGTAAGACTTCTTCTCCAATATCTTTTATCTCTACCATGATAGGTTGATAAGAAAAGATGGATTAAGAAATATGAATGATAAGAAGCAAGAAGAATGTGCAAGTCATGAACTTAAGCCACATAAGTTGGCAATAAGTCATTTGAACTTATAAAAGTTATAAACTTATTATAAGTTAACCTTGAATGTTAGTATGAAAATTATGAACTTGTAATGAGTTTATTAAGAGAAGTGATACAAGAACTTATATGATCATATGTATCATGTGTTCATAAGTAAAGTTATATGTGAAGAACATGTATAGTATGATGATTAAGAAACTTTAATTGTCATAAGTCATGAATAATAAAATCTTAAGTAGTTTATATTTTGACAAGTTATAAGCTCATAAAGAATAAGTCTAAAATCCAACAATGAATATAGGTTGTTGTAATAAGTATGTTGAGATGTTCACATGATGAATGGAATTCATTTGTAATGTTGAACAAATCCTAAGAATGAAGAATTGCCGGAATTTGCACGAATGGACGATAACAGTCGAATTCGTAAAATTCTCGAAATAGAAGTCAAATTTTGTGTTTGAACTCGGAACAATTGTTTTCCGATGGAGTCAAGTCATATTTGGCATTTAAGAGTTGCGGACTTGAAAATGAACGGATTCCGACATAGAACGAAGAAACGAGTGTTGAACGTTAACGAACGTTTATCGTTTTTGTTTAAAATGAACCAATAGGTGAATTTTTAGCAAACGAAGTCAAATAGATAAAATTCTTCCATGAACGCGTAGATTACGTAATTTGTGAACCGTTGGTTTCTGAACTAGCCAATTCGGACTTATAACGAAGAAGTTATGCGTCCGGGAAGTTCACAAAATTCAAAGACTGAAATTTTTTTCTAGTACACGAGTTCAAGAATGCATATAAACCCTAGGCTAAATGAGTCAGTCAGCAGTGCATGTAATGTTGTTCGAACACACTTCACCAAGAGTTATGCATGTATTGCTAACTATAGTACAATTTGTGGCCTTGCAGACTCCATGTCTGATCGAAAATCTTCTCGAGTGTAAGCAATAAGAACCAAAAAGTAAGGACTCGCGCCACAAATACGATCTCAAAACAAGGATGGTAATGAATGTTTCTAAGTACAAAGAAAGAAAAGCTAATTGATTCAAAAGTAAACACAACTTAAGGAATGTAATGTAACATTGTTTAAACTTTGTTAAACCTTAGGGATGTTGTATAAAGGTGGAGATAACCTAGTCGAATATAAATGCAAGGATAATGATAAACCGGAACAGATAATAACTGAATCTAATACATAATTAGATTGAGATGAAGATATGAAATAGTCATATACATACTTGATTATATGTGACCTAATGTAATGCCTTATGTGATCATGTATTGTAGAGACTTGAAATACTTGAACATAAAGTTAATATACCGTAGCAGACGCTAAAGGCAAGTATTCTAACTCTTGTCTCAGTTCAATCTGAACAAGTTTTGAAGTTCATGTATTCTTTCGCATGAATTGAAATATGTTGAAATTAAAGCCAATTCCTTTGGCTAGATTTGATGTATTGATAATCTAATCTTTTATTATCAAATGTTGCTATCTTTTGTCAACTACTTGATATGGTTTTCAAAAGAAGATTGAAATGTTAAACAAATGTTTTGTCGGTAAAACGACAGGCACGTGAGGTTGCCAAATGCTTAAACGTGCATACGTTTAATTGATGTAGTGTTGATCAACATAGAGTACAATAGGCTGATCACCTAGAAGTGCTCGTAAGTAATATCGGGCTTACGGACTTAGTTCCGGGTTGTCCTTTTTCAATAAAGAATGAATACTCGAGGTCTTTGACCGGAGTTAATGTTTTACTAAGTAATGTCATTATTGTAAAACATTTTGAAAGAAAGATGAAGTGCTATTTTGAATTATCCATAGTACTTCATAACTATTGTTCAGTTATTGAAGATATACGATTCGTGTGTGTCAAGCATGTTGTTATTAAATTGTTATACTTGTTGAGCTAGTTATGCTCACTCTTACTTGAACCATATGAATGCAGCTAAGACTGAACGTCCCGAAGGATCGAAAAGGGATAAAGGAAAAGCTAAGGAAGATTGTTAAGCTGTCTTGTAATAGTATAGGTCTATTGTTATAATGTAACTAATATTATGACAAAGAACCTTTATAATGGGAATAGAACTTGGGAAATGTAAATATTACTTTAAATATATAGAAGTTATGTTCGTTCTTTGAGACTTTTCAATTGAATGAATGTATGAATGATTGTACAGTATAACACCATCTATCGGGTTGGAAGATACCCGGATTTTGGGGCGCTACAGGTACTCCCAGGATGGATTGCAAATGGTGTGTTGTGCGCCTCCATCATGATTTTATACTTCAAGTCAGAATCGTTAGGAACACAAAGTCTAGAGTTGACTCGAAGTATTCCTTCTTCATCGATTCTTGATTTCGGAATAGCACCTTCTTGCACTTTCTTCCTCATACGCATCCGCTCCAGGTTTATAGCTTGAGCAACTTTAACTTTATCGATTAAAGTCGGTTCTACTCGTATATTCACCATCATCACATGGGTCCCTGGAGTCTTTAACTCTATCTCAATCCTTTGTATGTCATACAAATGGGCCTTTGCATTGACAATATCGCACTCGTACACGCATATGATCTTCTACTCAATACGTCAGCTACTATGTTCGCTTTTCTAGGATGGTATTGAATGGTATGATCGTAATCTTTCAATAGCTCAAGCCATCGTCGTTGCCGCATGTTGAGTTCCTTTTGAGTGAAGAAATATTTGAGGCTTTTATGATCCGTATAAATCTCCACCTTCTCTCCATACAGGTAATGCCTCCAAATCTTAAGCGCAAAAACGATAGCTGCCAACTCTAGATCATGAGTAGGATAATTCCTCTCATATTCTTTGAGTTATCGTGAGGCATAGGCTATGACTTTCCCATGTTGCATGAGAAAACATCCTAACCCTTTGCTCAAGCATCACCAGAGATGACAAATCCCTCCGAGCGGATGGTATTGTCGAGCAGTCTTTGAAATGAGTCTCCTCTTGAGTTCTTGAAAACTCCTCTCACATTCCTCGCTCCAACCGAATTTTGTATCTTTCCGAGTCAGCTGAGTTAATGGAGTAGTTATTTGAGAAAACCCTTCTACGAATCTCCGATAATAACCAGGTAAGCCGAGAAAGCTACGTACTTCGGTCACTAACTTAGGTTGCTCCCCTCTTTGAATTGTTTCAATCTTTTCCGGGTCAACAGATATTCCATGATTTGATATCACGTGCCCAAGGAATGCTAGTTCCTCAAGCCAGAACTCGCATTTCTTCAACTTGGCATATAACTTGTTTTCACGAAGCTTTTGGAGTATCAGCCTCAATTGTTACTCATGATCTTCACGACTTTTGGAGTAAATGAGGATGTCATCAATAAAGACGACCACAAAGTGATCCAAATATTCCTTGAATACTCGGTTCATCATATCCATGAAGGCAGCAGGAGCATTAGTCAATCCAAAAGACATGACTAGGAATTCGTAATGCCCGTACCGAGTTCTGAAAGCAGTCTTTGGAATGTCATCAGTTTTAATCTTCAATTGATGATATCCAAAATGAAGATGGATCTTTGAAACGAATTTGGCGCCTTGCAACTGGTTAAACAGGTCATCAATGTGAGGCAACGTGTACCTATTTTTGACGGTGACATGATTCAACTCATGATAATCAATACAAAGTCGCATACTTCCATCTTTCTTCTTCACGAATAGAACAGGAGCACCCCAAGGAGATGTACTAGGATAAATGAAACTGATGTCTAACAATTCTTGTAGTTGGGTTTTTAACTCCTGAAGTTCAATAGGAGCCATTCGATATGGGGCTTTGGAAATGGGTTTTGTACCGGGTTCAAGGTCGATTCAAAACTCGATTTAATGCTCCGAGGGTAGGCCAGGAAGTTCTTCGGGAAATACGTCAGGAAATTTATAAACAATAGAAATATCATTCAAATCTGACGTATTTTTGTTTAAATATGTGACATGAGCTAAGAAAGCTTGACATCCGTTTTTCAATAAACGAATAGCTTTATGGCTTGAGATGTCCGTGATTGATTTTAATGGTTTGGTCGCTTGAATTCGCATAATAGGTTGATTAGGAATATGAAAGCTAACAACCTTATGAAAATAATCAATTTTAGCATGATAAGTAGTTAACCAATCAATCCCTAGAATCATGTCAAATGCAAGTATTTTTATGTAAATAAGATCAACAGGTAACGTGCGGTCACCGATTTGAATCAAACAAGATTTATAAACAATGGATGTAATGAAGGTTTCTCCCAATGGAGTTTCAATAGATAAGTCTAATTTCTCCGGAGTCAAATTTAAACGTTGAGCGCAAGTAGGAGAAATAAAAGAATGGGTAGAACCGGTATCAAATAAGGTATAGACTTCACTAGAGTTTATGATTATCTAACCCGTGATCACCTCGTTTGGAATCATCGCTTTTTGGGAGGTTACGACAAATGCTCTCCCTTGAACTAGAGGTTTTGTCTTGTCTGGGACGGCCTTTGATGCCTCCGTCCCAGCTAGACTTAACTTCGGTGCACGAAAAAATCGAGCAAGGTGACCTTCTCTTCTGCAATTATAACACGCTTTGGATTGCTGCGTACAGTTCAGACTTATATGTCCCTCCCTCTGCATTTGTAACAAACGATTGGTTGTCGTTCCCCTTCCTTAACAACTCCCGTTCTTTAACAACAAGTGATGGTGATGACGTCTTTCTATCATTGTTGAATCTCCTTTTCTTGAAATTTCCACTTCTATTATGTTGGTCATGATTACCATCGAAGTAGTTACCATTTCTGGCATGATGATTCCCTCCACGTTTGTTGTCACCGTTTCAATGACTGCTACCACAGATATTATCATTTTGTCGGGTGCTCTCTCTTGGTTGGGTTGACTCGTTATTGCGCTCCAATAACTGAGCCCTATTTACAACATCTGAATACAAACACAATTTGTGAGAAATTAAATATTGACGTATCTTAGGTTTCAAACCTCTTAGAAACATCCGCGTCATTCTCTCCTCATTATCAACCAAGTGGGACGCAAACCGAGACAACTCGGCAAACTTAGGTACGTACTGTGACACAGTCATATTGTTCTGCTCCAGCTTGATAAACTATACCTCCTTCATGTGACAAATACTTTTGGGAAAGCACTTGTCGTTGAACAGTTCTTGGAATTTCTCCAAAGACATCTTCAGTGCGGCAAGTTGAGTATGCTTTACCGATTCCCACCAGTAATCTGCCTCTCCTCGCAACATAAAGGTGGCAAAGGGAACCTTTTGCTCCTCGGAGCATCCCAAGACATCAAATATCTTGGTGATCTGCTTTATCCACGTCTCCGCCTTAAGTGGTTTTGGCTCTCCAATAAACTCCGGTGGTCCCAGCTCTTTGAACTATTTAGCAGTGACCGTCCGATAGTTTCCAGTGTTTCCACCTGTATTTTGAACATGAGCCGCTTTCGCCTGATGTTGCATGAATTGTAGAAAGCCTCTGAACATTCCATCGTTCATCATTTGGTCAGTGTTGCTGTTTTCTTGAGTATTATTGTCATCCTGATGCACATTATCCTTGGTATTGATCATTGGTGACTCAACGGTCTCATTTGCTTCATTGCTTTTCTCAACATTTTTGGATGCCATTTTCAAATACTGCCACAAAACAAGGGTTAACTGACATGTCACATATTATCCGTATACTCTGACCGACTAAATAAATACCAAATAAACTTAGGTAGGTCATAATAACGATGTAATTTCCCGTCTCTCCCATCCTAGTTCTAGTCTCACATCTCAGCCAGGGATCAAATCCCTAATCTTTGATACCAACTGTGAGGCCCCCAAAATAGGTATACATCACCCATCTTGAGTCACCAAATACATGGTACATAATTTAAATACAAACTTTTTTTATACAGTACGACAAAAACGTAGTTGATAGTTTCAACACGGATAATGTCTCGTAGAGAGTATCCAAACTCAAATAAAGTCCTCATTATAATTATTATCACACTATTTCACTGAATAGTGAGGACTACTAATGCAACCATCTGGACCGTCACTCCGTTCCCTGGCTAGTCCCAGCTATATTCTCATTTTCTGAAGAGAACAATGAAAACAAAGGGTGAGCTCAACTAGCCCAGTAAAACATTTATGACTAAGATAATGAAGAATAAATTATCGATAGCCTTTAACAGTGTTAAACTGATAAAATATAATAAACATAATGTTTAACTGCAGAGGAACAAGCAATCCATTATAAGAGTCAAGCAGAGCATGATATCTACTATCTTCTATGATTTAAAAAGTTTATCATCAATTTTATCGCTGAGACTCAGCTTAATAAATAAACTGCATCATCGAATCATCCCTGCTCTACGGGCTAAGGATATTCATGTAATCATCAATGGTCATGATTATACCGAATAATCCCTAGTTATAATCATACCAACAACTGTCCATCAATGCACTACAGACCAATGAGGATTTTCTACCACATCATTTCTAACATTACGGTCATGATTATACCGAATAATCCATGGTCATAATCATACCAATCAATAATACATCTATGCACATAAGCCACATATGACTTTTATCACAATATAAGCATGAGGATGATGACAGTGATATAAGAATTCAATTAAAAGAAAGCAAAGGATAAAATTTTAAAGATTCATAACTTAATTTATCCAGAATTCAATAATGTCTAAATTGTCAACATGATACTACTTTGTGGAGTAAAATTCAAGAATAATATTGTATCAAAAATAATTTGGACAACAAAGAAATCAATTTTTATCATGAATAATTCTCCGGGTGAATAGTACCCGAATGAATAGTACCCTATGAATAGTACTTCAAGAATAGTACCCCATGAATAGTACTTTGTGAATAGTACTGTAAAAATGAATACTACTCAAGGACGGTACTCCTACATGAAAAGCTTAAAATTTAACAAGAATGTGTAGAAAATATCCTTGTAAAACGATACTAGATGAAGAGCAAATTTCAAGGATATTCTACTAATTTCACAGAGTATAGAAGCAATACTTTAACAAAATGAGGGTGTAATCAGGAATACGAGACGAAATAATATTACTCACATACTACAGAGTATGGAAGAAAATATTATTCCTATGAATACTGAACAAAATAATATCCCTTACCTCAGAAGAAGACTGGATATTGGAATAGTGAGGTAGAAGGCTTCTCTTCTACTTTCTCTCTAAAGCTTCTCTCTCTATACCTTCTCTTTCTATAATTGCTCTTGTGAGTCTTAGTGAATTGGTGAGAATTAAAGAAGAATGAGCTTCTATTTATAAGAAGATATAGTTTCGATAATTGCACATTTTGGGGCTTGAAATATTACAGTATAATACCTCCATCTTTTCTTTCATTGTTAATTTAGTCCTGCAAGTATTATAAAACTTGCACCACCTCCCCTAATAGTACATCTTGTGAATCAATAGTACAATAATGTAAATCAATAGTACAATCGTGTGAAAAAATAATTACAGTATAGTACCTTCATCTATACCTCCATTTTTAATTTAGTCATGCAAGTATTATCAATCTTGCACCACCTCCCCTAATAGTATATTCATGTGAATCAATAGTACACATATGTGAACAAATAGTTATAAGCATGTGAATTAATAGCAATTAATTGCTTATTTATCCGTTTAATTAATCGATTAGTCAATATAACCTCCAGACATCCATTATTATTGAAATAGATGTCGATTTCCACTAACACTAATAATCCCAACACAATGAAAATATCAATTTCATCTTTAATCAACACGAACTTATTCAGCATTAATATTATAACTCATAATATTTAACAACCAGATCATTCCCAGGAAAGAGGGGGCTTTCCGATAAGGATTTCTCCCTATTGACGCGCAATTAGGTGACCAAACCTCTCCTTGACAGAACTTTCTAGACATTGTCAATATTGTAAATAATAATAGGAATAACTTTGTCGTCTCAATTATTGATTTAATAATAATAAATATTATGCGATGATAATCTTGTGATAATAATTGAATCAATAATATGAGAGATATTATCGAAGAATTCATCGTAGCAAGAATTGAGTATAACTGAGTGACTTCTCACATAAGCATCAATAATCAATACCATGTGCTACTATGCAACCACGCGTATTACTGTAATTTTACCACCTGCTAGTTCACCAGTTTAATGGTAAAACTTTCGCCGATATTTTTATAAAAAGATAATTCTGTCGTTTTCTAACTACGACAATACTTCCGTTGTGGAGTCCACCAATGATTGTGTCGTCGTACGAATTTTCCCTGTTAAAACGAATATTCCCTAACCAATCGAATATTATATAACCACTTGTTACTTTGCAAAAATTGTAAATAATACCCACAACTATAATATTATATCAAATCCACACCATAATATTCAAAAATATATTTCTAGAAAAATTAATCTTTATTCATAAAAGTTGGGGTCTTACAATCCCAATTGAGTGAATACCGATAGAGGCATCAAGTTTATACTTACCCTCAAGTTTCATATGCATTTGTTGAAAGAAAACTTTCCAATGGAGCATGGTATTGTGAAACTACCAGGGTCTTTAAGCTTTGGAGGTAGCTTATATTTCAAAACCGCATTGCACTCTTGTGTCAAGGCCACTGTCTCATAACTCTAATTTCTTCTTTCTTGATAGAATGCCTTTCATAAACTTTGTGTAGCTTGGCATTTTCTCTAAAGCCTCTACGAATGGTATACTGATCTGCAGTTTCTTAAAGACCTCCAAGAACTTAGCAAACCGTTTGTCTTCTCTTTGCTTTTGCAGTCTCTATGGATAAGGAACAGGTGGGTAAACAAGTGATGGTTTGGTTGTGGCTTTCTCAGCCAACTCCTTATGATTTGTCTCAACTACCCGCTGCTCAGAACCCCTATCAGATAAGCCATTCTCTAGGTTAACTGCTCATTAGAGCGACCGTGCCAGATTTCCTTCAATATTTGGCGCGGGCGCGCCAGCCTCCAATCCTGTAGTCTGTTTCCCTAATCTCAATGTAATAGCTTGACATTGCTCTTTCCCTTCCCTTCTTGGATTGGCTTCAGTGTTACTTGGTAGAGCCCCTTGCGGTCTATTGTTCAATATGTTGGCCATCTGGCCCATTTGAGTCTCCAAATTCTTAATAGCCACTGCTTGGCTCTTTATCATCACTTCGATGTTCGCCATGTATTTCAACATCATTTCTTCCATCTCTAACTTCTTTTCTGGCTAAGGGATAGGAGGTGGATAATGTTGGTGTTGTTGTTGAAATCTAGGAGGGTAAGGAGGTTTAGGTGCATACTACTGATGAGATTGTTGTGGTTGATACTGTTGTTGTTGAGGTTGGTATTGTTGTTGTGTTTGGTGTTGTTGAACATTCTGGTTATTCCTCCAACTGAAATTGGGATGGTTTCGGTTGTTGGGATGGTAGGAATTTTGAAACTGCTTTTGTGGCTTTTGGGAGTTGCTAATGAACTTTACTGACTTTGCAGCACATTGTTCTGTTTGGTGTGACCCCACACAAATCTCACAGACATAGGCAACTTGTTTAACTTTGTTCTCTGCTAATGAATCAATTTTCTTTGACATAACTGCCATTTGAGCTGATAACGTTGTGATGGCATCCACCTCCAATAACCCAACAACTTTTGGTTGAGGCATCCTGGCTGATGGATTCTGGAAATCATTCGCCACCATAGTCTCAATATGCTCATAAGCTTCTTTATAACTCTTGGCCCACAAAACTCCTCTTGCAGCAGCATCAACGATTGGTCAAGACTGCTAACCCAACCCATTGTAGAAGGTATTAATGACCATCCAGTCAGGCATCCCATGGTGAGGGCATTTCCTTAGCATCTCTTTATAACGTTCTCAGGCCTCATACATCGAATCTCCCTGTTGTTGCTCAAACTGAGATATAGCAGTCCTCATTTTTGCTATTTTATCCCTAGGAAAGAATTTGGCTAAAAATTTATGTTCTAAGTCCTCCCATGTGGTTATTGACCCAGATGGCAATGAATGGAGCCAAATTCTTGCCTTATCACTCAAAGAGACCAGAAACAGTCCCTTAAAGCTCTGTGCTCTTCTTTATGCTCTTCTGCCATATTTGTTGATGTTTCAGTATTCACTTGTGTATCAGAATGACGCGCACTCACTCTCAAGGATTTACCGTTGATATTGTCCTATCTAGGTATCAACTCAGAATTTGAAGACGAGTATGAATATATTATCCACAAGTATCTGAAACACAAGTAAAATAGAAATGAGATAAGATAAGATTTGTTCATGTCACAAATATTTAACTAAAGTTGATGACGACAGTAATAAAAATAAAAACCTATCCTTGGCAACGGCGCCAAAAACTTGTTGGCTTATTTAGAGTTTAACAAAATAATCACACTCGTGCAAGTATACACGGTCAACAAGTAATATAGAGTAAGTTAAGTATCATTCCCATAGAGAAAGGTAATTATATTTAATCTATCGTGCAACAACTTTATATCTATTTCTGGCTGCTTAAACGATCGAATAACAGGTAAATTAAAAGCTAAAGTAATTATCAACACGGAATAACTAATTAACAAGCAAAGAGATTTAAATTGGAAAGATATGGGATCCTAATGTCACTTAATGCTTCATTCAGGTTATATACCTCGTGTTTAACTTAATTAACTACTATGGACTGCTAGTCGAGAGCACGGAAGTGAAACATGACTATTTTTCAATAAACCATGTCCAAATCACACAAAATCGACAAAATATATAGAATTCATATTAACGTTAATATTACCTAACCCACTATATGTCTATGTGAATTACAAGCAATATCAATTGAAGTGCAAGCTCTCTAACGACTACACATGGAAAACCGGTATATGTCTATCCAGGTTACTAATCACGAAATCCAACACATGTAAGTCTCATGAACATATGCCAACAAGGTCAAATCTAAACTTATATTTCCTTTTTCAATTCCATACAAGTTATTAGGGTAGGTGGTGATCAAACATCTAAGCAATAAGCACAACCAAGTTAGGCAATCCAACTATAATCATTCAAGCATCACAACAAGGCATAAGAAACTAAACTACACAATAAGCTCCATTATAATCCCATAATTAACTAGGAGGGGAGAGATGGGTTAATCCTTCGCTAGTATGACCTACCTAAGTTATTTGTTATTTAATTGGTTGGTCAAGGTATAGGGATACTATGTGGCATGTCAATTAACCATTGTTTTGTGGCATTGTTTGAAAATGACATCTAAAAATGTTGAGATAAGCAATGAAGCACATAAGATCGTTGAGTCACCGACGATCAATAACCAGGATAATGTGCATCGGGAAGGTAATAATCCTTATGTAAACAACAACATCGACTAAATGACAAACGATGGTATGTTTAAGAACTTTTTAGAATTTATACAAACCAAACGAGAAAGACTCATGTTCAAAATGCAGGTGGAAACACTGGCAACTCACGGATGGTCACTGCTAAGCAGTTCAAGGAGTTGGGACCACTGGAATTTTTGGGAAAGCCAGAACCACTTAAGGCAGAGACGTGGATAAAGCAGATCACCAAGATATTTGATATCTTGGAATGCTTAGAGGAGCAAAAGGTTCCCTTTGCCACCAATATGTTGCGTGAAGAAGCAAATTATTGGTGGGAATCAGAAAACGTGTCTTTCGACTGCCGCCGTGACCGAAAATGTCTTGGGAGAAGTTCCAAGAATTGTTCAATGACAAGTACTTTCCCGAAAGTATTCGTCATATGAAGGAGGTTGAATTCATCAAGCTGGAGCAAAAGAATATGACTGTATCGCAGTACGAGGCTAAATTTGTGGAGTTATCCCGGTTTAGATCCCATTTGGTAGATAATGAGGAGAGAATGACGCGAATGTTTTTGCGAGGTTTAAAACCCAAAATATGTCAATACCTCATTTCTCACAAACTGTGTTTGTATTCAGATGTTGTAAATATGGCTCAGTTGTTGGAGCATGATAATGAGTCAACCCAACCAAGAGAGAGCAGCCGACAAAACGATAATACTAGTGGTAGCAGTCATCGAAGCGGTGATAACAAACGTGAAGGGAATTAACATGCTAGAAATGGTAACCACTTCGGTCGTAATCATGGCCAAGACAATAGAAAAGGAAATTTCAAGAAAAGAAGGTTCAACAATGATGGAAAGACAACATCACCAGCACCCATTTTCAAGGAAGGAGAACGACCACTGATTGTATGCTTCAAATACGAAGGGGAGGGACCCATCAGTCCAAATTACACGATGCAGTCCAAAGCATGTTATAATTGCAGAAGATAAAGTCACCTAGCCTAATTTTATCGTTTAGTGAAGTCAAGTCTAGCTGGGATGGTGACGACAAAGGATGTCCCAGACAAGTCAAAATTGGTAGTTTAAGAGAGAGCCTTTTTCATGACGAGGAACCCGAATGACGTTATCACGGATAAGATAATCATAAACTCTTGTCAAGTCTATACCTTATTTGATACCGGTTCTACCTATTCTTTTATTTCTCCTATTTGCGCTCAACGTTTAAATTTAACTACGAAGAAATTAGAATTTGACTTATCTGTTGAAACTACGTTGAGAGAAACCTTCATTACATCCACTATTTATAAATCTTGTTTGATTCAAATCGGCACCCTCACGTTACCTGTCGATTTTACCTCTTTGAAAATACTTGCATTTGATGCGATTTTAGGAATCGACTGGTTAACTACTCATCATGATGGAATTTATTTGTTTTCGTAAGTCTGTTAGCTTTCATATTCCTAACCAACCTATTATACGAATTTAAGCAACCAAACCAGTAAAGTCAATCACTGTCATATCAAGCCATAAAGCTATTCATTTATTAAAAACGGAGGTCAAGCTTTCTTAGCCTATGTCACAGATTTAAACAAAAAATACGTCAAAATTGAATGATATTTCTTGTTAAAAATTTCCTAACGTATGCCCCGAAGAACTTCTTAGCCTACCCCCAGAGCATGAAATCTAATTTTGTATCGACCTTGAACCCGGTACAAAACCCTCAAATATTTCTTCACCCAGAACAAACGTAACATGCACCAAACACGATGGCTCGAGTTGTTGAAAGATTACGATCATACCATTCAACACCATCTTAGAAAAGTGAACGTGATAGCTGACACATTGAGTGGAAGATCATATGAGTTTACAAGTGCGATATTGTTAACGCAAAGACCCATTTCGTACGACTTACAAAAGATGGAGATAGGGTTAAAGACTCCAAGAACCTACGTGAAGATAATAAATATATGATTAGAATCGACTTTAATCAATAAAGTTAAAGCCGCTCAAGCTACAGACTCAGAGCTGATGAAGGAGAAGAAGAAGGTACAAGAAGGCGTTATTCTAGAAGCAAGAATCGACGAAGAGAGGAAATCTCAACCCTCGATTTTATTGGTCTATTTGAAATCCTCAATCGAGTAGGAACTGTGGCCTATAGACTCGCTTTACTGCCAAGTATGTCACTTGTTCATCACATTTTTCACGTATTGATGTTACGTAAATATGTGGACGACCCGAACCACATTATTGAATTAGAACTAGACAAAATAGCAGAAGATTTAACGTATGAGGAGATACCTATTAAAATGTTGGATAAGAAGGAATATATTCTATGCTCAAAGGTTATACCTCAAGAGTTAAAATCTAAACAAGGTATCCTCACCTCTTCGGCATAGCAGGTACATACGTAAATTTTGAGGGCAAAAATTCATAAGGATGGGAGATTGTAAGACCCCGAATTTTATGAAATGAAAGTATTCAATTTTCTTATAATTATAATTTTATTTAGTAAATGGTTAAATTGATAAAGGGTTAAAGTTAAGGGTGATATGTGAAAATTTTGCAAAGTAAACAAATTGTCATAAAATATTTGTTTGGTCAGGGAATATTCCTTTTGTCAGAAATATTCGTACGATGACACAATCATTGGTGGACCCCACAACAGCAGTATTGTCGGAGTTAGAAAATGACATAAATATCTTTTTATAAAAATAACGGCCAAGTTTTACCATTAAACTGTTGAAATACCCGGTGGTAAAAGTACAGTAATACGTGTGGTTGCATAGTAGCACACGGTATTAAACAGTATCTTTGATTATTAATGCTTACATGAGAAGTCACTCAATTTTATTCAATTATTGCTACAATAATTGTTGCATAGTATCTCATATTATTGATTCAATTATTGTCACATAATCATCTGCACAATATTTTATATTATTAAATCAATAATTGAGACAACAAAGTTATTCAAATTACTATTTGCATTATTGAGAAATCATATTGGTGAGTTATAATATTAATGATGAATAAGTTTGTGGTGATTAAAAATATTTGTGCATTTAGTTTTCTTTAATTCTTCTGTGACCCAATTACCCTCAAAGGAGGTAATTCTGTGATTAGTTGGTTTTGTTATTATTAACCAAACGGGTAATTAATCGGATAAATGAACAATTAATTGCTATTAGTTCACATGCAAATAACTATTTGTTCACATGTATGGAACTATTGATTCACATGCATATACTATTAGGGGAGGTGGTGCAAGATTGATAATACTTGAAGGACTAAATTAAAAATGGAAGTAAAGATGAAGGTACTATATTGTAATAATTCGAGCACTTAAACGTGGAATTATCAAAACTCTATTTTCCTATAAATAGAAGCTCATTTCTTCTTTCATTCTCACCGATTCACTAAGACTCACAAGAGCAATTATAGAGAGAGAAGCTATAGAGAGAAAGAAGAAGACTATTCTACTACTTCACTATTGCAGTATCCAGCCTTCTACTAAGGAAATGAGAACGTAGCCGGGATTAGTCGGGGAATGGAGTGACAGTCTGAGATGGTTACCATAGTAGTCCTCACTATTTTATAAAATAGTGTGATAATAATTGTAATGAGGACTGTGACGCCCCCAAAAAAGGTATACATCACATATTCTGAGTCGCCAAATACATGGTACAGAATACAAACCTGCCCAGACACGATTACTTAAATAAAAACATTATCTCCCAGGTTCTTTAACCTTTAATATAATCATTCAAGTGCGGAAAAATAATTATTACATCACATCATTATTAAAAGTCTATCATCAATGATAAAATAAAATTACAAGTCTTCATCACTTGTATATTTTTCCCTTTCCTTTGCTAGTTGTAGGTTTATCTACCTTCTCATTCACAGCTGCAATAAATGTATAAATATGCAAGAGTGAGCAAACAAAGCTCACTTGAGATAAAATAAATATCTTTACAACATTTGCCAAATAATAGGCTCAATAGAACTGAATGATATGTTCTATTAACTTTTCAATATTTGCCAACACATAGGCTCTATAGAACTGAATAATTTGTTCTATTAACATTCTTAAATAAACTACTGAGGGTCAAGTGACCATGAACCATGTCCACAGTTATAAGTAATCTTTCAACTTAACATTAACAGTCATATGACTATAAGGACTCCACGTACTCAGGGGGATCAATCCTTCGTACAATGTATTGTGCACAACCATTTCAACGCTAAGCGTAAACCCCTAAACATAGGGTTGTTCATCTCAGTATTTAGAGTACAAGTCCGTACCAAAGAAAGTTTGGTTTGGATAAGCTTTCAAGGGTAATTGAAGTTTAATGATCATCAACTAGGGAACTAGTTGAATCCACAATGTTTGATAATACAATAGTTGTTTAATAACAGCATAACTTAGAACATTTGAGAATCATAAATGAATTGATTCTATAAATCTAACTCATGGTTGAAATAACTATAGAGCATAAGTATTCAATAGAATGAATAAAATGGTTAATCTTTGCTTGGATAGTAAAATAAGCTAGGTTCAAGTTTTATAATATTTAGAAATGAATTCCTGAACTCTACGAAACTTGCTTAACTGTAAACAAGTTAGAATGAATCAATCAATTGAGAATTTTCAATAATACTAGAGTTAGAGTTTGCTCAAATGAATTTTTGGAAACAATAACATTTGATATAAAAAGCTTGCTCAATCAAAAGCATGCATAATAATAGGACTAACTCAACGAAAATGTAGAGTTAAAAGAATTGCATAAACATAACAAACTAACTCAATGAAAGTATGGAGTTAGAAAACTTTCCTTGAGCGTAAGCTATAAAGTTAAACTCACGATCCCCTACATATAATTTTAGAACCACAATACCTATTAGATAGGCTAATCGTATCATAACATGTTCATTACCATTCACATTTCAGAAACTCTAAGTGTTTTAATTCGCAACACTTGACTGACTCTCATTATGCATACTAAGTTACCACATAACGCGTTCCCGATTTACTAACCATTTTACAACTTTGAACTTACTAATCTTAATTCACTATGTTATAATAACCTTAACATTACACTTTTAGCATTTTAGCTCACTTTCAGACCCTGCCATGATACTAACTCAACACTGCAGCAATAACAAAATTAGAATTTCAACCCGATTAGATGGCTCAATTTGCTATTTTTTTTACCTTGCACCACAGCAAATTGCATACAAAGGTTTCAAACAGACGCAGAGAGGCTGATGAACAGTAGCCAACTTTAGCCCAACAAACAGTGATAATAACACGTAAAATAAATACACAACTATCATAAACATGATTGCTCACATTTACAACCAACTAGCACAATTTAACACTAACTACAACTATTTTAATTTCTCAAAACTCATGTTTTTCAAACAAAACTCCATTTTCAAGTTCCTTCACAAAATCGAACACTGTGATTTCAATTCTTGTCCAAATTACCTCATTCCAATTACGTTATACTCATATCTCATTGAACTAACATATGCAAGCCTCAATTTACAGTATAATGCAAGAATTGACCAACTAAATTGGTACTTTTCATGAACACATAAAAATATATGTATAAACATACACTATTAAACTTTTTCTTCATTGTCAAACGAATTTAGCATGCGATTTCTTGTTTGAACATAAACTCTAGCATTATAAACATGTATAATCATAATTACCAACTATATAGCAACAATTCACAAATTTTTGATTTTCATAGAACATGTAAAAGTTTTGCCGTAAACCCATATATATGTATATATAATATAGAGTTAACATACCTTCAAATAACTGTACACAATCGTTGTTAAACACATAATCGTTGTGGAAATCCTAAGCTTTTCTCAAGTTCTCTCTCAACCCTTCTCTCAGTTTTCTGTTAAAATCTCTAGGCTAGCAACTAAGTTATGTGCTAAACTAATTGACTAATAAGTGTAAACAAAAGAAACTACCATAGGCTTAATACACATAATAATTAACCTTAGTTATTAGGATAAACGTATATAATATAAATATATTATATTTATTATTTTAATTAAATTACATATTTTATTTTATTTAATAAAACTAGAAATCTCAAAAGCCTAAGGCTTGTTTGGCAAATCATTTAAAATTAAAGTTAAAATACTTAAGCCTTGTTTGACAAAAACTAATTTAAATCCTCTTTAATTTATTAATAAACATATTAGTTTATAATTATAATCACATACTATTTCATGTCAAACATTAACCCATTAAATTAATCACATACTATATTTTCATTAAATATAGCCATTTAGCAAATATCACCAAATCCTAATTTTCATTTTAACTTTATTTAATAATTTAATATACCATCTAAATTATTACATCAATACAACCACATAACACTTCATGTGAATAATACAAACCTCTAAATTATAAATTAATTTAATTTAAAAAATTCTCTAATAAATTAAGATTCACAACCATCACATCTATAAAAACAATAAACACTTCAAATAATATTTATATAACTCAATAAATATTTAAAATTATATTTTAAATTCTGGAATGTTACATCATTCCCTCTTTAAAAGGATTTTGTCCTAAGAATCACAATTCAAACAATCAAATCGTCACATTCTTCCCTACTTACAAAGATTCTGTCCCCAGAATCGAAGACATAGATTAAAAAAATAACTCAGGGTAACTTTTCATCATTTCAGTTTCGAGTTCCCACGTTGCCTCTTCAACATTGTGGTTTCTCCATATCACTTTCACAGAAGGTATCACTTTATTTCTGAGCACTTGTTCTTTCCTGTCGACTATCTGGATAGGAACTTATTTATAAGAAAAATCTTTATCTAATTGCAATGGTTCGTACTCGATCACGTGTTTATAATCGGGTTTATACGGTCGTAACACCGAAATGTGAAAAACATTATGAATGTTTTCTAATTCTGGAGGTAGAGCTACCTCGTAAGCCACTTCCCCCACTTTTCGTAGTATTTCAAATGGTCCAATAAATCTTGGGTTGAGCTTTCCTTTCTTGCCAAAACGAATCTTCCCCTTCCAAGGAGAAACTTCTAGGAAAACGGAATTTTCTACTTCAAATTCGCGATTCTGCCTGTGTTGATCGGCATACTTTTTCTGTCGGTCTTGGGCTGCTACCAATCTTGTCCTGATGAGTTTGACAACTTCAAAGAGCTTTGTTGTACCGATTCTGGTCCCTAACGATTTGGCGTTCTCAAAACTTCATCCCAAAGACAAATGGAGTTCTGCACTTTCTACCATACAATGCCTCGTAAGGTGGCATACCGAAACTCGCGTGGAAACTGTTATTGTAGGCAAATTCTACCAACGGTAAATGTTCCTCCCAGCTTCCTTTGAAATCTATGATGCATGCTCTCAGCATATCTTCCAACGTTTGGATTGTTCATTCACTCTGCCCGTCGGTTTGTGGGTGATATGATGTACTCATTCGCAACTGTGTTCCCATACATTCTTGTAGTCTCTTCCAGAAGTTTGATGTGAACCTTGGATCTCTATCTGACACAATTGACACTAGAACTCCATGTCTTGACACGATCTCTTTAACATACAATTTCGCTAGCTGATCAAGATTAAATCTAATCTTTATTGCCAAAAAGTGTGCAGATTTTGTCAATCTGTCCACTATCACCCATATCGCATCGTATCCTTTCTGAGTTGTTGGAAGTCCTACCACAAAATCCATTGTGATATGCTCCCACTTCCATTCCGGTATTTCCAATGGTTGAAGTAACCCGCTTGGTCGTTGATGTTCAACTTTCACTTTCTGACACGTCAAACATTTTGTAACGCATTCTGCAACATCTCTTTTCATATTCGGCCACCAAAAATGATGCCGCAAATCTTGATACATCTTTGTACTTCCTCGATGAATCGAATACCTTGTACTATGTGCTTCGGTCAAGATTTCATCTTTAAGCTCTAGTACTGCTGGAACCCAAATTCTTTCCTCGAATCGTATTTGTCCTTCAGTATCGATCTTGTATTTTACATCGTTACCCTCAATCACATTATCTTTGATCGTTTTGCATTCTCTATCTTGTAGTTGAGCACTCTTCACTTTGTCCACCAAAGTTGGACTGGTATCTATCTGGAATAGTTGTTCATTGGATTCCTTTAGAAATTTGATTTCCAACTCTATCTTTGTCATTGCTGAAATAAGCTCTTCCTGCATAGTTATCAGCATCAACTTCTCCTGACCTTTCCTGCTCAAAGCATCTACAACCACATTCACTTTACCCGGATGATAAAAGATCTCACAATCGTAATCCTTTATCAATTCCATCCATCTTCTTTGTCGCATATTCAGGTCTTTCTATGTGAAAATATACTTCAGACTTTTATGGTCTGTGTAGATTTCATATTTCTCTCCATAGAGATAGTGTCTCCATATCTTGAGAGCAAACACTACTGCAGCCAATTCCAAATCATGAGTCGGATAACCTTTCTCATAATCCTTCAGTTGTCTTGATGCATACGCAATAACTTTGTCGTTATGCATAAGAACACATCCCAACCCTTTATGTGACGCATCACTATACACCACAAAGTTACCTGTACTATCTGGTAATGACAACACAGGTGCCATGCTTAATTTCTTCTTCAAATCCTGGAAACTTTCTTCATATTTCTTAGTCCAAACAAATTTCACAGCTTTCCTGGTCAAATTTGTTAATGGAGTAGTTATCTTAGAAAAATCTTAAATAAATCGTCTGTAATACCCGGCCAGTCCCAAGAAACTCCTCACTTTTGAAGGTGTTCTTGGTTGTTCCCAATTGATTACAACTTTCACTTTTGATGGATCCACAGAAATCCCATCTTTGTCAATCACGTGCCCAAGAAATTACACATGATCTAGCCAAAATTTGCACTTAGAGAATTTCACGTACAACTTTTCCTTTCTTAGTGTTTCCAATGTCAAACGTAAGTGTTCCACGTGTTCTTCTTGAGTTTTGGAATACACTAGAATGTCGTCGATGAATACCACTACAAACTTGTCTAAAAATGGTTTAAACACCTTTTTCATCAAATCCATGAATGCAGCAGGTGCATTGGTTAAACCAAAAGACATCACCAGAAACTCGTAATACCCATACAGAGTTATGAATGTCGTTCGTGGTATATTCTCCTTCCTCACTTTCAACTGGCAATACCCACTTCTCAAATCTATTTTCGAAAAGTATTTAGCACCCTTCAACTGATCAAACAAGTCATCTATTCTTGGTAATGGATATTTGTTTTTAATAGTGACTTTGTTTAATTCTCTATAATCAATGCAAAGACGCATTAACCCATCCTTCTTCTTCACGAATAACACTGGCGCTCCCCACGGTGATACGCTTGGTTGAATATACTTTTTATCTAACAATTCTTGTAATTGTACCATCAGTTCCTTCATTTCTACTAGAGCCATTCTGTACGAGGCCTTCGATATCGGTGCTGTCCCCGGTACTAAGTCGATCACGAACTCAATTTCCCTGTCAGGCGGAAGTCCTGGCAAATCCTCTGGAAACACATCCTCAAATTCCCTCACCACTGGTATCTCTTCCAGTTTCACATTCTTTTTCTGAGTATCGACTATGTAAGCTAAATAGCCCACACAGCCTTGACTCAACAATTTCTTTGCCTGCATAATCGTCAGACATTTCATTTGTCTAGGCTATTTGCTACCATAGAATACTACCTTTGACGGAGTCATAAGGTTTACACATTTCTTTTGGCAATCAATTATTGCTCCATATTTGAACAACCAATCCATTTCCAAAATAACATCAAACTCTCCCAATCTAATCGGAATTAAATCTACCATTAAGATATTCTCCTTAATGTTCACCCTACAGTTCTTGTATACGAATCTAACAGGGATTATCTCTTTATTCACAATCTCTATGTTCAAAGGGAAATTCAGTTCTTCTCTAGGCAATTCTAACCTCTTAGCAAATTCATCAAAGATAAACGAACAAGTAGCACCCGAATCAAATAATACATAAGCATCAATATCATTGATTGGGATAATACCTGACATGACATCCTTTGATTGCACAACATCTTGCACAGTCATGTTGAAGGTTCTAGCTGTGGGTTTATTTGATGTTGTACCTCCATTGTTACCTCCATTGCTTCTGGTTGTCACTCCATCCTTCTTCTTAGGGCATTCACGAGCAAAATGATCCTTGGATCTGCACGTGAAGCACACGTTCTTCTTAGGTTGAGTGAAATTTGGGGCGATGTGACCCTTCTAGCCACAATTGAAGCATACTCGTTTCCCCATCAAGCACGCACCCTTGTGAAACTTACCGCATGTAGAACATGCTTCAAACTTCTTAATCTGCTAGTTACCCTGCTGGTTTCCAGTACCCACGTTTCCATTCCACTTCCTCTTCAAGTTGTCGTTGTTGTTTCCACCACTACCATCTCATTCTTCTTCTTTTTCTGTTCGTGATTGAACTTTGTCACTGCCTCGCCTCCACCTTCAGCGAGTATTGCTTTCTCCATTACTGCTGCGAAAGTCTTCAATTGAAATAAGGAAACCCTACTGTACAACCAGGGCTTCAGTCCATGTTCAAACCTCTTCGCCTTACGTTCGTCCGTGCTGACTTGATAAGGCGCAAACCTCACCAACTCGTTGAATTTAGCGGCATACTCAAATACCGTCATCGTTCCCTGCCTCAGTTCCAGAAATTGTACTTCCAGCTGACCCTTCGAACTCTCGGGAAAATAGGTCTCGAAGAATATCTCCTTAAACCTATCCCAGGTCATCATCCCTTGTCCTTTTAGAGTTTTATTGGTCTGCCACCAATAACTAGCTTCTGCTTTCAACATGAATGTTGCAAAAGCAGTCTTCTGATCATCTCCTACCCTAGCAACATCGAACACCTTCTCTATTTCCATAATCCAAGTCTGTGCCTCGACTGGATTCACTAACCCTTAAAATTCAGGTGGTCCAACCGCCTTGAACTCCTTAAACGTTGTTCCTTGGTTCTGTGGTTGATTCTGTAACCCTCCTGTCAGTAACGTCACTAATTATTGAACTAGGTTAGCATCAACATTTTCGTTATTGTTGGTTCCTTCGTTGGTTCTCTGTTGTAGTGGTTGACGTCTGGGAGGCATTTTCTGTTTAAAAATACACCCATTAGATTATTACTCAACTCTTTTAAGTAATTTCTACTTAACTTACTTCTACAAAAGAAATAACCATAAATCACATAACACTTTGAATAAAATAACAACTTTTATTTATTCATAACCTCTTTGAAAACATAAAACAATAGCATTACTGCTATTTACATTACTTTCCTGAACTACAACAGTTTCAGGACAACATCATCCTCATATCCCATAGGTTTCATAACACTTGGGATTTACAATTTATTTAACATTTTATTCATCGTACAACAACTACGATGTTCTACTAAGATACTGCTTAGCCTTACTACGTTCTTCCTCCATGACTCAGAACATTGTTCTGCGATCTAATACGTACGATGGCAGCGTCTCGAACTGAATAGGATATTCCATGACCCGATCCTAAGATCGATTAACCATGGTGTTGAATAATCTATTCATTTCTTCCATCTTCATTCTTTTTGCATGTGCGTCTTTCACTGCTATCCTAAGATCAATTAACCATGGTGTTGAATACTCTATTCATTTCTTCCATCTTCATTCTCTTTGTTGTGCGTCTTTCACTGCTATCCCGGCTCATTAAAACATTATTTCATATACGTCCATAGCTCTTGTCTTCTTCGTAGCTTCTTCCATTAACTTATTCTTCAATTCAGTGACCTCCTCGATCAGTTGGTCTTTCTCTCCTTCAGTCGTTCCTCACGATCTAGAATCTCATCGTCTTTCTGCGTTATTGTAGTCTGTTGTTCAGCTACTATCTCTTACAATTCCTCGACTATATCTTGAAGTTCCACGTTATAGTCGTAGACTTCATCATACATTCGAGCAGCTATCGAGGTTAGTGGAGTCTCATCCCCCTCGTCCTCGTCATCCTTATCCTCATGTGGCAATTCAACGGGATCCTGCTCATCCGTCTCCACATCATCATCCTCGTCTTCAACCACTGTGACCAACGGGGTTGACTCCTGTGGCAGTAGTTGTTCCCAACTAACATGAATGTCTCGAGGCTCCCCCTCTATAGGCATCTAAGGTCTATCCGTCCTAGCCTGACTGGATTCTCCAACATTAGTCATCCTGACATCAAAATTTAAATTTTAATCATTAATCATTACTACTCGACACTCACGAGCACATAAGTATAAACACATAATCACTTAAGTGTTTTATTATTTCTTCCTTAAAACTCAATAAGAGTTAATCACCACTATCTTTTCAAAGGTTACTTCCTAAGGCTTTTTTCCACCTAAGGTTCATAACCTAAAACTTTGATACCAACTTGTGACACCCCCAAATCCCTGTACTTCATTACCTCAAGATTTGGTGTTCACGTAATCAAAACATTCATATTTAACCACCCAATTATAATAAATTGAATAATAAAAACCTGCCCATACAGGATTACTTAAATAAAAACATTATCTCCCAGGTTCTCTAACCTTTAATATAATCATTCAAGTGCGGAAATAAAATTATTACATCACATCATTATTAAAAGTATATCATCAATGATAAAACAAAATTACAAGTCTTCATCACTTGTACATTTTTCCCTTTCCTTTGCTAGTTGTAGGTTTATCTACCTTCTCATTCACAGCTGCAATAAATGTATAAATATGCAAGAGTGAGCAAACAAAGCTCACTTGCGATAAGAATAAATATCATTACAACATTTGCCAAATAATAGGCTCAATAGAACTGAATGATATGTTCTATTAACTTTTCAATATTTGCCAACTCATAGGCTCTATAGAACTGAATAATTTGTTCTATTAACATTCTTAAATAAACTAATGAGGGTCAAGTGAGCATGAACCATGTCCACAGTTATAAGTAATCTTTCAACTTTAACTTTAACAGTCATATGACTATAAGGACTCCACGTACTCAGGGGGGATCAATCCTTCGTACAATGTATTATGCACAACCATTTCAATGCTAAGCGTAAACCCCTAAACATATGGTTGTTCATCTCAGTATTTAGAGTATAAGTCTGCACCAAAGAAAGTTTGGTTTAGATAAGCTTTCAAGGGTAATTAAAGTTTAATGATCATCAACTAGGGAACTAGTTGAATCCACAATGTTTGATAATACAATAGTTGTTTAATAACAACATAACTTAGAACATTTGAGAATCATAAATGAATTGATTCTATACGTCTAACTCATGCTTGAAATAACTATAGAGCATAAGTATTCAATAGAATGAATAAAATGGTTAATCTTTGCTTAAATAGTAAAATAAGCTAGGTTCAAGTTTTATAATATTTAGAAATGAATTCCTGAACTTTAAGAAACTTGCTTAACTGTAAACAAGTTAGAATGAATCAATCAATTGAGAATTTTCAATAATACTAGAGTTAGAGTTCGCTCAAATGAATTTTTGGAAACAATAACATTTGATATAAAAAGCTTGCTCAATCAAAAGCATGCATAATAATAGGACTAACTCAACGAAAATGTAGAGCTAAAAGAATTGCATAAACATAACAAACTAACTCAATGAAAGTGTGGAGTTAAAAAACTTGCCTTGAGCGTAAGCTATAAAGTTAAACTCAAGATCACCTACATATAATTTTAGAACTACAATACCTATTAGATAGGCTAATCGTATCATAACATGTTTATTACCATTCACATTTCAGAAACTCTAAGTGTTTTAATTCGCACCACTTGACTGACTCTCATTATGCATAATAAGTTACCACATAACGCGTTCCCGATTTACTAACCATTTTACAACTTTGAACTTACTAATCTTAATTCACTATGTTATAATAACCTTAACATTACACTTTTAGCATGCTAACACACTTTCAGACCCTACCATGATGCTAACTCAAGACCGCAATAGCGAAAATCGAAAATCGAATCATGAACCCAGTTGTATAAGCGCAGTTCTTGTGCCATAGAAAGGCTTGGGACCCACAGGCGTAGGCTAGCCATTTTTTGCCTTAACATTCGCGTGGGCTAACGCCAAAGTTTCGAACAGACAGACGCAGAGAGGCTGATGAACAGTAGCCTACTTTAGCCCAACAAACCCAAATTTCACCCAACAAACAGTGATAATAACACGTAAGATAAAGACACAACTATCATAAACATGATTGCTCACATTTACAACCAACTAGCACAATTTAACACTAACTACAACTATTTTAATTTCTCAAAACTCATGTTTTTCAAACAAAACTCCATTTTCAAGTTCCTTCACAAAATCGAACACTGTAATTTCAATTCTTGTCCAAATTACCTCATTCCAATTACGTTATACTCATATCTCATTGAACTAACATATGCAAGCCTCAATTTACAGTATAATACAAGAATTGACCAACTAAATTTGTACTTTTCATGAACACATAAAAATATATGTATAAACATACACTGTCAAACTTTTTCTTCACTGTCAAACGAATTTAGCATGCGATTTCTTGTTTGAACATAAACTCTAGCATTATAAACATGTATAATCATAATTACCAACTATATAGCATCAATTCACAAATTTTTGATTTTCACAGAACATGTAAAATTTTGCCGTAAACCCATATATATGTATATATAATATTGAGTTAACATACCTTCAAATAACTTTACACAATCGTTGTTAAACACAGAAATCGTTGTGGAAATCTTAAGCTTTTCTCAAGTTCTCTCTCAACCCTTCTCTCAATTTTCTGTTAAAATCTCTAAGCTAGCAACTAAGTTATGTGCTAAACTAACTGACTAATTAGCGTAAACAAAAGAAACTGTCATAGGCTTAATACGCATAATAATTAAACTTAGTTATTAGGATAAACGTATATAATATAAATATATTATATTTATTATTTTAATTAAATTACTTATTTTATTTTATTTAATAAAACTAGAAATCTCAAAAGCCTAAGGCTTGTTTTGGCAAATCATTTAAAATTAAAGTTAAAATACTTAAGCCTTGTTTGACAAAAACTAATTTAAATCCTCTTTAATTTATTAATAAACACTTTAGTTTATAATTATAATCACATACTATCTCATGTCAAACATTAGCCCATTAAATTAATCACATACTATATTTTCATTAAATATAGTCATTTAGCAAATATCACCAAATCCTAATTTTCATTATAACTTTATTTAATAATTTAATATACCATCTAAATTATTACATCAATACAACCACATAACACTTCATGTTAATTATACAAACCTCTAAATTGTAAATTAAATTAATTTAAAAAATTCTCTAATAAATTAAGATTCACAACCATCACATCCATAAAAACAATAAACACTTCAAATAATATTTATATAACTCAATAAATATTTAAAATTACATTTTAAATTCTGGAATGTTAAACGCACAGACATGTTAGTCCAACAGAATAATAAAGAATGGAACCAGGTCTTGTGTAATCCACACATACAGGATATTTCAACAGAATAATAAAGAATGGAACCAGGTCATGCGTAATCCGAACAGACAAGATGTTCTAATAGAATAATAAAGAATGGAATAACAACAGAATTCACCAGAAATGCGATAGACCGCACAGACAGGTTATTCCAACAGAATAATAAAGAATGAAATAACAGAAGAATTTCACCATGTATGCGGTGCCATAGATGTGTTATTCAACATAATAATAAAGAATGGAATAACAACCCTTACGAGTATTGAAAGAAAATAAGTCTCTTCATGAATACGAAAGAATAATACCTCTTACCTTAAAAAGAAGAGTATTCTGACTGGTAGGGTGAGGATATTCTTGAAGAAAACTTATACTATTTTCTACGCTGAAAGCTTCTTAAAACTCTAAAGAAATACGTTCAAGATTATAGAAGAAGAATTCTCTGATTTTCTAGTGTGATTTTCAATTCTAACTAAGCATCCTATTTATATAAGAATGGAAAGGATACTATGTTGCACTATGCAATAAAATATAATATATTCTATTTATAATCAAATAAAACAAAACTTTATAAAAAGTATTCTATTTTATATAAAAAGTTTTTACTATGCAAATTTTATGCAGACAATATGCAAACACTATGCATAATAAAATATAATATAATCTATTTAAAATATAATAAAACAAATAACTTTATAAAAGTATTATGTTTTATATAAGAAGATTTCACTATGCAAACACTATGCATAATAAAATATAATATATTCTATTTAAAATATAATAAAAACAAATAACTTTATAAAAGTATTCTGTTTTATATAAAAAGTTTTCTGTTTTATTACATTTATAATAATAATAAAACAAACTTTATCATCATTATTATAATTCATAATATTAATCGATCAGGTCGTTCTCATTAAAGAGGGGGCTTTCCAATAAGGATTTCTTCCTATTGGCGCGCAATTAGGTGACCAAACCTCTCCTTGACAGAACTTCTAGACTTCGTTAATATTGCAAATAATAATATTAATAACTTTATCATCTCACTTATTGATTTAATAATATATAAAATATTGACAATAATTGAATCAAATAACGTGAGATTATGTAGCAATTACTGTAGCAATAATTGAACAAAACTGAGTGACTTCTCACATAAGCATCAATAATCAATATCGTGTGCTACTATGCAACCACGCGTATTACTGTACTTTTAACACCGGGTGTTTCAACAGTTAACGGTAAAACTTCCGCCATTATTTTCATAAAGTATTTTTGTCATTTTCTCAATCCAACAATAATTCCGTTGTGGGGTCCACCAATGATTGTGCCGTTGTACGAATATTCCTTGTTAAAACGAATATCCCCCGACCAATCGAATATTATATAACAACTTGCGTACTTTGCAAAATTTATAAATATTACCCACAACTATAACAGTATATCAAATTCATTCCATAATATTCAAAAATTATATTTATAGAAAATTCATCTTTATTGATAAAAGTTGGGGTCTTACAACCTCCCCTTCTTACGAAATTTTGCCCTCGAAATTAGGGTACGTACCTGGTATGTTGAAGAGGTAAGGATACCTTTATTTCATTTTAGATTCTAACTCACAGATCATTTCCTCAACATCGTGGTTCCTCCACAAAACTTTGACTTGAAGTATAACCTTGGAGCGTAGAACATGTTCCTTCTTACCTAAGATTTTAACAAGAACCTCTTCATACGTTAAATCTTCCGCTATTTCGTCCGGTTCTAACTCAATAATGTGGTGCGGGTCTTTCACATATTTACGTAACATAGATATGTGAAAAACGTTATGAACACGAGACATACTTGGCGGTAAAGCGAGTCTATAGGCCACAGTTCCTACTCAATCGAGGATTAAAAATGGGCCAATGAATTGAGGATTGAGCTTTCCTCTATTTCCAAATCTCGTAACTCCTTTCCATGGAGCAACACGTAACAACACATGATCTCCAATATCGAATTCTATGTCCTTTCGATGAAGATCAGCATAACTCTTTTGTCAATCTTGTGAGGTTTTTATACGTTGTCGAATCGTTTGAATCTTTTCTGTAGTAATACGTACCAACTCCGGTTCCAACAACGTTGCTTCACCCACCTCATCCCAACATACTGGAGAACGACACTTTCTTCCATACAACGTCTCAAATGGAACCATGCCAATACTTGCTTGATAACTGTTGTTGTAGGAAACTCCACCAATGGTAAGAACTTGTCCAACCTTCCCTTGAAGTCAAGGACATAGAGTCTTAATAGATCTTCAAGAGTTTGAATAGTACTCTCCGACTTCCCGTCCGTCTGAGGATGTTATGCCGAGCTAAATCGTAAATATGTGCCCATAGCTTTCTGCAAACTAACCTAAAATCGTGAAGTGAATCTTGGGTCTCGATCAGAAACTATGGATACTGGCATGCCATACAGTCTTACAATCTTGTTTATGTACATACGAGCAAGACGTTCAAGTGTATAAGTTTCTCGTATCGGTAAGAAATGAGCAGACTTGGTCAATCTATCAACAATGACCAAAATCGCATATATGCCTTGAGAAACCTTAGGAAGACTAGTAACAAAATCCATTGTAATGTGCTCCCACTTCTATTCAGGAATTTCAAGTGGTTGCAATGGACCTTTTGGTACTTGATGCTCCGCCTTAACTCGTTGATAAGTTAAACACCTTGAGATAAACATCACTATCTCTCTCTTCATATTGCTCCACCAAAATGTATGACGAAGATCACGATACATTTTGGTACTTCCAGGATGGATTGCAAACGGTGTGTTTTGCGCCTCCATCATAATTTTATACTTTAAATCAGGGTCGTTAGGAACACAAAGTCTGGAGTTGACTCGAAGTATTCCTTCTTCATCGATTCTTGTTTCCGGCATAGCACCTTCTTGCACTTTCTTCCTCATATGCATCAGTTCCAGGTCTATAGCTTGAGCAGCTTTAACTTTGTCGATTAAATTCGGTTCTACTCGTATATTTGCCATCATTACGTGGGTCCCTGGAGTCTTTAACTCTATCTCCATCCTTTTCAAGTCACACAAAATGGGCCTTTACATTGACAATATCACACTCGTACCCGCATATGATCTTCTACTCAATGCGTCAGCTACCACGTTCGCTTTTCCAGGATTGTATGATCATAATCTTTCAACAGTTCAAGCCAACGTCGTTGCCACATATTGAGTTCCTTTTGGGTGAAGAAATATTTGAGGCTTTTATGATCCGTAAAGATCTCCACTTTCTCCTCATACAAGTAATGCCTCCAAATTTTAAGTGCGAAGACAACAGCTGCCAACTCTAGATCATGAGTAGGATAATTTCTCTCATATTCTTTTAGTTGTCGAGATGCATAGTCTATGACTTTCCAATGTTGCATGAGAACACATCCTAACCCTTCGCCCGATGCATCACTGTAGATGACAAATCCCTCCGAGCCAGATGGTATTGTCAGAACAGGTGTTGAAATGAGTCTCCTCTTGAGTTCTTGAAAACTATTCTCACATTCCACGCTCCAACCAAAATTTATATCTTTCTGAGTCAGCTGAGTTAATTGAGTAGCGATTCGAGAAAACCCTTCCACGAATCTCCGATAATAACCAGTTAATCCGAGAAAGCTACATACTTCGGTCACTGATTTAGGTTGCTCCCAGATTTGAATAGCTTCAATCTTTGCCGGGTCAACAGATATTCCATGACTTGATACTACGTGCCCAAGGAATGCTACTTCCTTAAGCTAGAATTCACATTTCTTCAACTTGGCATAAAGCTTGTTTTCACGAAGCTTTTGGAGTATCAGCCTCAAGTGTTGCTCATAATTTTCACGGCTTTTGGAATATATGAGAATGTTATCAATAAAGATGACCACAAAGTGATCCAAATATTCCTTGAATACTCGATTCATCATATCCATGATGGCAACAGGAACATTAGTCAATCGAAAAGACATGACTAAGAATTCATAGTGCCGTCTGCATCGTTACAAGGCGCCTTTGGAATATCCTCAGTTTTAACCTTCAGTTGATGATATCCAGAACGAAGATCGATTTTTGAAAAGAATTGTGCTCCTTGCAACTGGTCAAACAGGTCATCAATGCGAGGTAACGGATACCTATTCTTGATGGTGACATGGTTTAATTCCCGGTAGTCAATACAAAGTCGCATAATCCCATCTTTCTTCTTCACGAATAGAACAAGAGCACCCCAAGGAGACGTACTTTTTATTAACAATAGAAATATAATTCAAATCTGACGTATTTTTGTTTAAATTTGTGACATGAGCTAAGAAAGTTTGATATCCGTTTTTCAATAAACGAATAGCTTTATGGCTTGAGATGACAGTGATTGATTTTAATGGTTTGGTTGCTTGAATTCGCATAATAGGTTGGTTTGGAATATAAAAGCTAACAACCTTACGAAAACAATCAATTTTTGCATGATGAGTAGTTAACCAATCAATCCCTAGAATCACATCAAATGCAAGTATTTTCAATGAAATAAGATCGACAGGTAATGTGAGGGTACCGATTTGAACCAAACAAGACTTATAAACAGTGGATGTAATGAAGGTTTCTCCCAACGGAGTTTCCACAGATAGGATAAAGTCTAATTTCTCCGGAGTCAAATTTAATAGTTGAGCGCAAGTAGGAGAAATAAAAGAATGGGTAGAACCGGTATCAAATAAGGTATAGCCTTCGCTAGAGTTTATGATAAACTTACCCGTGATGACCTCGTTCGGGTTCCTTGCTTTCTGGGATGTCACAACAAAAGCTCTCCCTTGAACTACTTGTTTTGACTTGTTTGGGACAGTATTTTGTGTCACCGTTCCAACTGGACTTGTCTTTGGTGCAAAACAAAATCGGGCTAGGTGACCTTCTCTTCCACAATTATAACACGCTTTGGATGGCATCGCGCAGTTTGGACTGATATGTCCCTCCCCTCCGCATTTGAAGCATATGATAGGTGGTCGTTCTCCTTCCTTAAGATGCTGACGTCTTTACATCATTGTTGAATCTCCTCTTCTTGAAATTCCATTCTTATTGTCTTGGCCATGATTACCATCGAATTGGTTGTTGATTCCCTCCACGTTTGTTGTCACCGCTTCGATGATTGCTACCACTGGTATTATCATTTTGTCGGCTGCTTTCTCTTGGTTGAGTTGACTCGTTATCGCACTCAAATAACTAAGCCCTATTTCCAATATCTGAATACAAACACAATTTATGAGAAATTAGATATTGACGTATCTCGGGTTTCAAACATCTTAGAAACATCCGCGTCATTCTTTCCTCGTTATCAACCAAGTGAGACGCAAACCGGGACAACTCGGCAAACTTAGCTTCGTACTGCGACACGATCATATTGTTCTGATCCAACTTGATAAACTCTATGTCTTTCATGCGACGAATACTTTTTGGAAAGTACTTGTCATTGAATAGTTCTTGGAACTTCTCCCAAGACATCTTTAGTGCGGCAGGTTGAGTACGCTTTACCGATTCCCACCAGTAATATGCCTCTCCTCGCAACATAAAGGTGGCAAAGGAAACCTTTTGCTCCTCAGAGCATCCCAAGACATCAAATATCTTGGTGATCTGCTTTATCCACGTCTCCGTCTTAAGTGGTTTTGGCTCTCCAATAAACTTCGGTGGTCCCAGCTCCTTGAACTGTTTAGCGGTGACCGTCCGATATTTTCCAGTGTTTCCACCTACATTTTGGATAGGAGCCGCTCTCGCCTAATGTTGCATGAATTGTATAAAGCCTCTGACCATTCCATCATTCATCATTTGGTCAGTGTTTTTGTTTGTATGAGGATTGTCGCCTTCCTGATGCACATTATCCTGATTATTGATATGTGGAGACTCAACAATCTCCTGTGCTCCATTGCTATTCTCAACATTCTCAGATGTCATTTTCAGATACTGCCACAAAACAAGGGTTAGTTATCATATCACATATTATCCGTATACTCTAACCACCCAATTAAATACCAAATAAACTTAGGTAGGTCATACTAGCGAATGAATTCCCCGTCTCTCCCCTCCTAGTTCTTGTCTCACATCTCAGCCAGGGATCATATCCCTAAGCTTTGATACCAGCAGTGACGCCCCCAAAATAGGTAAACATCACCTATTCTGAGTCGCCAAATATATGGTACAGAATACAAATACAACCTTAAATATACAATATGAGCTGTGAGTTTTAATACAAATATTGTCTTCTAGACATTATTCAAACTCAAAATAAGTCCTCAATACATTTATTATCACACTATTTTATAGAATAGTGAGGACTACTAATGCTATCATCTGGACCGTCACTACATTCCCCGACTAGTCCCTGCTACGTTCTCATTTCCTGAAGAGAACAATAAAAGAAAAATGGTGAGCTCAACTAGCCCAGTAAGAAATATTATGACTAAGATAATGCAGAATAAATTATCATTAGCCTTCAACAGTGTTAAACTGATAAAATATAACAAACATCAAGTTTAACTGTAGCGGAACAAGCAATCAATTAGAAGAGTCAAGTACAGAATAAAACCTACTATCTTCTATGATTCAAAAGGTTTTTCACCACTTTTATCGCAGAGACTCAGCTTAATAAATTATCAACATCATCCCTGCACTACGGCGAAGGATATTCATTAGTATCACGACCACAAATTATCCATGAACTACGGGCCAAGGATATTCGTGTATTCATCAATGGTCATGATCATGCTAACAACTGTCCATCAATACACTACAGCCAATGAGGATTTTTACCACATCATTTGTAACATTACGGTCATGATTATACCGAATAATCCCTGGTTATAATCATACCAAGTCCATCTATGCACTACAGGCCACATATGACTTTCAACATATTATAAACATGAGGATGATGACAATTCAATAAAACAAGTTCAAGAATAAATTTTAAAGATTTATAAGTTAATTTATCCTGAACTCAATAACGTCCAAATTGTCAACTTGATACTGCTTTGTGGAGTAAAATTCAAGAATGCTCAGAAGAATATTTCCATGAAAAGATACTGGATGAAGCGCAAATATCAAGGATATTCCACTAATTTCATGGAATATAGAAGCCAAAACTTTAACCAACTGAGTATAGTAGAATATATGAAACCACAAATGGATTTTTGTCGCCATGCGGTAATCCACGTAGACAGATTATTCCAATAGAATAATAAAGAATGGAATAACAGAAGAATTCACCAGCGTGCATAATGCGCATGCATAACGTGTTATTCCAATGAGAATAATAAAGAATGGAACCAATTCATGCGTAATCCGCCGCATGCATTTTGATATTCCAACAGAATAATAAAGAATGGAACCAAGTCATGCGTAATCCGCACAAACAGGATGTTCCAACAAAATAATAAATAATAGAACCAGGTCATGCATAATTCGTACAGACAGGATGTTCCAACAGAATAATAAAGAATGGAATAACAACAGAATTCACCAGGCATGCGATAGATCAAGACAGATGAAAGTTATTCCAATGTAATAATAAAAATGGAATAATAGAATAACTTACGCCATGTATGCGGTGCCCAGCATGAGGCAGTTATTCCAACATAATACTAAAGAATGGAATAACAACCCTTACGAGTATTGAAAGAAAATAACTCTCTTCATGAATACGAAAGAATAATACCCCTTACCTTAAAAAGAAAAGTATTCCGACTGGTAGGGCGAGGATATTCTTGAAGAAAACTTATACTGTTTTCTACGCTCAAAGCTTCTTAAAACTCTAAAAAAATACGTTCAAGATTATAGAAGAAGAATTCTCTGCATTTCTGGTGTGATTTTCAATTTTAACTAAGCATCTTATTTATAGAGGAATGGAAAGGAAAATATGTTGAACTATGCAATAAAATATAATATATTCTATTTAAAATGAAATAAAACAAAACTTTATAAAAAGTATTCTGTTTTATATAAAAAGTTTTACTATGCAAACACTATGCGAGACACAATGCAAACACTATGCATAATAAAATATAATATATTCTATTTAAAATCTAATAAAACAAATAACTTTATAAAAGTATTACATTTTTTATATAAAAAGATTTTACTATGCAAACACTATGCATAATAAAATAAAATATATTCTATTTAAAATCTAATAAAACAAATAACTTTATAAAAGTATTCTGTTTTATATAAAAAGTTTTCTGTTTTATTACATATATAATAATAGTAAAACAAACTTTATCATCATTATTATAATTCACAATATTAGTCGACCATATCGTTCCCAGGAAAGAGGGGCTTTCCAATAAGGATTTCTCTCTATTGGCGCGCAATTAGGTGACCAAACCTATCCTTGACAAAATTCTAGATATCGTTAATATTGCAAATAATAATATTAGTAACTTTGTCATCTCAATTATTGATTTAATAATATATAAAATATTGATAATAATTAAATCAAATAACGTGAGATACTATGCAACGATTACTGTAACAATAATTGAACAAAACTGAGTGACTTCTCACGTAAGCATCAATAATCAATATCGTGTGCTACTATGCAACCATGCGTATTACTGTACTTTTGACACCGGGTGTTTCAACAGTTAAAGGTAAAACTTTCGTCGTTATTTTCATAAAGTATTTTTGTCGTTTTCTCAATCCGATAATAATTTTGTTATGAGGTCCACCAATGATTGTGCTGTTGTACAAATATTCCCTGTTAAAACGAATATTCCCCAACCAATCGAATATTATATAACAACTTGCGTACTTTGCAAAATTTATAAATATTACCCACAACTATAACATTATATCAAATTCATTCCATAATATTCAAAAATGATATTTATAGAAAATTCATCTTTATTCATAAAAGTTGGGGTCTTACAAGGACTCCATTTGAGTTTGAATACTGTCTACTAGACAATATTCGTGTAAAAACTCACAGCTTATGTTTTGTCGTATTCTGCACGACACTTAGTAGTTGTATAAATACAGTTTGTATTTGAATTATGTACCATGTATTTGGCGACTCAGAATGGGTGATGTATACCTATTTTGGGGGTGTCACAATATTCGTACCAATCAGTTGTCTACCTTTGCACTGCGGGCCAAAGATATTCAACTACAAAACCAATAGTCATGATCATACCAATCAATTGTGCATGTCGATTGGCACTACTACCAAAAGACATTCAACTGTTAACTAATGGTCATGATCCTGCCAATCACATCATCGAATTATATATGCACTACGGGCCAAGGATATTCGTTATTATCACCAGTGGTTATGATCATGTCATACACCTGTCCATCTTTGCACGTAAGCCAAAGATATACAACTGTAAAACCAATAATCAACAGTCCATCTTTGCACGTAAGCCAAAGATGACTTTCATCATAATATAAGCATGAGGACGATGACAATGATATAAGAATCAATCAAACGAAATCAAGGATAAATAATAAAGACTTTAAATTTATCCAGACTTTAAAAATATCCAAATTGCCAACATGATACTGCTTTGTGGAGTAAAATTCAAGAATAATATTCATGTACAAAAAATAATTTGGACAGAAAAGAAATATATTTTTTTGGGTAAATAATACCCCGTGAATAGTACCCTGTGAATAGTACTTCGGGAATAGTACCTCATGAATAGTACCCCCGACATGAAAAGTACCCCAAATACCCAAGTGAATAATATTCGGGTGAATAGTAATTTGGGTGAATAGTAACTCATGAATAGTACTCCGACATGAAAAGTGCCCCGAATACTCCAGTGAATAATACTAAAGTGAATAGTAATTGGGTGAATAGTAATCCATGAATAGTAACTCGTAAATAAAATATCAAATAAAATGATATTTCATGACGAGTACAAAAGAAATGATATCTCATACGAGTATAATAGAATATACGAAACTGCAAATGGATTTTCACCCGCCATGCGGTAATCGATGTAGACAGATCATTTCCACAATTTAATAAAGAATGAATATGAAGGATCATTCACTATGCATGCGGCAATCCACACAGACATGTTATTCCAACATAATAATAAAGAATGGAATAACAGAAGAATTCACCATGCATGCGATAGACCGAACAGACGGGTTATTCCAACAGAATAATAAAGAACGGAACCAGGTCATGCATAATACGCACAGACATGATATTCTAACAGAATAATAAAGAATGGAACCAGGTCATGCGTAATCCGCACAGACAGGTTATTCCATCAGAATAATAAAGAACAAAATAACAGAAGAATTCACCATACATGCGATAGACCGCACAGACAGGTTATTCCAGCAGAATAATAAAGAACGGAACAAGGTCATGCGTAATACACACAGACAAGATATTCTAATAGAATAATAAATAATGGAACCAGGTCATGCGTAATCCGCACAGACAGGATATTCCAGCAGAATAATAAAGAATGGAATAACAGAAGAATATCACCATGTATGCAGTACTTCGCATAGACAGGTTATTCCAACAAAATAATAAAGAATAGAATAACAGATGAATTTCACCATGTATGCGGTACTTCGCATAGACAAGGTATTCCAAAATGATAATAAAGAATGGAATAACAGAAGTTCTCTTCATGAATACGAAAGAAATAATACCCCATACCTTAGAAGAAAACTGGATACTTGAATAGTGAGGTAGCAGACTTCTCTTCTTCTTTCTCTTAATAATTTATCTCTATAATAATTGCTCTATAGGTTTAGTGAATTGGTGAGAAATTAAGGAAGAATGAGCTTATATTTATAGGAAAATATAGTTTCGATAATTGCACATTTTGGGGCTCGAAATATTACAGTATAATACCTTCCTCTTTTTCTTCATTTTTAATTTAGTCCTGCAAGTATTATCAAACTTGTACAACCTCCCCTAATAGTAAATCATGTGAATCAATAGTAAATCATGTGACTCAATAGTTCTAAACATGTGAAAATACGAATTACAGTATAGTACCTCCATCTATACCTCTATTTTTAACTTAGTCATTCAAGTATTATCAATCTTGCACCAACTCCCCTAATAGTATAAGAATATGAATCAATAGTACACACATGTGAACAAATAGTTATAATCATGTGAATCAATAGCAATTAATTGCTCATTTATCCGGTTAATTACCCGATTGGTCAATATAACCTCCAGACATCAATTACTATCGAAATAAATGTCGATTTCCACTTACACTAATAATTCCAACACAATGGAACTATCAATTTCATCTTTAATCAACACGAACTTATTCATCATTAATATTATAACTCACAATATTTAATAACCAGGTCGTTCCCAGGAAAGAGGGGGCTTTTCGATAAGGATTTCTCCTTATTGGTGCGCAATTAGGTGACCAAACCTCTCCTTGACAGAATTTCTAAACATTGTCAATATTGCAAATATTAATATGAATAACTTTGCCATCTCAATTATTGATTTAATAATATAACATATTATACAGATGATATTGTGACAATAATTGAATAAATAATATGAGAGATATGATACAGCAATTAATGTAGCAATAATTGAGTATAACTGAGTGACTTCTCACATAAGCATCAATAATCAAAGATACTGTACAATATCGTGTGCTATTATGCAACCACGCGTATTACTATACTTTTATCACCGATTATTTTATGACAACTTGTTTACTTTGAAAAATTTTCATATATCACCCTTAACTTTAATCTTTTATCAATTTAACCATTTATTAAATATAATAATTATTAGAAAATTGAATACTTTCATTTCATAAAATTCGGGGTTTCACAATCTCCCCTCCTTAAGAAATTTCGCCCTCGAAATTTACGTACCTGGTAGTTCGAAGAGATGAGAATACATTGTTTTCTTTTCGGATTGTACCTTCCCGGTTATTTCCTCTCTATCATGATTTTTCCATTGCTCATCTACTGTATTTCAGATATAATTCTAGAATATATCTTCAAAACAAAGGTTAATTGACATATCACAATTTGTCAACTTATCAAGTAAAAATTCCTGCTTAGGTAAGTCACACACTAGCGAAGTATATTACTTGTCTCTCCCCTCCTAGTTCTAGACTCATATCTCCGCCAGCGACCATATCCCTAAGCTCTGATACCAAATGTGACGCCCCCAAAACAGGTATACATCACCCATCTTGAGTCGCTAGATATCACACTACATAAATCAAATACAAACTTCTTTTATACAATACAAAAACAACGTATCTTAGAGTTTTTACACGAATATTGTCTTATAGACAGTATTCAAACTCAAATGAAGTCTTCATTACATTTATTATCACACTATTTCACTAAATAGTGAGGACTACTAAAGCCATTTATCATGGACCATCACTCCATTCCCCGACTCGTCCCAGCTATATTCTCATTTCCTGAAGAGAACAATGAAAGAAAGGAAGAGCTCAACTAGCCCAGTAAGAAATATTATGACTAAGATAATGCAAAATAAATTATTCTTAGCCTTCAACAGTATAACAACTGATAGAATACAATAGACAACAAGTTTTAGATCAACAACTGCAGCGGAATAAGAAATCCAGTAGAAGAGTCAAGTAGAGCATCAAATCTACTATCTTCTATGATTTAAAAATTCCATCGTTAATATTTCATTCCTGCAATACTTATCAACAGTTCTTTATTATACCCAAGACAAAAATAATTCTCATTACCTGCCTTCACCTCAACCCACCAACGATTATAGTTAAATCCACAATTAATATTTATAATCATGTAAATCAACAATTTTTCTTTGCCACAAAGGCTTAATAGAACGTTTACTCAATATCCTTACCCCTAAGGGCTAAAGATATTCAAATGTAATAACAATGATCATACCAATTAGTTGTCTACCTTTGCACTACGGGCCAAAGATATTCAACTACAAAATCAATGGTCATGATCATACCAATCAATTGTCTGTCAGTGCACTATGGCCAAAGACATTCAACTGTTAACTAATGGTCATGATCCTGCCAATCACATCATCGAATTATCCATGCACTACGGGCCAAGGATATTCGTTATTATCACCAGTGGTTATGATCATGTCATACACCTGTCCATCTTTGCACGTAAGCCAAAGATATACAATAGTAAAACCAATATTCAACAGTCCATCTTTGCACGTAAGCCAAAGATAACTTTTATCATAATATAAGCATGAGGATGATGACAATGATATATGCATTAATCAAACGAAATCAAGGATAAATATTAAAGACTTTAAATTTATCCAGAGTTTAAAAATATCCAAATTGTCAACATGATACTGCTTTGTGGAGTAAAATTCAAGAATAATATTCATGTACCAAAAATAATTTGGACAGAAAAGAAATATATTTTTTTCGGGTAAATAGTACCTCGTGAATAGTACCCTATGAATAGTACTTCGGGAATAGTACCTCGTGAATAGTACCCCGACATGAAAAGTACCCCAAATACCCGAGTGAATAATATTAGGGTGAATAGTAATTTGGGTGAATAGTAACCTATAAATAGTAACTCGTGAATAGTACTCTGACACGAAAAGTGGCCCGAATATCCGAGTGAATAACACTAGAGTGAATAGTAACCGGGTGAATAGTAACCCATGAATAGTAACTCGTAAATAAAATACTAAATAAAATGATATTTCATGATGAGTACAAAAGAAATGATATCTCATACGAGTATAATAGAATATATGAAACTGCAAATGGATTTTCACCCGCCATGCGGTAATCCACGTAGACAAATCATTTCCACAATTTAATAAAGAATGAATACGAAGGATCATTCACCATGCATGCGATAATCCACACAGACATGTTATTCAAACAAAATAATAAAGAATGGAATAACAGAAGAATTCACCATGCATGCAATTGACCGCACAGACGGATTATTCCAACAGAATAATAAAGAACGGAACCAGGTCATGTATAATACGCACAGACAGGTTATTCCAACAGAATACTAAAGAACGGAACCAGGTCATGCGTAATACGCAGAGACAGGATATTCCAACATAATAATAAAGAATGGAACCAGTCATGCGTAATTACATGCATGCAATATATTCAACGAATAATAAAGAATGGAATAACAGAAGAATTTCACCATGTATGTGGTACTTCGCGTAGACAGGTTATTTCAACATAATAATAAAGAATGGAATAACAGAAGAATTTCACCATGTATGTGGTACTTTGCATAGATAGGTTATTCCAACATAATAATAAAGAATGGAATAACAGAAGCTCTCTTCATGAATACGAAAGAAATAATACCCCTTACCTTAGAAGAAAACTGGATACTAGAATAGTGAGGTAACAGACTTCTCTTCTTCTTTCTCTCTATAATTTCTCTCTATAATAATTGCTCTATAGCTTTAGTGAATTAGTGAGAAATGAAGGAAGAATGAGCTTTTATTAATAGGAAAATATAGTTTCGATAATTTCACGTTTTGGGGATCAAAATATTACAATATAATACCTTCCTCTTTTTCTTCATTTTTAATTTAGTCCTGCAAGTTTGCAAGTATTATCAAACTTGCACCACCTCCCCTAATAGTAAATCATGTGAATCAATAGTAAATCATGTGACTCAATAGTTCTAAACATGTGAAAATACGAATTACAGTATAGTACCTCCATCTATACCTCTATTTTTAACTTAGTCATGCAAGTATTATCAATCTTGCACCAACCCCCCTAATAGTCCAAGAATATGAATCAATAGTACACACATATGAACAAATAGTTATAATCATGTGAATCAATAGCAATTAATTGCTCATTTATCTAGTTAATTACCCGATTGGTCAATATAACCTCCAGACATCAATTACTATCGAAATAAATGTCGATTTCCACTTACACTAATAATTCCAACACAATGGAACTATCAATTTCATCTTTAATCAACACGAACTTATTCATCATTAATATTATAACTCACAATATTTAATAACCAGGTCGTTCCCAGGAAAGAGGGGGCTTTTCGATAAGGATTTCTCCTTATTGGCGCGCAATTAGGTGACTAAACCTCACCTTGATAGAACTTCTAGACATTGTCAATATTGCAAATAATAATATGAATAACTTTGCCGTCTCAATTATTGATTTAATAATATAACATATTATACAAATGATATTGTGACAATAATTGAATCAATAATATGAGAGATATGATGCAGCAATTAATGTAACAATAATTGAGTATAACTGACTGACTTCTCACGTAAGCATCAATAATCAAAGATATTGTACAATACAGTGTGCTACTATGCAACTATGCGTATTACTATACTTTTATCACCAATTATTTTATGAGAACTTGTTTACTTTGAATAATTTTCACATATCAACCTTAACTTTAATCTTTTATCAATTTAACCATTTACTAAATAGAATAATTATAAGAAAATTGAATACTTTCATTTAATAAAATTCGGGGTCTCACAAAGTATGTCTCGCAACAAGCAAATACACCCTTATATGGAAAATATGCTACAATAGATAAAAATTGAAAAGTTAAAATTTTCTCTAGGTCTGACTAGTGTGGTCGCGCGGGCACATAGAAAGAATAGGTTGCGGGCGCGCCGGGCTGAACTTCTATAGTGTTCCTGGCGCAAACGTACAGGCCATGATTTGTTTGATGGCACGCATTAGGTGAAGTTTCCTCTTTTGCACACATCTCCTTTAGGCAAAAAGGCTACCGAGTTCCGTTGTTATGTTGGAGAGGCCGCAAAGTTAAGCTTTTCTATAGTTTTTTCTACTGGACTTCTGCTGGTGTATTGCTGCTATGATGCAACTTCTACACAGTTATTGCTTCCTTCTTCTTCTTTCTTCACTTGCCTTCCTCATCCCTTCACTTAACTTCTAGATGCCCTCTTCACATACTTTAGCTCAGCTATATTCTTCATTTTAGCACAAGCCCACCATGCCATGCCATCACCATGCTTTTGGAGTTTCCTTGATGTAACCTACAAAACAAACATAAAAAAGCTATCAAATAATACTAAAAATACTTAAGTTTAAGCATAATTCTAGCAAGTTGATAGCCAATAAGTAGGTTTAAAACCTACTTATCACGCTATTTTGAGTATTATGCATAATATAGTGTACAATGAAGCTGATCAGTTCATGTACTTGCAGAAGAGTATGATTTAATCTTTATGGTTAACTGATACACTTGAGGTAATTCAGTATTAAAAAACAAATAATTCCTCTATTAGTTCATGATCCAATTATGATCACTCAGCATGAAATATGAGAATGTCCCACTTTATTATTGCAGTTGTTTTATATCTTGATAATCAATTGAATATTATTGAAACTTCAAAAGAGTCTTATTCTTTCATCATTGATTTGTTATTCAGAATGTAATTTAAGAAAATCTTGTTATTGGAAAATGATTTATTCAGCTACTTCGAAGTCCTTTGAACATTGTTGAAGTTCTATAGAAGCTAAACTCTTATATTCTTGATTCGTATTTCTTATTGTATGCTTTAACTTGCGGAGCAAACTCGTTGTTCACCCTTGTTTAAATAAAATATTTCAGCTAAGGACGAGGTAGCTGAGGGAGCTAATAAAGACAAGGGCAAAGGATAAATTAAGGAGTAGTTATTATAAACTTTAACTATTATGTTACTGTGTGTAAACCTTTCTGAATATCTAAAAGTATGTAAATTATGTTAAGGTTAGATAACATGGGATTTTGTTATAATTGTATTATTTAATGGTATGAATGATGTAATTTATAAATGAATGGGTAGTTAGATGTTATATGAATGATGGATCGTGAGCACCAAACCCAGGTTAGGGAACCCGGATTTGGTAGCGTCACAGATCCACCAAGGAAGAAGAAGAACTAAGAAAGTTGGTGTTTGGCTAAACCCTAATTTTATCTATATAGAATCTCTATACTCTCCCAATGCTGAAAATTAAGCGTGTTCTTTTTCTTTGTTCTATAATCAGACTTTCTTATTTATAGATGTAGGCATCCCTCCAAACTATTTAGGATTAGGGTTTCATATTAATTAATTAACCCCTTTTAATTAATTATGCTTCCTAATCTAATTGGAAATAATTAAACTCTTTTAATTAAATAGCCCGTTAATCTTATTAAGAATATATATGAGAGAGAGTCTCTAACCAAACTCCTTTAGGAATTAAATAATAATAATAATAGTAATAATAATAATAATAATAATAAGACTCATCTTATTAATTTATATTTAATATTTCTAAAATATTAAATAATAAATATTAAGCTATTTAATTTATTCCATCACCACAGATTAAATTAAATATACTTAACTTATTATTACGATTATGTCATTAGCTTCTTTAATAATTATTCTTCCTTTTATGGTGTGACCCTTTAGGTTCTCCATATTAAACTGGTTGTGAATAAATCGATTAGAAAAATTCTAATCTTATTTAAATAAATAAATAAAACTAATAATTTATTTAATTAAATAATATTTATTCTACAATAAGGGTAAGTCCCTTTAGTGATCAACGACTTTCTAGATAATATAGATTTCAACTGTAATCATAAAAGAACCTTTGAGTAAATAGTTACTGTACAATTCATTCCTTCTGCCATACAATATCACAATTAAATATAAGACATAGATTTACTATCAAGTCTTATTTTATTTTAATATATGTATTCCGATCCTAAATGCACAAACTCCGATAGTGCAAATTAGAAACAACTTTCTAATTTTATTCTGTCTTGGCCAAGGACTACTGAGTTGTTATTTATCGAATCATATAGGACATTCACTTCTTTTACTAGAAGTGGTAGATAATTTATTGAGGATTCATTATCTTCATGTATATTTAATTATACCCAAGCATACCCTTTGATATATCCTTAGGGTCTTAAGGGACATGTCAAAGTATAACTCATCATACATAAGATACTATGATGATCTCAAGTATAAGGATTACTTGTACTACTATCACAAAAGGAATTCCTATTGTTCGGTGAGTAAAAATCCATTAGGTTTTCCTTAGCGAGCCACGTTTAGTGACCTTATTCTCCAATAAGCACCTACATACTTACTTTAGTGTCTCCACACGAATGGTTATGAGATCGATCATCCTCTTCCAAAGAGCAAGTAACGTATTTAACAATTTATCTGGATTCACTAATCCCCAATTTAGTAATCCATCGATTGGGAACTATTTTAATTTTAAGCTATCTAAGAGTTTAGATCTCATTAGCATGATCATCATCATGATTCTAAAAGCATTGCTTAAAGCTATGGGTGTGTCACATTTAAATATAACAACATTATGTAGATAATATAAATTCCTTTAAATAAACAATTCTTTTATTAATAAATGAATAAGATTGTTACAAAGTATATGATTTATCATCATACATGATTGGCTTGTGCGCATACTACTTTCAGAGACAACCCCGAGGGACAGCTAAAACCACATCAATCCCGGCGACAACCTCGGGAGGGAAAAGATGTAATGTTGACAACACAACATAAGAAAACAGTTGTCCAACTATGGATAAGGTTAAAAAGAGCCATCGTAGCAATCTCGAGTGAAAATTGTGCAAGAAAAATCAACGGACTACCTGCGAAGACTTGAAGATACTATTCTGGTCATGGACCCATCTCCCCAAATTCAAAAAATAAACAAGCCTGATGTCATTATGTAACTCTCGAAAAGAGATTGCCGGAATGGTATGGCACATCTCCATAAGATTCCTAGATTGTAAGATACGGACGTTTCAACAGACAGCGCATCGATCGAAGGAATAAACTTTGAGGTGGTGGGACCCACTGGGCATGGCCATAGGTCCACCTGCGGCTGGCTGGGTCTATAAATTAGACCCCGGGCTCATTTGCAGAAGGGAGATTTCAGTAGCAAAAAATTTCTAAAGACAGAAATCCGAGAGTTAGAGAGAAAAAGGGAGCAATTCTTCATCTTAAACTATATAAATCTCAGTTGTAAACACTTATATACATATAAACTTTGTTGTATCAAGTTTCAACTGGTTGAAATCAAGTTTGGAAATCTTTCAGCCTTTGTTTGCAAATCTCGGGCTATACTGTAAGATCTTCTAAGATCTGTGTTCATTTACTACTTTAATATATATATATAAGGGCTATATATTACTTAGTAGAGCGTAGATCTAGCTTTCCACCGTTCATTTTGTGTAAATATTTGATATTTGCGGTGATTTGACTAGATCTATCCTATATCTAGCCTAATCTAGCATTTAACCGGTCTAAAAGATTCATAGCTTGACCCATTAAGCTAGATAGGCATAGATCTAGGTTATTTTTAAGTTTTGTAAATATTATAGCAACCACGAGACCCTATATCCATATCTAAAAGGAACGGGAAGCTTTACTACTCGCGTGCAAGGATTTAACTAATAAATCATTTGTTTAGTGAAGTTATGAAATATATATATATATATATATATATATATATATATATATATATATTGAAGTATACATCTTGCAAGCTTTTAAATGATATCATGTGTGCCTAGAAATCATTAGGGTCGAAGATTCAATCAATGGATCTAGATCTGGTTCCCATGACGGACTTGTTTAAGTTGTACAGTCAACTTCCAATCCATTGTACATAGGTCCAAAGAGGCACAACACTACTTTTAAAATAAAGCACTCAAGCACTTTTATGGAATAAAAAGGGCACACACACACACATTTAATGCATAGGGAATAAAAAAGTCGGGGTAACCGTGTTTCACAGAAGTCGGGGGGTGCCTAACACCTTCCCCTTGCTTAAGCTAACCCTCGAACTCTATGAATCTCGGGTTCTAGACCAATTAAATGTAGTCACATATTGGGCCATATTGCAAAACCTTTCAAAGCTAGGATGAGTCAGTACATCATTCTGAACTCATACCAACTAGAGACTCTGTCTAATTCGGCCCAGTCGCGCATAAAATCAAACCTTTCAAAATCGTCGACATTTATGTTTGTCCTTTCCTAAAACTCACCTTTAAAAATAAATCAACTTAGTCAAATAACAAAGGGTAGAAAAACTTAGGAACCAGAATCCCCCCGGCGTCGACATGCCTTTTAACATAGTTGAACTTCTCCTACTTCATCAAAAATCATATCTTTACATGGCTCAAGAGGACTAGCATATGCATAAGTTTTTACAAATGGTTATAAGGTCTCTAGAAGTGAAAAAAGACCCTTTCCGACCACATGAAGATGATGAAAATCTTCTTGGTTCTGAAGTACAATATTTTAGTGCAATCGGAGTACTAATGTATCTTGCTAGAAATATATGATCTAATATATCATTTACTGTAAATTTATTAGCAAGTTCTAATTCTTCTCCAACTAGAAGACATTGGAATGGAATTAAACATATTTTTTGATATATTCAAGAGACAATGGATGGGCTTATATTATTCAAATTTATCTGAATCAGATTTAATTGGCTATACAGATGCATGATATTTATCTGAGCCGCACAAAACTTGATCCCAGACAAGTTTTCTATTCACATGTGGTGGTACTGCTATTTCATAGCGTTTTGTAAAGTAAACTTTACATACTACCTTTTCTAAACCATGAAATATTTTTAGCAATTCATGAGGCAAGTCGTGAATGGCAACCATAGAGCAGATACGGTGCAAGTTTCGGTTAGACCCATGACGAGAGCTTGGGCTAAACGCTTCAAGGAGAGGCTCATTGGTTTGATTCAAGAAGTCTATAATGAGGTGGGATCAAGTACAGAGATTTGTGAGTTGGATTCCAAGGACGTAAAGTCTGTGATTATGTTGCAAGTGAGCATTCCAATCCAGGAATTAAGGGAAGTTGAGTTGGCTGATCTAGGGAGCTCGCCCCGGTGAGCTCAACTAGACCATTGAACTCGCCCCAGCGAGCTCGCCTCTATCTAAGCCCGCCCTAACCAATTATGAACTCGCCCCAGCCCCTTTCTCTCTGTCTGAGTTTGTAACAACCCGATATTTCTATATAAATAAATCAGAAATTTTGCGTATAAATTTTTTATTTATTTATTTATTTTAAGGATGAGGATTTGTACAAGATAATGTGTATATGTATTTATGTGGTAAATAAAAATATATTTATTACATGAATATTTACAAATAATTTTATTTTAGAATTATTAATTATTATAAATTATATTCTTATAATAATTACTTTTATAAGAGAGATGTTTTTATTAATTATTTTCCATGAAAATATAATTATATATTATTTAAATAATATATGAAATGATTTTTGAGAATAATTATAATAATTATTCTATTATATGAATTTTAGTACATATTATCAAGTTGATTATTTTACTTTAATTATTAAGGTTAAATATGGAAGAATAAATCAGATATGGATTCCAAACCCTAATTTTGGATTTTGATTAAGGAATGAGAATAATAATATAATATTAATTATATTTTGATTTTTCAGTGCTATAAATATATACAGTATGTACGTAATGATAATGGTTGGTCAATTATGGTGTATAATTTCAAAACCCTAATATTAATTGGTTAAACCCTAGTTTTACTGTGGGAAACCCTAATTTGAAAATCAATTGTGAGTTTAAGATTGTTATATAACTGTATTATATGAATTATGTTGTGTATTAAATGATTAATTAGGTAAACCCTAATTAAAATCTAGAAAACCCTAATTTGAAACATAAACTGGAGTTTAGGATCAGTAAGAAATTGTGTTAATGTGATTAATGTCATGTACAGTAGATTTTATTGCTAATTATGGAAAACCTAATTAGTAATTAAAAACCCTAATATCTAGAACCCTAATTTGGTAATTAGAAACCCTAATTATAATTTAGTAACCCTAATTATCAAAATCGTAAACCCTAATTGTTTAATTAGCAAAGTTATTTTTAATTAGAGATATTAAACCATAATGTTCCTGTATAAATTAATTAAAAACCTAATCTAATTAACAAACCCTAATTTCTAATTTTAGAAACTAAGATTTTTATTTTTTTTATTTTGTGCAAACCCTAATTGCTAGATATTATAAATAATTTGTGCTAAACTTTAGGGTTAAACCCTAAGGGTTTGCAAGGATTACAAGGTTGCCATTAAAATTATGTAGCAATTGACCATTATACCCTTTTGTGCATAATTGAAGTCTAGCATATACGTTTTGACATTAGGTGAGTTGGTGACCAAATCCAACCACCCCATGTGCCATAAATCTCCAGCAATCAGCCTCTATTTCTTAGCCATGTTCATTACAACATTATATAAATTGATCAAGAGAGAGAGAAAGCCCCATTTTAGCTTATTTTTGCACAACACTTAGCCTTGAACTTCTCTCTCTAAAACCCACGAATTTCATAAGCATATCAGTCCCTAAGAAGAGCCCCATGATCAACCATAACATATCATAAGCACAGAATCAAAGACTGATCAAAGAAGGTAGAACCTCTAGCCACGATTTTTGTCCATAAATATGTTGTTAGATGTTAGATTTTTTGTGTTAAATATGTTGTTAGTAGTGTCTAATGATGATCTGGGTTGCTAGATGTTGAATCCATAACATCTAGAGGCTCAGATTTGAGATTCTACAAAATCTAGAAAAATTTTATTTTGGTGTCTGACAACGAATGTCAGGCTTTGTATCTCTGTGATCTTTAATGCTTTTTGTGTTTTGAAAGTTTGTAACTGTAGTTTGATATATGGTCTCTGATCTGGATCTGGAATCGGGCTTATATCTTGTCTATATTGCAAGTTATGGCTGGTCAAACTATGTTAACATGCCATGACCATGCAAAATCTGGGTAACATAGAACGAGCCCAGGAAGCTCTAACAGGATTTTCATGATCACAGATCTGACAGTGGTTTGATAATCTGTTCTTGATTTTGTATCTAAGTTGTAGTATGTTGTTTATACTACATTATAGTATCTTTAGATCACATAAGCACTAAGCATGTTGAAAGTAATATTTGGTCAAACCAGGCAGAACGGCCATGACATCTGTCTTCTGGGTAACCCAGAAAACCGATGAGCATGTCTTCTGACATGGTTTGACCGGACTGGATTTGTTGTTTGTAAGGTTGTTATATGTATATTATGTAATAGATCTATAGTATTACATGTTGGCTACATCCTGGAAGTCTTAAATCACATAAACATTACGAGAACAACAAGTTATGGAAGCCCAAAGTAGACTGATCGAACTGTTCTTCATTTTGGGTAACCCAGAAATGAAGAACAGGTCTGGCAACCACTTTACAGGCTTATATCTTCTGATTGTGATGTTGTTTGATCTTGTTTCTTGTTAGGTCTTGTAGTGTTACATTTGCGCTACACGATCTGACCAGAAACATTCACTTAAACATCATGATCTGATTAGTGTGTTTGGTCAAATATGCCTACTCGGTAACTGTGTATGAAGATCTGGGTTTCATGAAGAACATAAAGAACACCTATAACGACAGTTATGTCACTATAGGTGGTCTTTAGCGAGAGACAGTGTATTTTAATTAATTTAATTTCTGCAAATTAATTATTTTAATTAAATAAATAGAAAAAAATAGTTTTAAATTATTAAAAATACCAAATAAATTATTAAAAATTATTATAAATTCTGAAAATTAGTTTTTATTTATTTTAAGTATATTTCATAAATATTTAATATTTTTGAAATATTATTGGTATTTAATTTATTTAATTATAATATTAAATAAATTAGTTAAAAATGATTTTAATACTTGAAAAATCATTTAAATTTATATTATGATATAAGAAAATATTTTAAGTTATTTTTAATGAATTTTAATATTTTGTGATGAAATTTATTAATAAATTAATATTAATTATAATTGAGTTATTTACTAAATGAATTAAATTAATTAATTAAAATGATTTTATTATATTAAAAATCATTTTAAATAATAATAAGGTATTTAAAAATATTTTAAGTTATAAAATATAACTTTTAATATTTAAAGTTAAATTTCATTAATTAATTATTATGAATGATATTAAAGTTATTTAATGATTATATTAAATAAATTAGTTTAAAAATGATTTTAATATTATTAAAATTATTTTAAATAAAAATAAAATGTTTAAGGATATTTTAAGTTATAAAATATAACTTTTAATATTTAAAGGATAATTTCATTAATAATTTAATATTAATGATTATTAATTTATTATTAATAACATTAAATTTATTTAATAATAGTAAATTTATTTAATAATTATATTAAATAAATAGTTTAAAATGGTTTTATGAATTTAAAAATCATTTAAAAATGATATAAATGAATTAAAAATATTTGAAGTTATACTTAATGACTTTTAAAATTTTGATAAATAAAACATTAATACTTTAATATTAATGATAATTATTTAAAAAGATTTTAAATTTTTTTAAAAATCATTTAAGGGTAATATAAATACTTTAAAAAATATTATAAGTTATTATAAATAACTTTAATATTTTGGCAATGGTTTCATTAATAGTTTAATAGTAATTAAATATTAATGATAATAGAATTGTTTAATATTTAAATTATTTAATAATGATTCCAATGTTTGAAAATTCATGATAAATTATAGTAAATGTTTTAAAATTATATTAAGTCATTGAAAAATAATATGACTGATACTAAGTTACAGGACAGAGTCTTAGACACGATAATTTCCCGATTAAGTCCTCGGTACACCGACATGTTTCAGAAATTGATCTGGACTTAAATAATTTGATTAGATATGTGTTTATTTGTGATTCAATGGTTGTTAAACATATGTTGACAATGTGATTAGGTTATGTGCTGACTGCAATAAGTTGTAATACCTGCGAATTTTAATAAATTATAATATTGAGAATAAAGATTTGTTTGCATATTTATTTGAATATAAATATATATATAACATCGACATGTGTTGTGATAAGCATTTTAATTGATTAAGCTAAGTGATAATTAAACAATGAAGCAAAAGCGATGAGAAGCTTAGTTTAAACTTGTAAGACCCCGAATTTTATGAAATAAAAGTATTCAATTTTTCTTATAATTACTATTCAGTAAATGGTTAAATTGATAAAAGTTAAGTTAAGGGTGATATATGAAATTTTTTTCAAAATACACAAGTGGTTATAAAATATTCATTGTTGTCGGGGAATATTCGTTTGGTCGTGAAATATTCTTTTTGTCGGGGAATATTCATACGACCGGCGCAGCCATTTGTGGGCACCATAACAGAATAACTGTCGGATGAAGAAAACGACAAAATTAAATTTTTATAAATAACGGCGTAATCGTTACCGTTAACACTGTTGGAATACCCAGTTGGTAAAATAAAAATGTCTGGCGTTGTTGCATATGAAGCACACACGGTATTACGGTATTTTGAATTATTGATTCTTACCTAAGAAGGCACAATAATTACTTTTCAATATTTTATTTTATTGATTCAATAATTGCTGCGTTGATATTTTATATTATTGTTGTTTCAATAATTATCACTGCACAATATTTCTCATTATCAGATCAATAATTCGTATTATTTGAATAATATTATTAGATAGCATTATTGGCAATGTCTAGAAAGTTCTGTCAAGGAGAGGTTTGGTCACCTAATTGCGCGCCAGTAAGGAGAAATTCTTATTGGAAAGCCCCATCTTTCCTGGGAACGGCCTGGTTGTCATAATTGTGATTCTGTAATATTATTTGTGAATAATTTATTATTGATTTATATGATAATGAAATATTTATTTGATGTGGATATAGATGAATGATTTATTTATGTGTTTATAAATGAAGGAATTAATGTTGAGGTGTTTTATCAGTATTTTGTTGGATTGGAGGTATTAAAAGATCAAATCGGTGTTCTTAAAGCTCTATTGTGTGAGTTATAATTTTGATTTGACCATTGGATCGTTGTGATTTTTGGATATGTTATACATATATAAGTTGAGTATATATCCACAAATTTTGAACCGTTGAAAATTAACGCATGATTTGTTATGAATTTTAAAAGTTGTTGTAACGGTATTTAAAATCATCCGTTTGTGGATTTCGGTCAATTTCTGTTTGGAATTTGGAAAAACTTCCTTCTGTAAAGTTGTAGATAATGGAATTTCCTATGGAAAGACTCGAGTTTCGAATTTTCTGATAACCAAGCTATTTTCTATGAATTGTTGAAGTTTCGGAGAATAAAATAATTTTTATTATATTTATGGGTGGGACCCCCTTTGGTTGGTGTTAATAACATGTGGGTCGCTATTCCAAGTTGGTTTGAAATTTGTTGGTGGTATTTTGGTAGGTGGCGTGGAGAAATTAAATAATAATAATAATATATTTTATTAATTTAGTCTCCTTTGGCGTTCTAGCATTTTCCTATAAATAGAAGCTTAAGTTAGAATTGAAAATCACACCAGAAACATAAGTTTTCTCTCTCTATATTATCAAGCATATTTTTGTGAGTATTTAGATACTTTGAGAGTTGCTATTCGGAGCAAAGTTTCCTCCGACTTTTCATCCGATATTCCGGTCAGAAATACGGCATTTTTAGGTAAGGGATTTTAAGGGTTATTATGTTTTTCAGTTCGTACTTCTTCCGACCTTTAAAAAATTCTGGAAAAATTTGAAATGATATTTTGATGAATTTTATTGATTGTGTCCAAAAATGGTGATTTTTGGATGTACATATTAAGAGTTATGTATTTTACAGGAAAATACTATTTTAAAAGTAACCGCTTTTAACTCCTTGTGGTTAACTCCAAAATTGATGAAATTTTTATTGGGAATACATCTATATAATATCAGTATACTCTGTAAATTTCGAAATTTTTGGATAAAAGTACAATTTATGATAAATGTCTAAATATTCGGAGGTTTTGGCCATATGAAAAATACAAAATTAATTTTAAAAATTTTGAGAAAAATATATGTTTTATATGGGACTATATTCTGCTAAATCCCAGAAAAGAAATGTTTTTGGAACTGATTTAGTATTTTTCATAAAAATGTTCTAGTTATGAGTAAATGAATTAAATATGTTATATGAAGGAAGAAAATTGAAAAATATGATTTTATGGCTTGAGAATCATATATGAGGTATATGCATATTTTTAATGAGGGTTTTGGTTATTGGTGATAAAATCTTATGAGTTTGACATTTTATGATGATTAAATACATTAATTAGTAATGTGTAAACAATTTAAATAAATTGTTTATAAGTTTAAGAAATTATTAAATATTGTTGTAACCTTAATAATATTAAGATGTTGATATTATTAAGTGATTTATAACATTTGGATTAAGGTGTTATAAATATTGATATGGATTTTATTGTCAAACTTTACCTTTTTGTGTCGGAGTTACTATTCACGTATACGATACTATTTATGTATACGGCACTATTCACGAATACGGCACTATTCACGAGTATTGTTCACGAAGTATGATTTTTCTTGTGGAATTTTTACCTTTTTGTGTTGGGGTTACTATTCACGTATACGGCACTATTCACAAATACGGTACTATTCACCCAAAAAATAAAATTTTCTCTTTTTCTTTCAGATGTCTTTTATGGTTACTATCTTTGATTGTATCCATGTTTTGATCTTTATTTGTGAATTCTACTTCACACTTGGTTATTAGGGAGTGTTATTGAATTTGGATAAACTGAAACACGAATCCTTAATATTTGTCCTTCTGTCTTACTGGATTCGTTCTCTAAAATGTTTTTCATCATCCTCAGTCCTGAATGATGATACTTGATGAATATCTTTGGCCTGTAGTGCAAAGATGAATTGTTGTTGAATATCTTTGGCTTTTTGGTGCAAGATGATGCATTGTTGAATATCTTTGGCCCGTAGTGCAAAGATGACTGTTATTGAATATCTTTGGCTGTAGTGCAAAGATGAACTGATGACGAATATCTTTGGCCCGTAGTGCAAAGATGAATTTATTAGTATGATTCTGAACAGAACTGTGATTTGGTATAACCATGATCTTTGATGTTTCGGTAAAGGCAATGATGAAAAAAATATCTTCGTCTTGGATGCTGAAGAGAATTTAGAATTACAATTATGATTATGAGTTATTCATATAATTGTGGAAAGGAACTATTGATTAATGTTACAGGGATAAAACATTGTTGGTGGACTTTTAATGTGGAGAAGATAATAGACTTTATGGTCTATTTGACTCTTCTAATGGATTGCTTCGTTCATTTGCAACTATGGTTGAAAAGTTTATCATATACCATATGTTCTAAATCTCTGATTTATTACTGATGAAGGCTATTGATAATTTAATTATCTTTAGTCATGATATTCTTTACTGAGCTAGTTGTGCTCACCCTTTTGCTTCACAATTCCTTTTCGGTAATAAAAAGTGTAAATTTGGGTTTGAAGCGGGGAGTAACAGGCAATAGAGCAGTGGTCTCTAGGCGTGGAGTTCTCCCCTAACAAGTATAGACAAGTGTGTTGTATACATCTTTTAGTAGTTATATTTGGTGAATCATATAGGGAGAGGCGAACCCAACGTTGGAAGGGTGTTTTGCCACTATCATACAAGATGTCTAATGACATACAACCTCGTGTCATCATAAGACAGGGTTGTGCTCATCCACTTGCTGGGTATATTTACGAGCACTACCTATATAACCTTGGTGTTTGTTTGAAGTATAATTATCAATTTGAGACAGTGGAGATAATGATAAGTCAAGAGAAGACTCACCATTGGGAAGAATATGATAGTAATCTTCTCATTTTTCTTTGGGGTCTATTGGGTCAACCAAGGATAATTCTGTGGCCATATGATATCTATCATAACCTAGAAGCATGGCCTCCCATGTACGAAGGTTTCTTTGAGCACTTCCCAAAGATTCTAATTTCTAAAATAGTTTTTGACTATACATTTATGTAAGGTGTCATTGTGACGTGCTATCCAAGGTTGGGATGAGAGTCACAGTTGGTATATATATTTGTATCCAAACTCATAGTATATGTGTTGTTGTATTTTGCACGACAATTGTTGTAATAAAGTTGTAGTTGTTTTCTGTACCATGTATTTGGCGACTCAGAATGGGTTGGATGGAATGGACCTATTTTGGGGTCGTCACATTTAGTATCAGAGCTTAGGGATATGATCTCTGGCGAAGATCGGAGAATAGAACTAGGAGGGGAGAGATGAGTAAATCTTTCGCTAGTGTGTCCTACCTAAGCTTATTTGTTGGTCAGTCATAATATCGGGATATTATGTGATATGTTAATTTGTTCAATTAACCCTTGTTTTGAAGCTGTATTCTAGAATGATATCTGAAATACAGGAGATGAGCAATGGAGAAATAATGATGACAGGGAAGATGGAATCTGAAATGAAAGCAAGGTATTCTCAACTCTTTGTAATATCAGGTAAGTAAATTTCGGGGACGAAATTTCATAAGGAGGGGAGATTGTAAGACCCCGAATTTTATGAAATAAAAGTATTCAATTTTTCTTATAATTACTATTCAGTAAATGGTTAAAATTGATAAAAGTTAAGTTAAGGGTGATATATGAAATTTTTTTCAAAATACACAAGTGGTTATAAAATATTCATTGTTGTTAAGGGAATATTCGTTTGGTCGTGGAATATTCTTTACGCTTGGGAATAATATTAAATGCGGCCAGGCATGACCATTTGTCACCCCCATAACGAATAAGCATTTGGATGAAGAAAACGACAAAATTAAGTTTTTATAAATAACTTGGCGTAATCGTTCTGAATTCACACTTTGTTGGAATACTTATTGGTAAAATAAAGTAATACCCGTTGTTGCACGTGTAGCACGGTATTACAAAGATATTTTGAATTATTGATTCTTACGTAATAAGGCACGATGAGTTACTTTTCAATATTTTATTTTATTAATTCAATAATTGTCATATTGATATTTTATATTATTGTTGTTTCAATAATTATCAACTGCACAATATTTCTCATTATCGATCAATAATTATTATTATTTGAATAATATTATTAGATAGCATTATTGGTAATGTCTAGAAAGTTACATCAAGGAGAGGTTTGGTCACCTAATTGCGAGCGATGAAGGAGAAATTCTTATTGAAAGCCCCTCTTTCCGAGAACAACTTTCGTTGTCATAATTGTGATTACGTAATATTATTTGTGAATAATTAATTATTGATTTATATGATAATAAAATATTTATTTGATGTGGATATAGATGATGGATTTATTTATGTGGTTATAAATGAAGGAATTAATGTTGAGGTGTTTTATCAGTATTTTGTTGGATTGGAGGTATTAAAAGATCAAATCGGTGTTCTTAAAGCTCTATTGTGTGAGTTATAATTTTGATCTGACCGTTGAATCGTTGTGATTTTTGGATATGTTATACATATATAAGTTGAGTATATATCCACAAATTATGAACCGTTGAAAATTAACGCATGATTTGTTATGAATTTTAAAAGTTGTTGTAACGGTATTTAAAATCATCCGTTTGTGGATTTCGGTCAATTTCTGTTTGGAATTTGGAAAAACTTCCTTCTGCAAAGTTGTAGATAATGGAATTTCCTATGGAAAGACTCGAGTTTCGAATTTTCTGATAACCGAGCTATTTTCTATGAATTGTTAAAGTTTCGGAGAATAAAATAATTTTTATTATATTTATGGGTGGGACCCACTTTGGTTGGTGTTAATAACATGTGGGCTGCTATTCCAAGTTGGTTTGAAATTTCTTTGGTGGTGATAGGTGACGTATGAGAAATGAAATAATAATAATATATTTTATTAATTTAGTCTCCTTTGGCGTTCTAGCATTTTCCTATAAATAGAAGCTTAAGTTAGAATTGAAAATCACACCAGAAACATAATTTTTCTCTCTCTATATTATCAAGCATATTTTTGTGAGTATTTAGATACTTTGAGAGTTGCTATTCGGAACAAAGTTTCCTCCGACTTTTCATCCGATATTAGGTCGATTTAAATCTGCGCTCTTTTTGAGGTAAGGGATTTTAAGGGTTAATATGTTTTTCAGTTTGTACTTCTTTCGACCTTCAGAAAATTCTGGAAAAATTTGAAATGATATTTTGATGAGTTTTATTGATTGTGTCCAAAAATGGTGATTTTTGGATGTATAGATTAAGAGTTATGAATTTTACGGGAAAATACTATTTTAAAAGTAACCGCTTATAACTCCTTGTGGTTAACTCTAAAATTGATGAAATTTTTATTGGGAATACATCTATATAATATCAGTATACTCTGTAAATTTCGAAATTTTTGGATAAAAGTACAATTTATGATAAATGTCTAAATATTCGGAGGTTTTGGCCATATGAAAAATACAAAATTAATTTTAAAAATTTTGAGAAAAATATATGTTTAATATGGGACTATATTCTGCTAAATCCCAGAAAAGAAATGTTTTTGGAACTGATTTGGTATTTTTCATGAAAATGTTCTAGTTATGAGTAAATGAATTAAATATGTTATATGAAGGAAGAAAATTGGAAAATATGATTTTATGGCTTGAGAATCATATATGAGGTATATGCAGATTTTTAATGAGGGTTTTGGTTATTGGTGATAAAATCTTATGAGTTTGACATTTTATGATGATTAAATACATTAATTAGTAATGTGTAAACAATTTAAATAAATTGTTTATAAGTTTAAGAAATTATTAAATATTGTTGTAATATTAATAATATTAAGATGTTGATATTATTAAGTGATTTATAACATTTGGATTAAGGTGTTATAAATATTGATATGGATTTTATTGTCAAACTTTACCTTTTTGTGTCGGAGTTACTATTCATGTATACGGTACTATTTACGTATACGACACTATTCACGAATACGGCACTATTCACGAGTATTGTTCACGAAGTATGATTTTTCTTGTGGAATTTTTACCTTTTTGTGTTGGGGTTACTATTCACGTATACGACACTATTCACAAATACGGTACTATTCACCCAAAAAATAAAATTTTCTCTTTTTCTTTCAGATGTCTTTTATAGTTACTATCTTTGATGGTATCCATGTTTTGATCTTTATTTGTGAATTCTACTTCACACTTGGTTATTAGGGAGTGTTATTGAATTTGGATAAACTGAAATACGAATCCCTAATATTTGTCCTTCTGTCTTACTGGATTCGTTCTCTAAAAAGTTTTTCATCATCCTCAATCCTTAATGATGATACTTGATGAATATCTTTGGCCTGTAGTGCAAAGATGAATTATTGTTGAATATCTTTGGCCTGTAGTGCAAAGATAATCTGTTGTTGAATATCTTTGGCCCGTAGTGCAAAGATGACCTGTTGTTGAATATCTTTGGCCTGTAGTGCAAAGATGAATCTGTTGTGAATATCTTTGGCCGTAGTGTAAAGATGAATTTATTAGTATGATTATGAGCAGGAGGCGTGATTTGGTATAACCATGATCTTTGATGTTTGAGGTAAAGACGGTGATGAAAATTATCTTCGTCTTGGATGCGAAGAGAATTTAGAATTACAATTATGATTATGAGTTATTCATATAATTGTGGAAAGGAACTATTGATTAATGTTACGGGGATAAAACATTGTTGGTGGACTTTTAATGTGGAGAAGATAATAGACTTTATGGTCTATTTGACTCTTCTAATGGATTGCTCATTCATTTGCAACTATGGTTGAAAAGTTTATCATCTACCATATGTTCTAAATCTACGATTTAATCTTGATGAAGGCTATTGATAATTTAATTATCTTTAGTCATGATATTCTTTCTTGAAGCTAGTTGTGCTCACCCTTTTGCTTCACAATTCCTTTTCGGGTAATAAAAGTGTAGTTGGGTTGAGCCCGGGGTAGTGAAGCAATAGAGCGGTGGTCTCTAGGCGTGGAGTTCTCCTTAAACAAAGATAGACAAGTGTGTTGTATACATCTTTTAGTAGTTATATTTGGTGAATCATATAGGAGAGGCGAACCCAACGTTGGAAGGGTGTTTTGCCACTATCATACAAGATGTCTAATGACATACAACCTCGTGTCATCATAAGAGCGTGGTTGTGCTCATCCACTTCTTGAGTATATTCTGAGCACTAATTATATAACCTTGGTGTTTGTTTGAAGTATAATTATCAATTTGAGGCGAGTGGAGATAATGATAAGTCAAGAGAAGACTCACCATTGGGAAGAATATGATAGTAATCTTCTCATTTTTCTTTGGGGTCTATTAGATTGACCAAGGATAATTTGCGTGGCCATATGATATCTATCATAACCTAGAAGCATGGCCTCCCATGTACGAAGGTTTCCTTGAGCACTTCCCAAAGATTCTAATTTCTAAAATAGTTTTTGACTATACATTTATGTAAGGTGTCATTGTGACGTGCTATCCAAGGTTGGGATGAGAGTCACAGTTGGTATATATATTTGTATCCAAACTCATAGTATATGTGTTGCTATATTTTGCACGACAATTGTTGTAATAAAGTTGTAGTTGCTTTCTGTACCATGTATTTGGCGACTCAGAATGGGTTGGATGGAATGGACTTATTTTGGGGTCGTCACAAAACTTGTGGAGTTATGCCTAGTGTGGCAAGATGATGAATTGAGAAAATACTAATTTAACTAATGATGGAATTAATTAGTATTACTAATAAGTAAATAATTTCATAATGAGGTTGATTTATTTGTTATTAGTTAATTATCATGAATAATAGTGTGTGAAGAGAAATCATATATAATAAGGGTTTTCATTTAATATAAAGTGAGGGGTGACATTGTAATGAAAATAATTATTATATAACACTATGTGATAAAAGTAAGCTTGACTTAGGTAATTGACCAAGTTGTATAAAAAGTCTCATGTGACATATTGATGTGTGTGGGAATAATTAAATGGGTATTTTAAACCTACGAGAGAAAGTAATTTGATTAAATAAATTAATAATAAGTAGCATTGGTACACAATTAAATTATATCCTAGTCTAGAATAATTATTACTTGAAACAAATCAATGTACATGGATTATATGATTTTATGTGAGTGAGTGTATTTGTATGCTCAAGTGTGAACAAAGGGTAAAATGAACCTAAGTGTGCTACTAAAGTCCTGAGAATTGGTGGTGTCCCAAAATCATAGTCCCATTCCAATGAACAAGAGCTCAGCCGTATTTTACAAAAAGCCTAGGACTCAATGCTTGAAAAACCAAGAGAGAAATGATGGCTATGGGGAAGGGAGGAGATGGAGTTGGTGATGCTTTCCACCCACTTCTTGTTGCACAAAGGATCCTTCAATCTTCCATGGAAACAAACTTTAGGGGAAATTCTCCAATTGGATAATCCTCCCTCTATAAATAGAGGTTCCCCTCTCAAAGGTAAATGTTGAATTCTCTGAGATTTCTAGTAGGAGTGTGAATATTGTGAGCTTATATAATCTGCAAATTGAAGCTAGAGTAGCAATTCAACTTCAGAAAATGTAACCTTTCCTCTAGATGTTCATACACTCAAGCTTTCCAAAGTTCATGAGTATGAAAACACTTGTTTAAGTTGAAATGTTATAGTTGAAACTTGCTAGAATGTATCAATTGATGCTAGATATTGTTAATATGGTCAAAAACGAATTCAGTGAAAGTTAAACGAAGTAAAATGATCAAGTAACGAATTGGTAAGGAAGAAAATTGCTATATGTGTTAACTTTGGAAAAAATGGCAAAAACCTTGAATTGATCTTTTAAATTTATTGATTGTATGTGTAGGATTGTTAGAAGCATGCTAGGAGTGTTATATAGCTAGTTTATAGAAATTATACATCATTACTTTGTTGTTTGGATGAGAATTGGGGGAAAAATTCATATAGAATCCGAACAGGGGCGAACAGGGGATACCTGCTCGTGTTTTAGCAGGGGACCTGCCCGCCCCGGCGGGGGGTTCTGTAGTACAAATGCCCGCCCCAACGGGGGGTGCTGTAATAACAAAAGAACTTATGTTTGCTTGTTGATGCAAGAAGTCTTAAACTCCTCTTAATTTCAAGAACATATGTACTCCCTAAACATATATCAATGTATTTTACAAGGTGTTTAGTAGGTTTGGAATTGAATCCTAACCTTTTTAAATGAAAAGTTAAAAGATGAAAAACATATTTATAAAACCTTACACCTTTTTGAATCTAGCCTTGTGAGCATATGTTTATAGCTTAATTGGTTTGATAAATACATATGAAGTGTGGACTCAATGTACCTTGCATGTATAGATTGATATTCATGACATCTTAGTGATTGAAAACCAATTCAGATGTCAAACTCTATGAATTATATTGTGAACTTAGGAACAATAGAATAGAATGCATATGCCTCTAGAGATATTCGACATGTTCACGCATCTAGTTAAACATTGTGATAAATTATGCAAGCATGTGTAGAAAGAAGTTGTTTGACAATATTATGTAGTATAATGAATACTATGGCTAGTTGATTTATGTAATGAACTCTTTTAACTTTGAAAGATGGAAATATATGAATAACTTTAATAAAGGGTCAAAACTAGCTTAAAGGTTCTTTAATATGTGAAACAACTTAAAAATATGTAGAGTAGGAAATATTTTGCGAATACAAAAGATGAGCATATGGTACAAAAGACTTTAAAGGTAAAATCAATGTGAGTTACACATCTATGAGTTTGAATGTGTGTAGCCTACATGAATTTAGGTATGTGTGATGGAAGTATGTGAAAATGCATATCAAGTATATATGACTAATGAATACATATACATACATATATAGGATAACGTAGTTCATTGAAGTGATATTACGCTTTAAGTGGTAATCAACGCTAAAGGCAAGTCTCCTAACTCTAACAACTTTGGATTTTGTGCGAGCTCTCTAACTTCCATTGATTCACATATCGAATACAAGTTATCTAAATTCCTACATTGTATATTGTATGAATCCGAATTATTGATATACTTATATTGAGCAAATGACTATTACTATACGAAAATCAATTACTTGACATTATTGCGAGCATTAGACTTATTGTTCTTAAAGTGCATTATAAAAGTTGTCTAAACCTTTGATTCGGTTAGACTGTTATCATATGTTAAAAAGCTATCCAAACCAATTGACTTGGTGCGGACTCTTGAAAATCTACTGAGATGAACAACCCTCTTAAAAAGGGGAAATTCTATATTATCGCGGAACCGACGTGCGCACACAAGTATGATTAAATGTTATGCATAACGTAGGGTACCTTAGGCTGATCACCTTTTGTACTCGTTTATCTTGGATTGTAGTATAATACTGTTAATTCTAGTAACAGTTCATAGTTTTTAATGACTGCTCAGTGTTCATTCTTATTGAACCTCGAAATAATTAAACCTTGAAATATTATTGATATCCTTCAATCTTTAGTGACAGTTATCAAACACTTTTGATATTTCTTGATATCCTTGAACTACCATTTACTGTTATACCCTTAAAGATTGAAATGCTATAATTGTTCATTCTCTTTGCTATATTACTTGCTGGGCAAACTTGTTGCTCATTCTTGCTTCCCTAAAAACATTACAGTTAAGGCAGACCAAGGCGGTACCTCGGGAAAGGACAAGGGGAAGGGCAAGGCTACGGAGTAGCTTAGTTCTTTAAGAGTATTAGTATTATTATTTCTATGTGTATTATGATGTACTAAGGATGATTAATTATGTTTAAGTTTAATCACTAGATTGTTGTAGTAATGGTTACGGAACCTTGGAACGCGAATATTTATATTATATCAATGTAAATTATTCTATTATTTCCGTTGTTAATGATTTTAGTGTGATGTTAGAATTAGCACGTGGCGAACCAAATTCGAGATACGAGTGTCTGAATTTGGGGGCATCACATAAGCAGTATTATGTGTTGAGATATATTGTTCTAATCAAACGAATGATCTGATTAATGATAGGTCGTGATATAAAAGATAGAACTAAGTAACGAATCGTAAGCAGCGCATCAGGCAAGTATCTTACCTTTGCATTTTCTTTATGCAATGGACATGAGTAAGAATATTTATGAATTATATTATTCTTTATCCAGTTATTAACCTTATATTATATACGCTCATTGATTATCAACATGTTAGTATATGGTAATTCAGATATATATTCTGTTCGTTAATTTCTATAAATGATTATACAAGTGTCCCCACTTGGATAATCATTGTATTTAATCACATGTTGATACACCTTTATCAATTACTCGTATATATATATATATATGTTGAATTATAGATTATTGTTCAACAGATAAAACTTTATTATTATCCAACTGAATTGCTTTGGTTTGGAACCCAGACAAGTATGAACATCCCTTACACGAGAAAACTTTTTATGCACCCAAGGTGGACAGAGTGAACGATACCCTCATTCTTGCATGTAGTGTTGATCAATAAAGGGCATAACGGGCTGATCACCCCCCGTGCCCGTATGTTATGATGGTTTACAGATGAAGTTCTGTTTAACCTTTTCGAAAATTAAAACAATGTTCATAGTATGTCACCTTAACCCTAGTTATAGTCAATATGTAGTTTCAAAAATTTGAAAGAGAGTTGTTATGTTATTATTATCGGTTCAGATTACTTCACAACTATTGACTTGTTGTAGAAGGGTAGTACAAAGAAAGCATTTAAATTCTTTCAGCTTATATATATATATATATATATATATATATATAATTGCTATTACTTGTTGGGCACTCAAATGTTCATCCTTGCTTAATTTAAATGTTTTCAGCTAAGTGTTAACAACCAGAGGGCTCTGCCAAGAACAAAGGAAAATGGAAAGTTGCTTAATAAGTGTTATGCTATATATTATGTAATAGTTTAGACTTTATTAAGATAAGTATGATATATATATATATATATATATATATATATATTATCTATCATGGGTTGTCACTACAAAAAAATGGGGCTTCAACAACAACCGATTTTCGTTGCTAAATGTGACAAATTTCGTTGCTAAAGGGTTTTGGCAATGACTTAATCTTGTCATTGTGTCTTTAGTTCTTGTGATGGCGTTGCTAATTATTCCATGAAGGAACGATTATTTTCGTTGCCAAAAGTAATACATTTTGCAAACGAAATTTGGCTTTCATCTGATGACATCGATCCTTTAGCAACAAAATGTATTATTGCAGAATAATTAAAATATCGTTGCTAAAAACCCATTTAGATTGCAAAAGCCCTCGCTAATTATTATTATTATTATTATTATTATTATTATTATTTTTCTAATAATTTTTATTATTATTATTGTTATTTTTATTATTATTGTCTAATATAAAACAACCCTTAATTGCTCGAATTGATACAACATTATTCTATTAGGAGATCTAATTTAGTTATAAATATTAATCCTTGCAAAGTGATAACAAGTAAGCCTTGTAGCTCAGGTTGTCGTTGGGCCAGAATTCCATACTAGAGGTTTTAAGTTCAAATCCAAGCAGCTACATATATTTTGGGAAAAAAAGTCATAAATGGCCACGTCAGCTCGTCTACAAGTCGATATTATTATTATTATTATTATTATTATTACTATTATTATTATTATCTTAATTTAAGGCAACATTTTAATAGTCGTTGCAAAAAGTTGTATAAAATATACAACAAAAATAAATATTGTTGCCAATGAATGTGGTCCAGGCAAAGAAATATAGCAACAACAAAGCTTTTGTTGCCCACGATTAGGAGAAATCAAGTGGTTAGAAATTTTGCAACAAATTTCTAACGAATTCTTTTTCCAAATTTTGCAACTAATTATGAATTTCGTTGCAAAAAGTGAAAGCCTGACATAATCTGCAACGAAGGACAAGTTTCGTTGCTAAACATACACTTTTAACAATGACATAAAGTCGTTGCCTGAAAAATCATTGCTAAAGCCCCATTTTTAGCAACAAAAAAACTTACGTTGCCCACAATGACGGGAAATAAAGTGACCAAAAATTTTGCAACGAATTTCTAACAAATTTTTTTCCCGCCAATGAATTAGCAACGAAATTTTGCAACTACTTATGAATTTCGTTGCAAAAAGTGAAAGCCTGACACAATCTGCAATGAAGGACAAATTTCATTGCTAAGCATATACTTTTAGCAACGACGTATAAAGTCGTTGTCCGAAAAAAATCGTTGCTAAAGACACATTTTTTGTAGTGTGTAATGAATGTTTAAAGGTTACGTACTTGGGATTCAGACTCTGATGAATATGTAAATTAAGTTGATCTTTATAGTATTGTTATTATTATTAGTATTATTTTGCTCATAGAAATGGTATCGTGAAGCACCAAGTTCGGGTTTCAAGTACCCGGATTTGGGGGCTTTACATGTTGGTATCAGAGCTTAGGGTTAAAAACCTTAGGTGGGCTAGACCTTAGGCTATAATCATAGAACAAAGGGAAACATTGAAAATATAAATAACTCATATAGAGTTTAAAAAATAGATGAATTGAATAAATTCATCGTCAAACAAAATAAAAAATAACTTATATAAAACTATTATTTGTTGTGTATATACTATATGCTAATCAGAATAATTTAATTGTGTAGATGTCCGGTGGAAAAGGCTTGTTATATGCATATAGCATGAAGAAGGATAAAATTCATACACCTGAGCTAATATCGAAGCCAATAGCAGAAATAGAGGCACATGATGAAAACAACTCAGACGAGGTGGTTATTGTAGAAAATGTAGTACCAGATCCGGAGATGATGGAAATTACAGATAGTGATTCGGACACTAAAGTTAAAGCTGATCAAGCATCAACGGAGGTGCAGGATCTGAGGAACAAGGTTTCTTCTCTGGAAAGGCAGTGGGAGATAGAAAAGGCATTAAATAGTCAATTAAATGTCGGGCATTAATAGAAACAATAGAAGAACAAGATAAGCTTAAAATCCAAATTGATCAGATGGGAACCACAAGAAACACATTGTGTGCGGCTCTGAGCAAGAAGGGGAAAAGAAAGGTAGCAGACCATGACTTAGGAAAATCCGATAAGAAGAAAGGGAAAAGAATATGTTATCTTTGCGGTTATGAGGGACATACCACTCTGTATTTTCCTGACTACAAACTAGGAGCATGTTTTATCTGTGGGATAGAAGGTCATCAGGCGAAAGGTTGTCCAAGGAAAAAGGCTTAGTAAATAGGTGGTATAAGTTCTGTGTTGTAGGCGTGTTTAATGTAATATGTGTGCTTAGTATGTCTGTGTAATGTAATATTCTAAAACTTTTGTAATGATCAAGTTTGTAAATCCCGACTTTTGTGGTCACAAAGGGATAGCTGATGTTTAAAACATTACATGCTATGCTATGTAAAATATTCGCTAAATGAATATGAACTTATGTTCGAGTAATGAATAGTAATTAAATATTAATGATAATATAATTGTTTAATATTTATATCATTTAATAATGATTCCGATGTTTGAAAATTCATGATAAATTATAATAAATGTTTTAAAATTATATTAAGTCATTTAAAAATAATATGACTGATACTAAGTTACAGGACAGAGTCTTAGACTCGATAATTACCCAATAAAGCCATTAAATTTTACAATCGGCATGTTTCGAAAATTGATCTGGACTTAAATAATTTGATTAGATATGTGTTTATATTTGATTCAATGGTTGTTAAACTTATGTTGACAATCTGATTAGGTTATGTGTTGACTGCAATAAGCAGTATTATGTGTTGAGATATATTGTTCTAATCGAACGAATGATCATTAATGATAGGTCGTGATATAAAAGATAGAACTAAGTAACGAATCGTAAGAAGCGCATCAGGCAAATATCTTACCTTTGCATTTATGAAATGGACATGAGTAAGAATATTTATGAATTATACTATTACTGTACAGATTATTAACCTTATATTATATACGCTCATTGATTATCAACATGTTAGTATATGGTAATTCAGATATATATTATGTTCGTTAATTTCTATAAATGATTATACAAGTGTCCCCACTTGGATAATCATTGTATTTAATCACATGTTGATACACCTTTGTCAATTACCCGTATATATATATATATATATATATATATATATTGAATTATAGATTATTGTTGAACATATAAAACTTTATTATTATCCAACTGAATTACTTTGGTTTGAAACCCAGACAAGTATGAACATCCCTTACATGGAAAAACTTTTTATGCACCCAAGGTGGACAGAGTGAACGATACCCTCGTTCTTGCATGTAGTGTTGATCAATACAAGGCATAACGGGCTGATCACCCCCCGTGCCCGTAAGTTATGACGGTTTACAGATGAAGTTCTGTTTAACCTTTTCGAAAATGAAAACAATGTTCATAGTATGTCACCTTAACCCTAGTTATAGTCAATATGTAGTTTCAAAAATTTAAAAGAGAGTTGTTATGTTATTATTATCGGTTCAGATTACTTCACAACTATTGACTTGTTGTAGAAGGGTAGTACAAAGAAAATATTTAAATTCTTTCAACTTATATATATAATTTATATTACTTGCTGGGCACTCAAATTCTCATCCTTGCTTAATTTAAATGTTTTCAGCTAAGTGTGAACAACCAGAGGGCTCTGCCAAGAACAAAGGAAAAGAGAAAGTTGATGAATAAGTGTTATGCTATATATTATGTAATAGTTTAGACTTTATTAAGATAAGTATGATATATATATATATATATATATATATATATATTATCTATCATGTGTTGTAATGAATGTTTAAAGGTTACGTACTTGGGATTCAGACTGATGAATATGTAAATTAAGTTGATCTTTATTTTATTGTTATTATTATTAGTATTATTCCGCTCATAGAAATGGTATCGTGAAGCACCGAGTTCGGGTTTCAAGTACCCAGATTTGGGGGCTTTACAGAGTTCACACGACGAGCTCCACAACACAATGAATTCACCCCGACGAGTTGGTTGGGTTTTAGTTGGGTTGTTGAGGCGCTTTAACAGATTTGGATGCAGATTGACTTTCTAAATCAGTTATTTTAGTATATTTAGATTCCTATGGTAATTAGGTTACTTCTAGCTTAGAGTCATATAAGGATTCTAGGGTTTCATAGATATTATAAATAAGCTATATGAATGTAATTCATACACAACATTCTATATTATTCAGATTTTATCAATACTTGTGAGATTATTCTCTACTTTTGGTTCTTTGAAGAATTTTGAAGTTCTTTTCTTAGTTTTTCTTTGAGATTCAAGTTTGACTTATCATACAACAATACATAGTTAAGTGTGGTATTTTCTACCGCATCAATCGTCGATTGTACCGAGATTATCGTTTCAATATAAGTGAGGGGTCAAGGTGTCTATGATAACCCAGATTTTTGAAAATTATTTAAAAAATAATTTAATAAATAAAATTCTTATTAGAAGATGTTTGGAGTTTGAGTATCTGTATATATGTTTTATATATATTGAAATACGCGATTTGGTGTGAATGTAGAAGAAATATATATTCATATATTGGGAGAATGAAGTTTAATAGTTAATTTAATTTAACTATTGAAGAAGGTAAATGAAATTGTTTGAAAAGGGAATTAAGTTAATTTAACTAAGTTAAAAATTATATTATGGAATAATATAATTTGATTATTATATACTTATGGCAATGAATTTATTATGAATTAAATCTCATAAATAATGTGAGTAATTCAGTTAATTAAAATAATGCATTAATGTAAAATAATTAAAACAAGAATTTAAAGAATAAAATTTTTATTATGACGTGTTTAAATAAAATGAGAGAGTAATGTATGTTACATATAAATGTAATATGTTAATATATTACGATTGTGAGGTTCAAATAAATAATTAAAATATTTATCAAATAAAATAAATATTTTAGTTGAAATATTTATGGAATAAAATAAATATTCAATGGAAATTATTATGAAATAATTTATTTAAGTATGATGATATTAAATAAATTGATTAAAAATAATTTTATACTTTGTGTGTATTTGGTGATGTCCTAATTTAATTAAATAATTAAATTAGAGGGCTAATAATTTATTAAATAAAATTGGAATTATATTGATTAAGTAATTAAATTAAATAAAGTGTGATGATTGTGTACTATATAATAAGGAAGTTATAAAAATAAATTAAAAAGGAGTTTTTGGGTGCTAGCCAAACATAGCTTAGTGACCATTTGTTATTGTAACTGATGAGACTTTTTTGTTTTTTTAAACCGAAGGCTTGATCATGTGTAAACTATTCTTATCAGTTTTATTCTTACATATTTTTTCCTAAGTATAAGAAATAGAGAAGAAGAGAGGGAGAGAGAAATTGAGATAGGGTGAGAGTTCTCTATGAAGTTGGAGAGGAACATTGAGAAATTAAAGGAGAAGAAGAACTATGTTCAAGCTTTTCTTATCATCTAGCTAAGGTTAAGAAGAATCAAAATGTAATAATTTTGTCTAAAACTTTAGTTTCTAGATTCTTGAGTTTTTATTGATGCTATGGTAGTAGTATGAATTGATGAAGGAATCAATTAGGGCTATGTCAAGTGCTGAATAATCTAATAGTTTCATTCATATGTGAAATTTGAGTAACCCAAATTCGAGTTTTAAAATAATCAAATTCATGAAAATATATAGGTTGAATGATGAAGAATTTGAGTTTTGTTGTACATACAAGTTTTGGTCAATTTTGAGACTAAAATTAGTTATAAAATCATGATGGAAACCTTAACTTGATGATGGATGTTATAAGAACATTGCAAAACGAAAAGAACGCAAGTTGAATGAATCAATTTGGTTAAGAAATGAATTTGTGGTATTGAATTCGCTAAACATGTTAAAATATGAAAATTTAGTATGAACACGAGCTTTGAGTCAAGATTTGGGTTAGTTAATGTTTCTATAAATTATTGAATCTTTGGTATGTTGTAGTTTTATGAATTACGAATCCATAGAGTCAAAAACGTACTAATTTGGATGGGTATAACTCGAGTTATGAAGATCGAAAGGGGAAAGGGTCAAAAATTCACAGAACAGAACAACTTTAGCAACCCATTCTGCTCTTGGGCGCTGCAACGCTATCCCCAAGGCTAATTGGGGCGTCGCGGCGCCAGAATAGTGCTAGGTATAACTGTTTTGACCACCTATAGTAAAATAACCATAAAGTTTTCATACGAACTCTGATTGAGGTGATTAGGGAGGATTCAGAAAGATAACGAGTAGACCTACAACGTTTGTTCTGCACGTATTTCGATTTGAGATAGCTAACAGGGGTCAAAATGGCTATCTATGGGACTGATGTGTATTCAGAGGCAATCAGAGGGCGTCAGGCATGTACGTTTGCAAGTGAAGTGCTTCTGATGATAAAAGATATTACTATAAGTTATAAAAAATGAATATTAGAAAATATACTGATGCTTAGCATTAATAAATGATGTATTAGATAAGTTTTATGAGCATACTAAGCATACACAAGAGAGACAAATAGCGCGTGTGATGAATGAACGTCGAAACCCCATGACAAGTGTTAATAAACGTAAAAGGTGTTTCAATTCAATTGAAATGAACATTATAAGATATGAAATGGGGTTAATATAAAACCAATAAGGAGTCCTAGCAAGACTTAAACACTTAAATGAACTTTGAGTATGACTAAGAAGAAATATAGTGAGATATAAGTTAGCACAATCAAATTGAACATTGTGTATTGATTAATAGGAAGGATTATAAAATGTAGATTAAAGTTTACATTACAACTACTATGCATTGCTATGTGACTAATAGTTGATGTGCATGATTATATAATTTTGTAGGGCACATGAAGTGCAGATAGCTGTAAGCTGTTAAACTATTATTGGTAAACAACGATCAAGGCAAGTCTTTATGTTCCTATTTGTTATGTGTACTTGATGATGAATCATTTTAAATCTGTATTGAAAAGATCATGATGTATTACTTATGTTGGAAGTAACATATGTTAAAGTCAATTTATGACTACATCAGTTGAGTAAGGAATGATGATTGGGTTATGGAACTTAATCTTTATTTGATATGTGATGTACAACATGTATAATGTGTTTAGACATATGTTTATGATGTATAAGATGCACATGTTATTTATGTGTTACGTGTTGCATGAAAGCGATTAGATTTGCTTGGATGTCGAGCTCAACCTTATAAATAACAATTTTTGCAGGTTAAGGATTCAAGATAACGCTATGTGCTACTTGAATGACGAGGATCAGAAATAATAAATAAAGATTAATAGTTTAGCTAAAGTTGTTATTTCTTTATACCATGTTTAAGGTTTATGAGAAGTGCTCAATATTTTATGATGTATATTTTATATTGAGTTGTAAGGTTTGAGTTATCCGAAGTAGCTACTAAATGGGACGTAAGATTTTATATAATAACTCTGATAATGAGAATCATAAAATAAATTTGATTCAGAGATGTGTAGTTGATAAAGGTTATGATTCAGGGAATCAAAGTAAGAAGACAGAAAAGTTTTAATAATTCTGCATTTTATTATGTTTAACATCGATTAATGATGTAATGTTAGAATAAAAATGTATTGATAACGACCAAGGTCGATTATTGAATTGTATGAATTTTGGGGTCATTACAGTGTCGTAGGTGTCCATTCAACGCAAAATTCCTAACACGAACAATTGTACCAAGATTACCATCTACATATAGACGAGGGGTTAAGGTGTTATGAACAATTCATCCTCCGACTTTGATAGAAATGATCCGGGCCACGACCACCTCACGTAAGTGTGCCTTGGAGTCTTTTAAAAAGGTGACATTAGTATTCAACAAATTCATTCGAGTGACACTCTTGTATATTTTTTCACAAAGCCCTTCCTACTGCAACATTCAAAAAGTATGTATGAAACATTGGAATGCTGCATTTTAAAGATCTCAAATGATGTTGTCGTCAGGGGGGAGTAAAATATGCATTGTACTCTTTTCCTTCGCGAAGGTTTTTCCCATTGGGTTTTTCTTGGCAAGGTTTTTAATAAGGCAGTATTCAAAGCGTATTATTGAAAAGAGTTATTTATTTTTTTCCTTCACTAGGGTATTTTCCAAGTGGTTTTTCCTAATAAGGTTTTAATGAGGCATATTCTTAGTACAATGGATATTCAAATAGGAGTGTTATGAATTCATGCATTTGTGAATATCCATTGAACTCTCCTATTTCAATGTACCCTCCAAATACATGTATATCTTAATTCAATGTACCCTTCAAATACATGTATCTCTTTAATACATGTATATTTATTTATTTATGGTTCATTCCTCCTCCATCTTTGTAAGCCTATAAATAGAGACACATTGTTTGATGAATGATACACCTGAGAATGAAATGAAATAGTTCTCTTATTCTCTTTAATATTTTCTTTTTTGATTGTTTTCTCATATTATATTTTACGATATATATATATATACGGACCGTCTCTCCAGTGAACCATAGGGAGCGAACAAAAAACGAATCGGCTATAGCGATGGTTTTTTCCGTCGCTATAGCATAGAAAGCTCTATACTATAGCGACGGAAAAAACCATCATTATAGCCGGTTCGTTTTTAATTCGCTCCCGCCTATGGTTCACTGGAGAGATTCGGGCAATGTATATATATATATATATATATAGGGTCCAATTATTGAAAGATCAATGCCAATTATTTCAGCTAGATCAATATGGATATTATATGTTGAAATCTTTAGCATTTCTTTGAATTCAATCCAAGCCATATTATTTTGGTATTGACTCATGATGTAAGACTGAGATGAACAACCCTTATAAAAAGGGGACTTTATTTTCAGACATCCGACTATTGCGCTATTTTGAGTATTATGCATAATATAAGGTACAATGAAGCTAATCACTTCATTTACTTGCAGAAGAGTATGATTTAATCTTTATGGTTAACTGATACACGTGACGTAATTCATTATCAAATTAACTGATTATTCATCTATTAGTTCATGATCCAATTGTCACTCAGCATGAAATCTGAGAATATTCCACTTTATTATTGTAGTAGTATTATATCTTAATAATCAATTGAATATTATTGAAACTTCGAAAGAGTCTTATTCTTTCATCATTGATTTGTTATTTAGATGTAATTTAAGAAAGTCTTATTATTGGAAAATGATTTATTTAGCTACTTCGAAGTCCTTTGAACATTAATGAAGTTCTATACAAGCTAAGCTCTTATATTCTTGATTCATATTTCTTATTGTATGCTTTAACTTGCGGAGCAAACTCGTTATTCACCCTTGCTTAAATAAAATATTTCAGCTAAGGACGAAGTAGCTAAGGGAGCTAATAAAGACAACAACAAAGGAAAAGTTTAGGAGTAGTTATTATAAACTTTAACTATTATGCTACTATCACGCCCCGAAATCCGGTCTATCTTTACACCTGTATTCCGTGCGTCACGAGTGCATCATCTTCCAAACATACATCATTATATAGTGAAATATAACAACATACATTCTCAAATCCCAGGTTCTAAAACCTTATAACCTCTTTCATTACAATAATGATAAATACATTGTTCATTTCATCTTACAAGAGTGACTTATATCCACCACCACGGATACATAACAGTTCATTAAACTAATATACATTACAAGTCTTCGCTTGATCTTCACGTACATTCACATACTGAATTCCATTTCTTCTGGATACCGATTAGCTTAATCTTTACGGGATCCTTAAGTTCTTTCTAACCTCGTACGCTAAAAATGTTTTTCATTTAAAGCAAGTATGAGCATTCAATTGCCCAACAAGTTATAGCAGTTGAACAAACAACTTCAAGAATTTAAACATTCTATAAAACTTCAATAACTGAACAACTGTTTTGAAGCAGCTTGAATAATAGGAATAATCTCGATTCCTATTATTTTAAAACATTCATCACATACTCTTTGAATTACTTTCACTCTTCTACCTTTTCCCATACATATCATGTCTAGCTAGAATTATTGGCATAGACTTAACAATAACGGTTCATGTATATAAAGAACATACTCATATTGAACAGTTCAATCATAGAATAGTTCATCTCAAAAAAACACTGAAGTGTTCAAATTATGGCACAAGGCCTCATACATACTACCACCTTGTACATATATCACACATATGCACATAGACAAGACTTCTCAAGTTCAACATTTGAGAAGTTTAAGAAACTAACATTCATGTAATATGAATGAAGTTAGGAAACTTGCCCTACGCACAGCTACAACTTACGTTGAACTGCTCATTCCAATCCCTATATAACACATAAGGAAAAAACACATACCCCAATTAGTCACATACTTGGCTTACGCATTGGTTTACTTAACTTTACTTTTTAGGGTTTGCATTCTTGTAAATCTAAGTTCACGCGACCAACTTTTTTTACTGATTTATGGCTTCATAACATACGGAGATGTCTTACTCATACGTTCATCATCTTTGATGATTTATATTCTTATATTCTTTCTTATAACCCGTCTAGGACTCGGTACAAATTGCGTCTCTACTAGTAGTCCATATGGTACTCTAAGTGGTTTTCGACAAACAACCAACAAACAAGTTCCCATCTCGTCTACACTATCTTTCACAGTGAGTTAGATCGGTCGCCAGTTTCATATATACCTCCGCTCTCTAAAGGAATTGTTTAGCCCAACTCCCATATGTCAACCACCAAAGAATACGATTGTACCACAACCTAAACTTTATCTTAACTTATCCGAACCATTAAAACTATAATGTTCATTAAGTTGCCTCTTCATCCTTATGGCTTTCTGGAAACCAAATGACATACCTTAGGATTCATTCTTTATCGTCTAAGTCATTCAGCCTTTTGTATACTCAGAACGATCATTCAATATCAATACTATGAGGTCATAGCATTAAACATTTTATATTAACTTATTCGCACCTTACAACATCCGGTTCATTTAACTCGGAACGTCATCCAAGTTATTATTAATAACTCGGCTTCTTAATGTTACACGTTATTAATTCAGTTTCTTCACCATTCACAGGTTTAATCTTAGTCTTCATTACCTTATGGTCAAACCATACACGGGGTGTAAGTTTGTAGACACTCAAAATTTTTTTTACCACTGTCACTAACATTGCAGGAGGACATATTCGTCTTTTAAGTGGGAACCCTGAAAGACAATCCAAATACATACCGGATACTATCGAAACTTCAACATCAACCCCAGATCGCAATCTGGGAGTAACAAATCCAACCTCAGAGATAACCCTGAGGCATGCCAATACAATATCGGAACACACACCGGAGAAGACCGATTAATCTCGGAGATAACCCCGAGGTATCCAGTCTCAGTCCCAACCATGGGAATAGCCACCAACCTTGGTGATAGCCCCAAGGAATGCAATTTCGGCGATAACCCCGAAAATGCTTGTTTCAAATGCAACCAGCTTCAATCTCGGTGCTCACAACGAGATACAATGCACCAACCCGGTAATAACATCGGGAAGACATGCACACCTCAAAGATGATAATGAGGACCTTCAACAATTACAGCAGTCCAATCTCAGCGAAGTCAGAGCAACGTCTGCTTTATCAGCCCAATCTGGCGATAACACCGGTGAGGGGCAACATCATCATCTCGTCAACACGATGCCACATCACGTCTCTACGCAAAAATGTCCCACAAGACTAACCAATCCCGAGTGATTATTGTGCGGGGTAACGGATGAAAGTTGAAGCTTGAAGACCGGAGGGCATCGTCCCATCTTCAATGACTTCGTACAAACTCTAATCACATGCCATCGTATAACTCTCGACAACGGCGGTCCGAAATAGGTCCTGTATACCTCAAACTGATGCCCGGATTGCACTTCTGAATGTTCGAGTGGACATTACAAAGATTACTGAGTGCACGCGTTTTGAGACAACTCTGACCCAACAAACCCGGGCCCACCCGGTTGCCTCTGCACACACTGCAAGCTAAATTGCCTATAAATAGAGGGCTTGGGCACCCATTTTTGAAAAGAGGAAAAAAAGAGGAAGCCACGCCTAATTTGCTCTACACTCACCCCATGCAGATTACTACTTTTCCCTTCTAAACACTGTGAGCTCATATATAGCCCTTTTGTACCTACAAAAGTCAAGTGTTTACCCACTCTAAAGATATAGAAGTCTTCTTTAGCGCTTAGATGTAAGCCTTCTCACACTTTTAGAGTCTTTCTCTTCATCTTTGCACACACCCTTCTACACATTGAGAGTCGTGTTGCTTGCTTATGCCGGACTTGGTCCAAGTGGTTTCATTCGATCTGTATATATATATATATATATATATATATATATATATATATATTTACATATATATTGACTAACATTATCGAAGTTATGCCTTGATTGAGCCTAGACTTGATGCAGGCGTTTTTTTGCTTTAATATATATATATATATATATATATATACATTTATATATATTATCTGTGTGTCGAACTTTGTTCGATGAGCCTAGACTTCGGTCTAAAGCGTTTATTTTCTTTAATATATATATATATATATTTACATTTATATATATTAACTGTGTGTCGAACTTTGTTCGATGAGCACAGAGTTTACTTAAATGGCGATTGATCGCTTTATCTGACTTTATTTACATTTTGTCCCACTTTGAGTTTCCTTCGTGGCGGTTGACCGTATTCTGATTTTATTTACGTTTCATCCCTTTGGAGTTTCCTCCGTATGGTTGATAGCTTTTACTCTCTATTTACTTTTTGATCCCCATGGAGGTGCTTAGTGGTTGGTGATCATATGCGTATATATATATATATATATATATATATATATATATATATATATATATTTACTGACTTTTATATATATACCGCTTTCGCTTTTATACAAACCTGCAGATTTTGTGAACCTAGGAATCATGTGATCACAGATTCATCCCATTGAATCTAGATTCGGTTCCCGTGATGGACATTTTCAGCTGTAAGCAGCTTGTAAATTATTCTGCGGTGTCTGAATTTCCTAAGATGGTTTCAATACCCACGAGGAAGTCGGCATTATTTTTGTACGGATGCCTCGCATTCGTAAAATAAAAATCAATCAAGCCGAACACTTAATAAAATGGGAGTGTAAAAGGTCTCAATTACTATTGAGCATCAGGGTTTGAAAAACCTTTTTTATAAAACATCATTGCTATATCTTGCTAAACACTGAATTTTTCATAAATTCAAACCCTGTGTATATAGGTTCGAACGAGGCCTCGCACTACTTCCAAATAACAGCACATTGACCCACACACACACACATTCAGATAATAGTTTCTTGAAAAGAGGCGGTCATGAGTGGTAACACGGATGTCGAAGTGCATAACACCTTCCCCGCGACACCAAGTCCCCGGACCCTAATGAATCTCGGTTTCACCGACTTCGCTTAGCGATGTCACATCACCGGTTCAATGTAAAACCTTTTCTGTTTGTGTTGGTACAACCATTTAAAAACCAACTGGCAACTCTTAACAGTCCATCGTCGACATTATACATGTCGGACCTTTTTCACTTGTTTTTTCAAACAAAACTCACCTAAAATGAGAACACCAAAGAACAAGTAACAGAAAGGGACATCCAAAAATCCCGACGTCGATAGGTGGCGACTCTGCTGGGGAATCTAGTAAGAGGACCTAAGCCGCTATTACAATCTTTTCAAAACTGTTATCTGCTTGTGTGTGGATGTTGCATTTACATTTTGATAAATGTGTACAAATGCATTTCCTTATTTGCACTTAGTGCTTCGCACCATAACTGCTTGTGATGCTAGTGCTTCGCACCATAACTGCTTGTGATGCTAGTTCTTCGCACCATAACTGCTTGTGATGCTAGTGCTTCGCACCATAACTGCTTGTGATATTAGTGCTTCGCACCATATCTACTTGTGATATTAGTGCTTCGCACATGTCATCATTTTCATATGGTGAGACGCGATGTATGTGAATGTATGTTGTGTGGTCCCTCCACCAGGAGTCTATCCCATCGGTGTTTGATTCTTTGGACTCGTGAGAAGACTAATTCTCCGAGGCTCGGAAAAGGCACCACCCAAATTCGCTCCAGTTTGAAAGACCTGGATTAACTTCCCGTCTAGTAGATTGCGATGATTTGGGAACCTTCATGCCAAAAAGCCGTGAGAGTAACCTAAGATATGTCAGCCTCTGATAAACCCAAAATGGAGGAAAGTCTCTTCATGCTATCATTTCAATTACTTGTAAACACAATCATTTGTAATTTCATTCCATATATATCTCCATGTAATGAGAAATATGAAGGAATGTGTACACATACATATTTAACATGCTACAAACAGCTGACATCCGTTGTGCAGGATAAAATTCCTAAAATGGACACATCACATAGCATGTTATTTCCCACATTCCCTAAAGACTAAACTATGCAAGTCTTTCGCAGGGAATCAATCGGACCTACTACCCGTTCAAAGTCAAAAAAGGCAACAGGCCTACAGTCAATCATGTCGTCATCCGACCAGACTGAACTTAATCCAGTTTCTCGCAAAGGATTCGATGGATTAAGCAAATAAATTACTGATTTGGCTGTTCTACTCAAAGAATTACACCAGTCTACACAGGGTCAAAAAATACCCATAAATATTGAATCCTCCACACAAGAAGGAGCCCAGGTCATTACAATACCTGAACTGCAGTTGGATACAACCAACAAAACTCATGATACTGCCCATCCCACTAGAGATCCAGACACTGGTGACATCAAAAAGAAAGTACTCCAAATGGAAGAGACCCTTCGCGCTATCAAAGGAATTAGAACACACGGGAGTGTTTCATATGTTGATCTGTGTATTTTTCCTGGTGTTCATTATCCAGAAAAATTTAAAACTCTTGACTTTGAAAAATATGACGGGTTAGGAGATCCTTACACGCATCTAAAGGTGTTTATTGGAGAACTTGGATCTTATGCAAAGGACGAAAAGCTCAGAATGCAATTGTTCCAAAAAAGTCTAATTGGAGAAGCCGCTAAATGGCACACAAGATTAGACAACTCCAAAATCCATAGTTTGGAAGAGCTAGCACATGCTTTCCTCACTCAATCTGACTTTCAAACTCGGATGGATCTGATCGGTATCAAATTACCAAGATAAAGAAATCTAACGAGTCTTTCAGAGAGTATGCTCGGAGGTGGAGACGCTGGTTGCCTAAGTTAGTCCTTCCATGACAGAATCAGAAATGGTCATGACTTTCATAGACATACAAGAAGCTCCCTTCTATGAGAGAGTTTTAGCCGGCATCGACAAACCATTTTCTGAAATGGTCAAACATGGGGAGATGGGATTGAAGTCAGGAAAGATTCAAGACCCAGCTGCACTTAAAGTTGTTGATGATCACATCCAATCTGGAAATTATGGGAACAACCCCCGGAGGGTCTATAAAAAGAAAGAAGAAGATGTTTCCCTGATACTACAGGGGCAAAAAGGCAATCAGAACATGCCTATTCAAAGAAGAAACTACACTCCCTTTCAAGCACAACCTACGAACCCTCCAATACCAAAAGGTGGAGAAGTCAAACGCTCTCGAGTGTTTACACCCTTAGGGGATACCCTCGAGAACATCTTAAATCTTCTGAAAACACAGAAGACAATTACACATCTTCTTCCACCAACCAGCTCTAATGGACGGGGTTTCAATGCTGCTAGGAAATGTGCTTATCATGCCGGGGCACCTGGACATGATACTCAGGATTGTTGGGCCTTAAAACAAAAGATCCAGGATCTGATAGACAATGGAGAGATCGTGGTCACCAAACCAGATCAGCCTCACGTACAAGACAACCCTCTTCCTCAACACAAAGAAGAAGAGGTCAACATGATTAATTGGAGCAATGGACAGAGTTCCAACTTCAGCTGTGATTCTTCCCAGACCATCAAAGACGGTGATGACAGATGGGATTATGCTAAGTTCCAGTTCACAATGGAACGAAAGATGAAAGCTCTTTGCAAACAAATTGAACAATTGGCGGAACTAGTGACTTATCAGCATCAAGTGACTCGCTAGTTAATCAGCCAGGAGCATGCCAGTCTCCTACCGATTGTCATGAAAATTCCCTCGTCACTTTCAGAAAATGAAATGCTGGAAGACAAAGTGACAAAGAGAGCGAATGCTAAAGCCCGTCGGGATTTTTCCAACAAAAGGGAATTCACCTATCTGGGCCAACCTATGGAGGAAATCCTTCATATGTTAATCAATGAAGGAAGGATCAGTTCCCTTCTACCTCCAATCAACCATCGTTCAGGATGGTACAACTCTGATGGAGTGTGTTAATATCACTCCCAGTCTCGTGGTCACAGCACAGAAGAATGTTGGGCACTCCGCCACCTTATTCAAAATCTAATCGACGGTGGTGTCCTGCGCCTGGCGAATTTACGATCTTGTGTTTACGTGCAAGTGAGGATGCAGGCCCTACTAAGTGGAAAAGTGTGGTAACAGTTATATCCACTGAAACTGATGGGATTAATACATTACTCACAACGCCAACAATTCAACTCAAGGGAGGCAACAATCCTTTGAAAGTGGCCGCTCCCGAGCCAATCAATTTTCAGTGCAGAACACAATATCATATTGTTAGCTTGCACACAGTTCTGTGGAATTATGGAGACGGTGAAGGATCCACCTCACATACAACTGCTACAGTGTTGAAAGAAAATCCACTATATCTTCCCCAACGGGTGATGAAGCCTATCACCAAATCAAAGGGGAAAATACCCATGGAGAAGTTTGAAAAATTCCTCCGTGCTGTGGGTCATAATGAAGCTACGGTGGTTTTAAGCTTTAAAGAAGCTCCACAACAAATATCAATTTTGGACTTGGTCCTAACTTTCGAGAATCACCGGAAGGTCTTGCTAAAGGTTTTAGAAGAAGCCTATCTCCCGACATCAGTGGATACGGAAAAGTTTCAACATCTGGTCGATCACATTTTCAACAACAATGTCATATCCTTCACTGCTGATGACATACCACCCGAAGGGACCGATCATTGCAAGTCGTTGCACATTGCGGTCTTGTCCTCCGGATATATGGTAGTTGGAGTCTTAATAGATGGAGGTTCCTCTCTCAGTATCTGCCCATATGCTACCTTGGTAAAGATGAACATCAATCTCAACCGAATTTGGAGTAGCCATACCATCATCAAAGCTTTTGATGGAGCCTGGCAAAATTCGGTCGGAGTAATTGAGCTGCCAATTGAAATTGGTCCTCACACATTCTGCGTATCTTTCCATGTGCTCAAGATAGATTCGGGATACAACCTGCTCTTGGGACGACCATGGATTCATATGGCTGGGGCAGTCCCTTCCACTTTTCACCAACAGTTGAAATATAATATCAACAATAGCCTGGTCACAATCAACGCTGAACCAGAAATTCCTCAGCACGGAGACATGCCACTCATAAATGCCAATTCAGATGTGGAATCGGTCAGTTTCCATGCTTTGGAAATAAGCAATACCCAATACCATTCTATTGGAGCACCATTGCCCAAACCCAAGATTTATGCCGAGGTAATATCGTCCACTCAAGAAATGATGTCGTTGGGTCATAAGTCGGGACAAGGGTTGGGTAAAGATTGCCAGGGTATGAAGTACCCAATTAAACTTAACTGAGCAAGTTGGAACAAATTGAGCTAAAGGCTATTCTGCCGATTCTAGTCACATGAATCTTCATAAACATCAGCAGATTCCTTCAGCTTCCACCATGTGGCGTTTATCTTCGCCTTCAAACTCTGAGTCCGCACAACCTCCCATAAAGGTGCCAGCCAATGTAATGGCTATATTATGTCCCAAGCTGGTACCGGTGAAAGGAAAAGAAATCTTTGTTCCAAATCCCGCAGTTGAAGAAGAGTAACAAAGAATCAAGCAAGATGTCATCCAAATGATGTCAGGCATATGCATCATCGTTCATGACGAACATACCAATAGATACACCCCAGACGATGATTGCCCAGACATAATGGCTATCATTCGGGATAGGGAGGATGATGACAATCCCTCCATCACTTGTGGTCCACCTTTGACTTTGCCCTTGCCAATTGGAGCGGCATTCCTTGCATTGGTCGACAAGGGGTAAGCAGGCGAACTCTTCTCGCCTGTAGATATAATAACTTCTTACTTTTACATGCGATTATTAGCGGTTTATTTTGCCAATATATGCTAACACCGTGTGTATGATCAACACATTTTATATATACTAAGTGAAAGCATATTTTGTTTGGGACTCGAATTTAGATGTGCTGTCGCTTGTTGATCTGGTGCCTCTTCTCCACAAGGATTGTACCTTTGATGTAGAGATGAATTCAGCCTTGATGGATATACAGGATGACATTGAGGTGCCTCCAAAAATTCAAGAATGGGTCAAAGACAAACCCAAACCCAACCTTGATCAAACCACTTCTTTCAATCTTGGAACCTTAGAAAGCCCTAAGTTAATCCAGATTGGTTCAGACCTTACCCCAAACCAACGGAATGACATGGTTACGCTATTAACCCAATTCTAGGATGTGTTTTCATGGTCTCATGAAGACATGGTGGGTTTGTCCACTGACATTGTCCTTCATCGCCTTCCCATTAAAGAGAGATTTAAGCCAGTCAAGCAAAAGCTCATGCGATTGAAACCTGAATGGAGTTTAAAGGTGAAAGAAGAAATTGTGAAACAATTTCAAGCTGGCATCATAATGGTGTCTACATATCCTGAGTGGATATCCAACATTTTGCCCGTGCCTAAACCTGGAGGGAAGGTGCGAGTTTGCATGGATTACCGGGACTTGAACAAAGCTTGCTTAAAAGACAGCTTTCCCGTGCCATTTATCCACATTCTCATTGACAATATTGCGCAATACGACATGTACTTCTTTGCTGATTTCTTTGCGGGGTATCTTCAGATTATGGTTGCCGAGGAAGATCGTGAGAAAACTGCTTTCATCACTCCTTGGGGAACTTTTTGCTATAGACGGTTGTCATTCGGCCTCATCAATGCCGGAGCCACCTATCAACGAGCTATGATGGCTCTTTTCCATGACTTAAAGCTTAAAGAGATCGAGATCTACGTGGATGACATCATTGTCAAGTCCAGGAAGGAGGATGACCATATAGACCATCTCAGAAAGTTGTTCAACAGGTTGCGTAAGTACAACTTGAAGTTGAATCCAGTCAAATGCGCCTTTGGTGTTAAATCAGGCAAGTTGCTAGGATTTCTAGTTAGCCACAAAGGGATTGAGCTGGATCCTGCCAAGATCCAATCCATCACCAAAATGCCCATTCCTCAGACAGAGAAGGAAATACGGGGATTTTTGGGAAGAATAAACTTCATCAGCAGGTTTATCTCCCAACACACAGAAACCTGTGAGCCGATCTTCAAGTTATTAAGGAAGAACTCCTCCATGAAATGGAATGCCGAGTGTCAGAAGGCCTTCCTTACAATCAAGAAACAGCTGGTCAAAGCTCCCATTTTAGTACCACCTAGGGATGATGTTCCCCTGTTTATGTACCTGTCCATAAGTGATAATGCCATGGGCTGCATGCTGGGACAGAAGGACGATAGAGGCCAAGAACGAGCTATCTATTACCTCAGCAAAAGATTCAGTAGTAGTGAACACAAGTACACTCTGATCGAAAGGACGTGTTATGCTTTAGCATGGGCTTCTATGAGATTACAACATTACCTCCACGGTCACACAACCCATCTCATATCCCGCGTGGATCCTCTCAAGTACGTGTTCAACAAACCTATGTTAAATTGCCGACTGTCCAGATGGCAGTTGATCCTACAACAATTTGACATCAATGGTCAAGGAATTGCGGATCAACTGGCCGCCGCACCTTCAGGGGATTTCAAACCCTTGGAAACATATTTCCCTGTTGAAGGAATGATGACAGTGCAGCAATACCATCAGTACGATATGTACCAATCATGGAAGATGTATTTTGATGGAGCTGTTAATATGAAAGGTTCTGGAGCTGGAGAAGTTCTAGTATCTGATGCGGGGGAGCAGTTTGTCAGCACCAACAATACGACTTAGTATGAAGGCTGTCTCATGGGGCTAAAACTTGCCCGTTCAATGGGCATCAGGCGGTTAACTGTCCTTGGAGATTCGGAGCTGGTAATCAGACAATCCACCGAAATCTATCAAACCAAGGAACTAAATTTGCTGCCTTACCATTGGCAGGTTTTGAAGATGGCCTTGGAGTTCGAAGAAATATCCTTTCTACACATTCCTCGTAATAGGAATGACTTTGCGGACGCATTAGAAACTTTGGCCTCCTTGATTCGCATATCAGATAAGTAACACTTGCCGAGCATCGCGATTTCCCTACACAAGGCCCCAACCTATGGCTACCTCCCATCCAACCTCCTTCGTATCAGCATATCAAGGAATATCTGCTAGATGGATCTACACCCGCTGAGGCAAGCCCGACTGAGAAAAGGCGGATCCATCGACTTAATATGAAGTTCTACCTAAGTGGAGATGCGTTCTACAAAAGAGATGCAGGACTAGGTCTCCTCATATGTCTAGACAAAGATCAAGCCCAAAGGCTTATAGATGAAATCCATGGCGGAGTCTGTGGCCCCCACATGAGTGGCCCCCTCCTTGTCAAGAAAGTCCTCAGGACGGGACATTACTGGCTATCTCTCAAAGCTGACTGCAATGACCACGTCAGGAGATGCTATCAGTGTTAGATTCGTGGGAATTCTATACACGCCCCTCCACGGGAACTCCATAATATGAGTTCACCTTGGCCCTTCTCAATGTGGGGAATGAACATTATCGGGCCCATTGAGCCTAAAGCCAGTAATGGTCATCGATTTATCTTCACCATGATCGACTACTTTACCAAGTGGGTAGAAGAAGCCTCCTTCCCCAGGGTTACTAAAGAAGTCATCATTGTTTTCATCAGAAACAATGTCGTTTGTCGATATGTACAACCATAGGTGATTGTGTCAGACAATGCCAAGAACCTCAATAACAAAATGATGGAGGAATTATGCAGTAAATTCCACATCAAAAATCTCAACTCTGTCATCTATCGTCCAAGATGAGCGGTTGTTGTTGAAGCGGTAACAAAAACATCAAGAAGATTATGCAAAAGATGTCCGCCAACCACAAAGATTGGCACGACCTATTGCCTCACGACTCTGTTAGCCTCTGAAACCTCAATGCATATTTCCACCGGGCAACCCCTACGCATTAACCTATGGGATGGAAGCAAAGTGCTCCCCATAGAAGTTGAAATGGAATCCTCGAGTGTTGATAGGCGCAAATAGATGAAAACCAATGGGTTCAAGACAGTATCACCAATTGTCTCTAATAGATGAAAGCGAACCATGACTATCTTCCATGGTCGATTATATCAACAAAGGATGCGCCAGATCCTACAACAAAAAAAGTCCGGCTATGGCAGTTTAAACAACATGACTTGGTTTTGAAGAAGATTCTTGACAACCAAGATCAAGCTAAAGGAAAAATTGCTCCTAACTGGGAAGGCCCGTTTGTTGTCAAAGAATTATTGATATGAGGCGCTCTTAGACTGCAAGAAATGGACGGCGATGAATTTTCACAACTCATCAACTCAGATACCGTGAAACGGTATTATGTCTGAAGTAACCAACAAACACCCTGGTGCATAATCATCAGGTCACCAGTCATTCTGGTTCTTTAACCCTTTACCACCTACAACTTTCCGACACTTTTCCCCTCAGGGAAACATACATTTCAAGCCAGCAGCCTGGCTTTCTCCTCTGCATTCCTACGACTTAGGTCATCCCACCGTGGATTGTACCTCTTGCGTTTACAGTTTGGCTACCCATATCTGGGATCAAACTTCTCATACCTGCAGTTTATCCTCAACCTAGGATTAAACTTTCTCCTCCCCGCACTCTAAATTTGACATGGGAATACGTTTTTCATCTCGCCCTGAGGGGCGAATTACGTCGACTTAATCTCCTCTTTAATAGGAGTACGTAGGTAACCATGTTACATGGCCCGGTCGCAATAAAACAAAAACAACAAAAACATTTCTACCCTTACAAAAACAAAAACAACAAAAACATTTTTACCCTTACAAAAACAAAAACAACCAAAAACATTCCTACACCATGTGAGCCATATACAGCGTTGAACCTCTTATACCAGGTTCGAACTACGCAGACCTGATCTCCTCTTCAATAGGAGTACGTAGGCAGCCATTCATGGTGCGGTCTCACCTCCTACCAAAACACAAACTGTTGTCAACTGGTACTAGGATCATCCTTCAATCCACTACATTTCATTCGGCTTCAAACCAAAGGGATGGAATTACCTGAACTCCTCCCAAATAGGAGATTCAGCGACCATCTAAGCTGCGGTCATACCTTGAAGAGCAACACCAATCCATAAGAGATGGAATTAACTAGGCTTCTCCTAAATAGAAGCACTGACGACCATTTGTGGTGCGGTCAATCTCAGAGAGGAAAGCCACACTCCTATCCACATTTTCATCCATAAACCAGTCCCAAGACACCAAAGATGGTAGGGATACATAGATCGATGATCCATTCTGAACTATCCAGAGACAACTTAATGTCCATCCACCCAAGAGGAATTCAGAATACATCAAGATCACAAGCCCTGAAGCAGCAAGCAAAATATCAAGAAAATAATAAGGCATATCTAAAAGGGAAGTGATCAAAAAATATATTTCCCTATCATATATAATGCTGTTTGATATATTAACAATGTAAACTATACATGACAAAATGGCTAAGCTAGTCTGTGCAGGTAAATACAAGCTCATCTACAAGTTAGGGTATATGCGAGCTAACAAGCCCAAGATAGCGTCCCTCTCAGAGGAAGGAGGTGAAGCTGTGGTCTCCTGTACGAGAATATCCACACGACCCAAAAGATCTGCAGCCATCTGCATGGTGACCATATGATCATCAATATATGTGCTCATCTCTGTGATCATGCCAGTGGTAAGGGACCTCACTGCAGTATTATCTGCGACGGCTACATCCCGGGCAGATATAGCACTATCCTGCTCAACTATCACTGCATCTCTGGCTAATATGGCCGCATCCCGCTCAACAACAGTAGCATCTCGCGATCTAATGCCTCGTCTCTCTTTAATAGAGCTGTGTCTCTCCCATCAAGGGCAGTCAACATCATAGATCGAGCATGATCTCTCTCAAAGGTCATCAGATGAAGACTCTGCTCTAAGTACTATGCCGAGTGCTGAATCACAAAAGTACCAGTACTAGGAGAATCCAGAAGAAATGCTGGCAACCCAGCAGCGGGCTCCTCCTCGATGTAGGTATCGATGTTCTCCATGGGATCTGCATTTTCTGACTCACTATCCGGTACTGCAGATACTGCTGCAGTCGATAAAATGTCTGTCTCAATCCATGCGGAATACTCTGCAGAACAACCGGGATGACTGACAGAAAAAGTAGCTATTTCACACTGATCCCAACAAGCATACACACGGGATCGGTCCTCTGCTGAGAGATATCGAGAAACTGAACGCTGACCTATCGCCCCATCAAAAGGATAGAAATCCTGGAACTGGTCAAACTGCAACATCACGGCCAATGGGTGATAAGTAGTCACGCCCCTCAAGCCAGACAAAGGGAGAAAATCCATGCCTAGAGCGTGAGTAATGAAGCTGTATGGTGAGCAAAGCCCCGAGCACGACAATATGCTGAATGGATCTCTGATATCTACAAAAAAAGCGGACCAAGACAGAGCATCTGTACACTCCGACGGCTGAAAGGAGTATGACATGGCCACATCATGGGAGAAGCAATTCCCATGTCGTCTATGGGTACCAACCGGTCTCAAGTGTGACATAAACCACACATACAACATGACCGAACTCCTAGTGAACACTCATGTAGGACACGTGCAACAATAGGATGCCGACCGTAGGGTCTCTGCTACAATCGTAGGTACAATGGTACGATCCTCTCTAAGAGCTCTCACAACCATGATGACACCAATGTCTATCTCGTCCATATATTGTGGCATATAGACATACGACAGTACGCATAACATCAGTACATCAACCCTGGCCAAATGCCAAAGATCCTCCGGTGCGGTGAAATCCCGGAATATCATGAGTAGCTATCCTCTGAGCCAAATCTGTCATACAGAAAACGTTGGGATATCACGTGGCTAGATGTCAGCTCGTCCTGCACTTCTCTGCGCCGTAATCTTGTGAGAGTCATGAATCGCCTACTCATGTCTCCCAAAGCTAGATCCACGCAAGGTCTGTCTAAACGCAGCATCATCAAACGTGCATACTCCTCAAGAGTAAGAGTCAACTCATGGGTGCCAAATCGGAATACCTGCCTATCCGGTAGCTAATGCTCTAGCATCCCGTCTACAAACCCTGCAGGAACCTGAAAAGGCAATAAAGTCATGGTATGCTACAGCAACTGATCTACGGTCACCCTATCTGCTAGTGACATGCTATCGTACCACGATCGCATACCCAATGCCACCAATGATGGTGGGGTATGATCTATACGGCTAACTGTCGAAGAAGACATCTGTGTGGGCCGTGTCATAAGACCATTTAGGGGTCAATGCCGAATATCTTTGGACATACATACATATGCATAACATGATAATTGCATAACATATAATGGATGGCAATATGATATAGGGAATGAAAAAACGGTGCATACATTCCTAAGTATATCATCATCTAATACATCAGCTCTGTACAGCTACAAATACAGGGAAATGGGGCACAACCGCCCTACTACTAACAGAGGCCTATCAAAAGATATAGCGAGAATGGGGAACAACCACCCAATATCTAACTGAGGCCTATCAAAAGATATAATGAGAATATACATCAGAAGAAAACTAGGGTCTCGATGTCTACGTCCTCAATCCTGTCCACCTGATGTAACTCCTCCTGAGTCACTAGATCTCTATCAACAGGGATGTCAGGCCTATAAAGAGAAGGATCTGCGCCGGCGAAACTGAATGGGTCGTCTGAGGGGCCAGCACCTGAGCTGGAAGGAACAAATGACTCCGCCTCTGCTGGATCTCTGCCCAAATGTCGGATAAATATGTGTGCCTGGTCAAACTGCCAGGTCAAACTATTATTCTGGGTCATATGAGTCGGAGCTCGTACACAAGCTACCCAATCCGTCATCATCAATGATCTTGGAACCATATCCCCATGAATCGTGTGGCGCGATCTTGGGCTCCATAGTAGTGAGGGACCACCACCGTGAACGCGTCTCGACTATATATGGACCCTCTGATAATGCAAAACCGTCAACCCCCAACAATGGGACATCAGTGACGGGTGACTGTGATACGGGCCAATAACGCCTGGCAGGAGGCAAGATCGGTATACGGATCTCCCCTGTGATGCTCCTAATAGCACGCTCTCCTTAATAGAGCTCCGAGGCTCCATCAGTGAAGAGAGGAACTCTCCTGGTGGAAATCAAATACTCGACTCCGGTCGGATGTCCATCCTCAAAGCCGATGGTCAAATGCTCCCCTGAATAGGGAATCTATGTAATGGTACCCGCCAGTCAAGAAACTCCAAATTGCATCTGGCGGTGGAGTGAATCCCTCAGCTACAGGGACCTCCGACAAAATAGAATGGTGCCATCGTCGTCCTCGTGGATAGGTATCTAAACCTAACACACTCACAGGACGCAAACATGGGAGCCTCTCATAGGCCCAAAACTGCCAACACAATGGCAAAACATCTGCTATCAGTAAACACTCTTAACCTATGTGTGACAACCCCAAAATAGGTCCATTCCACCCAACCCATTCTGAGTCGCCAAATACATGGTACAGAAAACAACTACAACTTTATTACAACAATTTTCGTGCAAAATATAACAACTCATGTGTTGTGAGTTTTGATACAAATATATATATAAACTGTGACTCTTGACACCAACTTGGGTAGCATGTCACCATGACATCTTACATAAAGGTATAGTCAAAAACTATTTTAGAAATTAAAATCTTTGGGAAGTGCTCAAGGAATCCTTCGTATATGGGAGGCCATGCGTCTAGGTCATGATAGATATCATATGGCCACAGAATTATCCTTGGTTGACCCAATAGACCCTAAAAAATGAGAAGATTACTATCATATTCTTTACAATGGTGAGTCTTCTCTTGACATATCATTATCTCCACTGTCTCTAATTGAGAGTTATACTTCAACCAAACACTAAGATTATATAGGTAGTTCTCGTAGATATACTCAGCAAGTGGATGAGCACATCCCTGTTTTATGATGACACGAGGTTGTATGTCATTAGACATCTTGTATGATAGTGGCAAAACACCCTTCCAACGTTGGGTTCGCCTCACCCTATTTGATTTACCAAATATAACTACTAAATAATGACAACCGTTCTATTCCCCTGTTACCCCCACTCGACCCAGCTACACTCTTATTACCTGAAAGGAATTGTGAAGCAAAAGGGTGAGCACAACTAGTTCAGTAAAGAATCTCATGACTAAAGATAATTAAATTATCAATAGCCTTCATCAATAATAAATCGAGATTTAGAGCGTATGGTAGATGATAAAAATTTCAACCATAGTTGCGGTGGGAATCTGCAATCCATTAGAAGAGTCAAATAGACTATAAAGTCTATTATCTTCTCCATGTTAAAAATCCACCAACAATGTTTTATCCCTGTAACATCAATCAACAATTCTGGACCACAATCATATGAATAACTCATAATCATAATTTTAGTTCTAAATTCCTCTTCTCATCCAGGACAAAGATAATTTTATCACCTGTCTTTACCTGAAACATCAAAGATCATGGTTATACCAAATCACAGTTCCTATTCATAATGATACTAATAAATTCATCTTTGCACTACGGGCCAAAGATATTCATTAATAGTTCATTTTTGTACTACAGGCCAAAGATATTCAACAACAGATCATATTTGCATTACAGGCCAAAGATATTCAACAACAGGTCATCTTTGCACTACGGGCCAAAGATATTCATTAACAGTTCATCTTTGCACTACAGGCCAAAGATATTCAACAACAGGTCATCTTTGCACTACGGGCCAATGATATTCATCAATAGTTCATCTTTGCACTACATGCCAAAGATATTCATCAACAGTTCATATTTGCACTACAGGCCAAATATATTAATATCTCAAAGAAATATATAATCATTTCAGAATTTATATAAACAATAATTATAACCATGTTGATCAATTCACCTTTGCACTTAAGCTAAAAATATTCAATTGTCAATTCAGTGGTCATGATCATACCAGTCAACAATTCATCTTTGTACTACTGGCCAAAGAGAACCCATAGTCATGATCATACCAATAATCTACCCATCTATACAGTCAAGTCAAAAGAAATACCATCACTAGGGTTATAATAATGTTATATATGATAATAAAAACAATATGATCAACAACTGCATTTAATTTCAAGAGTAAGATTCATAAATCAATGATAATTTGGTCAGAAAGAGAAACCAATTTTGTCGTGAATAGTAACTTGTGAATAGTAACTCGTGAATAGTAACTCAAGAATAGTAACTCGTGAATAGTACTTCGTATTCGTACATAGTACCGTATACGTAAAAAATGTCATATACATGAATAGTGTCATATACGTGAATAGTACCATATACGTGAATAGTGTCGAATACGTGAATAGAAACCCCGACACAAAAAGGTAGAACTTCCACAATAAAATCTTACCAATACTCCGGCATAATGATATTGAAAGAATAACATCATTACGAAAAAACATCCCTTACAATCCCTTAAAACCCCTTACTATCCCTTACCTCAAAAGAGCAGTACTTCTAACTGGATATCGGATATGACGCTGAAGGAAACTTGCACTGATGAATAGAAACTCACCAAGTATCTAAATACTCACAAAATACACTCGATAATCTAGAGACAAAAAGAGTGAAAACTTATGAATTTTGGTGTGATTTTCAATTCTAATTTAGCCCTCTATTTATAGGAAAATGTTAGCACGCCGAAGCAGACTTGACCTGCCACCTACTGGCTTTACCTGCTACTATTCCACCCACCAAAAATCAGCCATCTTCGCCAACAACCAAAAGTAAGGGCCCACCCATTTCTAGAATTTTCCACCAAAATCATTTATAAACCTATTTTTCGAATCAGTCACCTCTTAAAATTCATAAAAAATCATTCGTTCATTTTTAACGGTTCAAAATTTGTGAGCATATACTCAACTTATATATGTATAACATATCTATAAATCACAACGATCCAACGGTCAGATTAAAAAATATAACTCACACAATAAAGCTGTAAGAACACTAATTTGATCTTTTAATACCTCCAATCCGACAAAATACTGATAAAATACCTCAACATTAATTCCTTCATTTATAACCACATAACTAAAACAATCATTTATATCCACATCAAATAAATATTTCCTTATCATATGAATCAATAATTAATTATTCATAAATAATATTACAGAATCACAGCTTATGACAACCGAGCGCCTTCTAGGAAAGAGGGGCTTTCCGATAAGGATTTCTCCTCTTCTTGGCGCGGCGCTTAGGTGACCAAACCTCTCCTTGACAGAACTTTCTAGACATTGTCAATAATGCTATCTAATACTATTATTTAAATAATATGAATTATTGATCTGATAATGGAGATATTGTACAGTGATAATTATTGAAACAACAATAATATAAAATATCAACGCAAAGAAATTATTGAATCAATAAAATAAAATATTGAACAATAATTATCATGTAATAATTATTGAGTAGTGCCTTCTCACGTAAGAATCAATAATTGAAAAAATCTTTCGCAATACCGGTAATATCTCTTTAAGCAACTACGCGTATTCTCGTATTTTAACCACCGAATATTCCAACGATGTTAATTGGTAACAACTATGCCGTTATTTATAAAAACTAAAATTTGTCGTTTTCTTCATCCGAGCGGTTATTACATTATGGGGCCCACAAATGGTCGTGTATTGCATTTAAATATTCCCCGACAAAAAGAATATTCTACGACCAAACGAATATTCCCCGACAACAATGAATATTTTATAACCACTTGCGTATTTTGAAAAAAAATTTATATATCACCCTTAACTTTAACCTTTTATCAATTTAACCATTTACTAAATAGTATTTATAAGAAAATTTTGAATATTTTTATTTAATAAAATTTGGGGTCTTACAATCTCCCTTCCTTATGAAATTTCATCCCCGAAATTTACGTACCTGGTATTTTGAAGAGTTGAGAATACCTTGCTTTCATTTCAGATTTTATCTCCTCGGTCATCATGATTTTTCCATTGCTCATCTCCTGTATTTCAGATATCATTCTAGAATACAGCTTCAAAACAAGGGTTAATTGAACAAATTAACATATCACATAATATCCCGATATTATGACTGACCAACAATTAAGCTTAGGTAGGACACACTAGAGAAGGATTTACTCATGTCTCCCCTCCTAGCTCTATTCCCCGATCTCCACCAGAGATCATATCTCTAAGCTCTGATACCAACTGTGACAACCCCAAAATAGGTCCATTCCACCCAACCCATTTTGAGTCGCCAAATACATGGTACAGAAAATAACTACAACTTTATTACAACAATTGTCGTGCAAAATACAACAACTCATGTGTTGTGAGTTTTGATACAAATACATATATATCAACTGTGACACTTGACACCAACTTGGGTTGCACGTCCCCACGACATCTTACATAAAGGTATAGTCAAAAATTGTTTTAGAAATTCAAATCTTTAGGAAGTGCTCAAGGAAACCTTCGTACATGGGAGGCCATGCGTCTAGGTTATAATAGATATTATATGGGCACAGAATTATCCTTGGTTGACCCAATAGACCCTAAAAAATGAGAAGATTACTATCATATTCTTTCCAATGGTGAGTCTTCTCTTGATATATCATTATCTCCACTGTCTCTAATTGAGAGTTATACTTCAACCAAACACCAAGATTATATAGGTAATGCTCATAGATATACTCAGCAACTGGATGAGCACATCCCTGTCTTATGATGATACGAGTTTGTATGTCATTAGACATCTTGTATAATAGTGGCAAAACACCCTTCCAAAGTTGGGTTTGCCTCACCCTATTTGATTCACCAAATATAATTACTAAATGATAACCACCGTTCTATTCCCCTGTTACCCCCGCTCGACCCAGCTACACTCTTATTACCTGAAAGGAATTGTGAAGCAAAAGGGTGAGCACAACTAGCTCAGTAAAGAATCTCATGAATAAAGATAATTAAATTATCAATAGCCTTCATCAATAATAAATCAGAGATTTAGAACATATGGTAGATGATAAAAAATTTCAACCATAGTTGCAGCGGAATGAGCAATCCATTAGAAGAGTCAAATAGACTATAAAGTATATTATCTTCTCCATGTTAAAAATCCACCAATAATGTTTTATCCCTGTAACATCAATCAACAATTCTGGACCACAATCATATGAATAACTCATAATCATAACTGTAGTTCTAAATTCCTCTTCTCATCCGTGACAAAGATAATTTTATCACTGCGTACAGACCAAACATCAAAGATCATGGTTATACCAAATCACAGCCTCTGCTTCATAATCATACTAATAAATTCATCTTTTGCACTACGGGCCAAAGATATTCATTAACGATTCATCTTTGCACTACAGGCCAAAGATATTCAACAACAGGTCATCTTTGCACTACGGGCCAATGATATTCATCAACAGTTCATCTTTGCACTACATGCCAAAGATATTCATCAACAGTTCATATTTGCACTATAGGCCAAATATATTAATATCTCAAAGAAATATATAATCATTTCAGAATTTATATAAACAATAATTATAACCATGTTGATCAATTCACCTTTGCACTTAAGCTAAAAATATTCAATTGTCAATTCAATAGTCATGATCATACCAGTCAACAATTCATCTTTGCACTACTGGCCAAAAAGAACCCATAGTCATGATCATACCAATAATCTACCCATCTATACACTCAAGTCAAAAGAAATTCCATCACTAGGGTTATGAAAATGTTATATATGATAATAAAAACAATATGATCAACAACTGCATTTAATTTCAAGAGTAAGATTCATAAATCAACGATAATTTGGTCAGAAAAAGAAACCAATTTTGTCGTGAATAGTACCTGTGAATAGTAACTCGTGAATAGTAACTCGTGAATAGTAACTCATGAATAGTGACTCAAGAATAGTAACTCGTGAATAGTACTCCGTATTCGTACATAGTACCGTATACGTAAAAAATGTCATATACATGAATAGTATCGTATACGTGAATAGTGCCGTATACGTGAATAGTAACCCTGACACAAAAAGGTAAAACTTCCACAATAAAATCTTACCAATACTCCGGCATAATGATATTGAAAGAATAACATCATTACGAAAAAACATCCCTTACAATCCCTTAAAACCCCTTACTATCCCTTACCTCAAAAGAGCAAAGATTTAACTGGATATCGGATATGACACTGAAGGAAACTTGCACTGATGAATAGAAACTCACCAAGTATCTAAATACTCACAAAATACACTCGATAATCTAGAGACAAAAAGAGTGAAAACTTATGAATTTTGGTGTGATTTTCAATTCTAATTTAGCCCTCTATTTATAGGAAAATGTTAGACGCAGCAAAGCGAGACTTGACTGCTACTACTGGCTTTACTCCGCTACTATTCCACCCACCAAAAATCAAATTACATCTTCGCCAACAACCAAAAGTAAGGGCCCACCCATTTCTAGAATTTTTCACCAAAATCATTTATAAACCTAATTTTCAAATCACTCACCTCTTAAAATTCATAACAAATCATTCATTCATTTTTAACGGTTCAAAATTTGTGAGTATATACTCAACTTATATATATGTATAACATATCCAAAAATCACAACGATCCAATTGATTAAAAATATAACTCACACAATAAAGCTGTAAGAACACTAATTTGATCTTTTAATACCTCCAATCCGACAAAATACTGATAAAATACCTCAACATTAATTCCTTCATTTATAACCACATAACTAAAACAATCATTTATATCCACATCAAATAAATATTTCCTTATCATATGAATCAATAATTAATTATTCACAAATAATATTACAGAATCACAGTTATGACAACCAGGCAGTTCCTAGGAAAGAGCGGGCTTTTCGATAAGGATTTCTCCTTACTGGCGAGCAGTTAGGTGACCAAACCTCTCCTTGACAGAACTTTTTAGACATTGTCAATAATGCTATCTAATACTATTATTCAAATAATATGAATTATTGATCTGATAATGGAGATACTGTGCAGTGATAATTATTGAAACAACAATAATATAAAATATCAACGCAGCAATTATTGAATCAATAAAATAAAATATTGAATAAGAATTATCAGTAACAATTATTGAGTAGTGCCTTCTCACGTAAGAATCAATAATTGAAAAAAACTATGCAATACCGCAAAGCTATTGTGCAACTACGCCAGACATCGTATTTTAACCACTGTATTCCAATAGTGTTAATTCGGTAACAACTACGCCGTTATTTATAAAAACTCAAATTTGTCGTTTTCTTCATCCGACAGTTATTCTGTTATGGGGACCATAAATGGTTGCACCGTCGTACGAATATTCCCTGACAGAAAGAATATTCCACGACCAAACGAATATTCCCCGACAACAATGAATATTTTATAACCACTTCCGTATTTTGAAAAAAAATTCATATATCACCCTTAACTTTAACCTTTTATCAATTTAACCATTTACTAAATAGTAATTATAAGAAAAATTGAATACTTTTATTTAATAAAATTTGGGGTCTTACATTATGAATGGGAAAAGACAAGAGAAATACTCACCAGCAGAAATGGGTAAAAACCTAGCCAAGCCTCAGTCAAACCCTGTGAGCGCATACGCATGCCCCGGAGGAAATAGGCTAAGGTATAGGAACCCCAATCATAGTCTCCAATACGGTCCACATCACGTGTGGCGCTAATCAAAGCAAAGGATACCATAGAAGAGTTATCTGCTATGAAGCAGCCTCGAATGATCATCAGGAACAATCGCCGCAGTAACGCGCGATCCGATTCTCGACATCATCGAGCATGGGCTCACTCAAAAGCCCACTCATAGCGATTCACGCTCAAAGGACTGAACAGACGATCCTCGCCTTTGGCGCCTCCACCAGAACTCCTAGTAAGGATCTACTGACGAGGGGGTAATATTCTCCATGCAAGGCACTGGCTTTCCTCCAAACTCCGTACATGTGATAAATCGCCAGTCCATAGGCGTCATCATCACCTCGCAATCCAGCAGATGGAGTGACTGAGTCTGATGAAACCATCACTCAGACAATGTCTTGAGGTAACCCCAGGGACAGCGACGGGGAAGGATGGAGAAGAATGCCCTGAATCCCCACTCATGCACTACCGCTCTGTAGTCAGGATGAAGCGCTTGGTACATGGAGTGAATGCTAAACCAGTTCCCTCGAGGCTGTGTAAACCCAGGAACCTGCATGAAATGCAGATCAACATCATAACCCTTTAATCCTCATCAATAGGAAAAAAAGGAAGATCAAAGTCTAACGACATACCTCGTTAGCATGCAAGTACATCGATGGATGTCTGCTCAAATCACCGAGCAACTCTGGGTTTGCCACACGAATGCTCTAAGCTCCTCTACGAGGGGTATGTGGCGAGGCGGGATCCTCCATCAGAATATCTGCCTCCTCGTCCTCAACGTCTGGCACATCTACCTGGACAGGACGAATCACGGCCTCCACCAACCGACGAGGTTGTCTGACAGAACGCAGACGAGGCACTTCGGAAGCCCTCCGCCATACGCCAGAAGTGGTCCTATAGGAACTGCTCGACTGATCCGGATCCATAATATTTGGATAACAAGTCTCCAAATCACCTCAAAAAGGGTGTGGTATTTCCTTATCTGGAGATTTTTAAATGCATTTATGACTATATGCATGCATACATTTACTTTAACATATAATAGATTTAAAATGCATGACTACCCAATGCCTACATTTGGAAAATTTTTGCCATAGTCCCCTTTGAAAATAGAACTATCCACATGCACATAGGCATGTCTAGGTGGCCATTCAGTAGCACACCTGCCCCAAAGTCATATACATAATATATGCATTAAAAATCAAAATCATCATGCATAAGACCAACCTCAATACTAGGAGTACTTTTCCTTGCTACCTTTTGCTCATTGGACCTCAAATAGGACAAAAAATAGCAGAAAAAGATGCCAATTTGACTGTCTCAAAAGTTAAATTTTTTCACATCATTATGTTCAGCATGGTTTAATACTAACATTTACTATGTTGAATATTTTTTATCAAGTCATTTATGCATACATAATCACTACTATGTGTTTAGATGCATTTCGTGCGATAACTCACAATCCAATGGATAGAAACTGGAAAAAATACATGCATACGTTACCAGGATAGTGTAGAACACTTGTACGGTGATAGAATTTGCGTAGTGGCGAACTCAAATGGATCCAAGATGGCTCATGGTTTTCTCATGTATGCCAAGCAAGTTGAAAGTGACTTGTGAAGACCAACCTGCAGGATTTATGATCCACGATTCACCGCAGGCTCACCTGCGGCTATAGAAGGTGCACCTGTGGCACCCCTATGTGGGTTTTACCCCTCCGGCTCGGTCTAGTTCAAGTTACAAAGGAGTTCTTACAGACTAGAAGGGTCAAATCGAGAATAAAAATGCCACGCGATTGAGCAAAACAACATACAATCCTGATTTTCTCGGATGAAACTTTGAATCTGTACATCGCCCATTGGTAGTCACTCGAACACGAGGTATACCCTGCCAATGATCTCATTTGTCACAAATCACATCCGGCAATACCTCGTACAGGTCTGATGCCGCCAAATCCGGGTCGTTACCTTAAATGAGTCCCCGACGGGGGTTATAACGTAAATCCCCGGTGGGGATTACAACACGTTCATCCGTTGACATGTCTATCAACGAAGGTCAAACAGCCTTGACATTATTTCAACCGATGGCAAGTAAACCCATCGAAGCATTGAGAACTGTTCGCTAGTTGCATACGTACTCATGAGTCCCCAGTAGATCCCCGACGGGGGTTACGACGTATATCTCCGGCGAGAGTAACAATGCATGCTCAGCCGTTGACACACATATCAACGAAGGTCAAGCAACCTTGACGTCATTTCAGCCGATAGCATTTAAACCTATCAGAGCTCTAGAGCTATTCAAGATTTTCATACCCAACTGCTCGTATTCCCCAGAGGATCCCCGACGGGGGTCACAACGCAATGTTCCGTTGATTCACACGTCAACGAAGGTCAAGCAACCTTGATGATCTATTCACAGATTCTCAGCCATTGATTCACACATCAGCGAAGGTCAAGCAGCCTTGACAGTATATCCCATAGGATTTCTCAGCCGTTGATTCACATGTCGGTGAAGTACATCGCCAACGAAGGTCGTGCATCCTCGACAAAGATTTGATGTTGGCGATAAATCCAGCGGAATCTTGACATTTCCTGGCGATACCAACCAAGAAAGGTCAATGTTATCAAAGAGGATAGATGATGGAATATGTTATACACATCCTCAAATCCCGACCAAGCTTTATCCCCACGGATCTCTTACACATAAGAGGTACTTCTTCGAGATCAAGTCGTTATCAAGAACACGAATTTGGTGATAATCGCAACATCAACATCCTAATGATTCTACACATCGAATCTGGTCAAGATTGCCAATCCCAATTGAAGCAACGGGGATCCCACATCATCATCCCCAGCATGTTGGGCTACAACCCCGTACACATGCATCATACATCATTTTACTACCCATAGTACCACGTTCATCTTGTTGAGTTTCAAGTGTCTAGGATTCTTTATCCTACCCATGCATCGCCATGCATGAGTATGATAAAGAGAGGCATCTCTAGACACTCAAAATTTTCTCTGCATCAATCATCACGACATTGCAAGAGGATGATTCGTCTTTTAAGAGAACCCTAAAAGACAATCCAAATCCATACTGATATACTACTGGATGTTCAAAGATCAACCCCGGATCGTAATCTGGGAGTAACAAATCCAACCTCAGAGTTAACCCCAAGGCATGTAGATACAATACCGGAACACACACCGAAGAAGACCGATTAATCTCAGAGATAACCCCGAGGTATCCAGTCTCAGTCCCAACCATGGGAATAGCCACCAACCTTGGTGATAGCCCCAAAGAATGCAATTTCTGCGATAACCTCGAAAATGCTTGATTCAAATGGAACCAGCTTCAATCTCGACGCTCACAATGAGATACACTGCACCAACTTGGCAATAACATCGGGAAGACAGGCACACCTCAAAGGTGACAATAAGGACCTTCAACAATTGCAGCAGTCCAATCTCAAATGAAGTCGAGCAATATCTCGCTGACAAATTTAATCCGACGATAATAACCCGTGAGGGGCAACATCGTCATCTCGTCAACATGATGCCATGTCACGCCTCTACGCAACAATGTCCCACAAGACTAACCAATCCGAGTGACTATTATGCGGGTAACGGATGAAAGTTGAAGCATGAAGACCGGAGGGCATCGTCCCATCTTCATTGACTTCAGACAAACTCTAATCCCATGCCATCGTCACAACTCTCGACAACGACGGTCCAAATAGGTCCCAGATACCTCAAACGGATGCCTTGGATGCACTTCGAAAGTTCGAGTGGACATTACAGTGCCTGAGTGCACGTACTTCGAGACGACCCGACCCGACAAACCCGGGCCCACCCGGGTTACCTTTGGTACACCTGTGGCTAAATTTCCTATAAATAGAGGGCTTGGGCAGCCCATTTTGAAAGAGAGAAAAAGGCGAGGAAGCCCTGCCCAATTTTCTCTGAACTCACCCCATGCAGTGTACTATCCCCTTCTAAACACCTGTGAGCTCATATATAGCCCTTTTGTACCTACAAAAGTCAGTGTTTACCCACTCTAAAGATATAGAAGTCTTCTTTAGCAGTCAGCTGTAAGCCTTCTCACACACTTTAGAGTCTTTCTCTTCATCTTTGCACACACCCTTCTACACGTTGAGAGTCAGTTGCTTGCTTATGCCTTTACTTCCTATCTGTGGTTTCATTTCAGTCTATATATATATATATATATATATATATATATATATATATATATATATATATATATATATATTAACTAACATTATCGAGTTATTCCTCGATTGAGCCTGAACTTGATGCTCGAGCATTTTTTCTTTTAATATATATATATATATATATATATATATATATATATATATATATATATTAATCGTGTGTCGAACTTTGTTCGATGAGCCTGAGACTTTGATGCGAGCGTTTATTTGCTTTAATATATTTATATTTACATTTATATATATTAACTGTGTGTCGAACTTTGTTCGATGAGCCTAGACTTCGGTCTTGTGTGTTTACTGCTTTAATATATATATACATTTATATATATTAACTGTGTGTCAGACTTTTTTCGATGAGCTTGTATTTTACATCTGGTGCGTTTATTTGCTTATATATATATATATATATATATATACTTATATATATGAACTATGGTCGAACTCTATTCGATGAGCCTGGAATTTACATCCGGTGCGTTTATTGCTTATATATATATATATATTTTCGTCCCACAGAGTTTACTTCGTCTTTGGTTGATCGCTTTTGACTTTCTTTACGTTTCGTCCCTACCTTGAGTTTACTTAAATCGTAGATTAATCGCTTTGTACGACTTTTATTTACATTTTGTCCTCGCTCGAGTTTCCTTCGTATGCGGTTGTGATTTATTCTGACTTTATTTACGTTTAAATCCCACTTGGAGTTTCCTCTATGGCGGTTGATAGCTTTTTACAGCTTTATTTACTTTTTGATCCCCCATGGAGGTGCTTCATGGTTGGTGATCATGTCTGTATATATATATTTACAGCTTTTATATATATACTTGCTTACTGCTTTTATACAAACTGCAGTATTTTGTGAGCATAGGAATCATGTGATCACATATTCATCCCATTGAATCTAGATTCGGTTCCGTGATTTTACATTTTCAAATTGTAAAGCGACTTGTAAATTATTCTCATGCGGTGTCTGAATTTCCTCAGATGGTTTCCATACCCACGAGGAAGTCAGCATTATTTTTGTACATTATTTTCGTACGGATGCCTCACATTCGTAAAATAAAAATTAATCAAGTCGAACACTTAATAAAATAGGAGTGTAAAAGGTCTCAATTACTATTGAGCATCAGGGTTTGAAAAACCTTATTTATAAAACATCATTGCTATATCTTGCTAAAACTGAATTTTTACATAAATTCAAACCCTATGTATATAGGTTCGAACGAGGCCTCGCACTACTTCCAAATAACAGCACATTGACCCACATACACACACATTCAGATAATAGTTTCTTGAAAAGAGGCGGTCACCGTGGTAACACAGATGTCGGGGGGTGCCTAACACCTTCCCCCCCCCCCCCCCCCGCATAACCAAGTCCACGGACCCTAATGACTCTTGGTTTCATCGACCCGTTTAGCAGTGTCACATCACTGGGTCAATGTGCAAACCTTTTCTCGGTTGTGTTGGTACAACCATTTAAAAAACCAACTGGCGACTCTTAACAGTCCATTGTCGACATTATACATGTCAGACCTTTTTAACTTGTTTTTTCAAACAAATTTCACCTAAAATGAGAACACCAAAGAACAAGTAACGGAAAGGGACATCCGAAAATCCCGACGTCAACAAGGTTCTTATCCGTTTAATATTTGCATACACTCAACCCTTACGTCGGCTAAAATGTCTAACGCTTGCATTCATTCCATCTTCTTTATCCGACTTACATTCAGACTTTCATTAAATCAGATTATCGTTCGTTATGGCTTTCATTCGTTATCCATTACATGAACCCCACATTCATTATTCTTTCTTAATGTCGAAGCCATACTGTTCATTGTATGCTAAGACCGATCATTCATCGCAACTATGTTGCTTTTACGTTTATTACATTCTTTGTCTTGTAATCCCGTACAATCTCTCCGTTCAACCTTTATTAAAGGTTTAAATAACTTATTTAAGTGTTATATTAGGTGAACTACATGTTCATATATCTTTTCTCATCACATTCCCGAAAGAATTGAGCACTTAAAAGATCATTCTTCGGGCCTTGCCTTCGCACTCTGGTGCTTTCGCTTATCGGGTCCCTGCCTTCTTCCTCTCAAGGCTGCGGTGCGAGCCTACGTCACTCTCTTTCCTAGTTTGACGCTACGGTGCCAAGTCCCTCTTTTTTCCTCATATTGCGGCGCCACTCAGTAGTAATTGATAGCCCGAGCTGGCGCTGCGGCGCCGAGCTTCAAACTTGGAAAATGTTTTCTAAGTCTTTTACATGCTTGAGACACTGACTTCACAATCTCATAACTTCTTCATTATAACTTAGAACGAGGTTGTTCAAAAGCCATTCTTTTCATTATCTTACGTACTTCAATTTTACACTGACAGAACTTTATTCTGAATCTGTGATCATGCCATTCAATTGGCCTAATCTTCATCCCTCGTTCGTTTTACGTTATTAACGTTCTTCATATGTTCGTCCGTAATTCGGTTATCCGAACTCGGAACTCATTCTCTCTTGAGTCCACGACTCACTTTTTCTACGTTCTCTTAATTTCTTATGAAACCCTACACACTCGGGTTCATTTACACACTTTCTATTTCTCGTTTGTCTTTTACGAAAATTTTGCCATAACTTCGTTATAGCTTAGTTCAATCTGTTCTTCATGAACGTTTCTACCGTTCCTAACCAAGAAATAAGCATCTAACTTATACGCGATGGTTTTAAACTTGTTTATCAACAACAAGTTATACTACGATGGTTTTAAATTTGTCCATCAACAACGTTCTTCGTGTTCTTCGCTCGTTCTTCATTTTTAATCGATATTTTGTTTACGATTTCACTTTTCCTTAGAATTTGATGTTATAAAACATCATTCCTTACTAATTTCACCTAATCGTACATATGATTCATTCGGATCGTTCAAATTCATTACGAATCTTATACTTACTTAAGAAATTTATAAAATAAACTTCTAATTCTTATTTCTTATTTTCTCAATGATTTCTACCATATGAAATCATTCCTAACATCACTTACTTCTTATTCTCATTAAGCTATGTTTTCAACATATAAAACTTAAAGAAAATCTAACTTAAAATTTAGGTTTTAATACCTTCCTTCCTTATTTTTCTTCCTTTAGACAAAACCGGCGATTCGTTAGCTTTTCTATTTCACGAACACTTTCGATCTGATCATTCATGTTCATTCTCTTCCTTCCCCATCTTCTCCAAGCTCTCCCTCTCTTCCAAAGTGTTGGTTGATTTTGAAAAAAATCAATTAACACTTTCATTATATAGATTTTCAAAACTAGGGGAAAAATAGTCAATACACCTCCTTACTATTCACGAAGCTTCCCTTGGAAGCTTCGTGCTTCCGTCTTGTGGAATTCCTCTGACAGTTTTAAAAACTACGATTCTCAAAATCTAAATATTTTTGGATATTTCGTCTTTCCTCTACAGTTTAACTTTTACGCATTCTTCGGAACTCCAAAAAATTGAAAAACACTTTTTGAGGTTAAGCGTTTACCTTCACGTTGTCCCCTAACGTAGCTAAACAGATGAAAAGTACATAACAATGCTTTTCGTCATTTTTATTTCGTTCGATTTCTGCACGTTTTTTGAGAAAAACTTTTATCGGCTTACTTAACTTTTCACGATATATTATTGTCAAATCTTTCGACGGAATGTCAATTTGACATACCAAACTCTCAAAAAGTCTTAGGTTATTCAAACCCTAACCCTTAGGTTTCGTCAGGTGAATAGTATATATTTCGTCTTTTTCCCCAAAAATATTTTTATTCCCGAAAATATTTTATTTTAGTATTGAAAATTCTTACTCGTCCAGTCTAGCTCGTAGCCAGAATACTTCCGACTTATAATCATTCTAGGTTATAGAACGATTAATAAATATATAGTACATAATAGTATTAATAAAAAATTATTTTATTAATAACTAATTCTTTAAACTTCAATTCTGGACAATCCGATTTTTTTGGGTTGTCACATTCTTCCCCTCTTATAAAATTTCGTCCTCGAAATTTTTTAAAACCACACCCCTTCCCGGGTCATCACATTCACCCCTTCTTCAAAAAATTTCGTCCTCGAAATTTTAGCCTACCCTTCTTCTCAACTTCTCATCAAAGAAGTTCCTACCGTTCAATCATTCCCTAACCTTCATAACTTATCAAGAATCATGAAGTAGGAAGAATAATGAGGAGCATAAGAATTCCTTTAAAACATTTCATACTTTTGCTGAGGGGTCAAATCGACCATGAACTCTTACTAGGTTAAACAACATTTTGCCGTAAACCCTTCATTAACGGTCAATTTACAATCACAAAGAAAGTAAACTACCTCTTCCATACGTAGGTGATCAACCCATCGTATAACCATATTTCAGGGTATGTTCACCTCAGACTCATTAATCAGATTCCGCACCAAAACAATTTGGCTTGGCATAAATTTTTTAAAGAAAGCTCGATTTTCTTATAACATGACATACCATTCGTCTTAGCCAAATCAACTAGCTTAGACTGTAAGACCCCAACTTTTAAGAATAAAAATTAATTTTTCTAGAAATATATTTTTGAATATTATGGTGTGGATTTGATATAATGTTATAGTTGTGGGTATTATTTATAAATTTTGCAAAGTAAGAAAGTGGTTATATAATATTCGATTGGTCGGGGAATATTTGTTTTAATAGGGAATATTCATACGATGGCACACTCATTGGTGGACCCCACAACAAAAGTATTGTCGTAGTTAGAAAACGACAGAATTATCTTTTTATAAAAATAACGACAAAAGTTTTACCGTTAAACTGTTGAACTACCCGGTGGAAAAAGTACGATGTCTGGCGTGGTTGCATAGTAGCACACGGTATTGATTATTGATGCTTACGTGAGAAGTCACTCAGTTATACTCAATTATTGCTACAATAATTGCTGCATAATATCTCTCATATTATTGATTCAATTACTGTCACAATATCATCTGCATAATATTTATTATTATTAAATCAATAATTGAGACGACAAAGTTATTCCTATTATTATGTGCAATATTGACAATGTCTAGAAAGTTCTGTCAAGGAGAGGTTTGGTCACCTAATTGCGCGCTAATAGGGAGAAATCCTTATCGGAAAGCCCCCTCTTTCCTGGGAATGATCTGGTTGTTAAATATTGTGAGTTATAATATTAATGATGAATAAGTTCGTGTTGATTAAAGATGAAATTTATATTTTCATTATGTTGTGATTATTAGTGTTAGTGGAAATCGACATCTATTTTGATAATAATGGATGTCTAGAGGTTATATTGACTAATCAGGTAATTAATCGGATAAATGAGCAATTAATTGCTATTAATTCACATGTTTATAACTATTTGTTCACATGTGTGTACTATTAATTCACATGCATATACTATTAGGAGAGGTGGTGCAAGATTGATAATACTTGCATGACTAAATTAAAAATAGAGGTATAGTTGAAGGTACTATACTGTAATTATTTTTTTCACATGATTGTACTATTGATTCACAAGATGTACTATTAGGGGACGTGGTGCAAGTTTGATAATACTTGCATGACTAAATTAAAAATGAAAGAAAAGATGAAAGTATTATACTGTAATATTTCGAGCCCCAAAATGTGCAATTATCAAAACTATATCTTCCTATAAATAGAAGCTCACTCTTCTTTCATTCTCACCAATTCACTAAGACTTGCAAGAGCAATTATAGAAAGAGAAGTTATAGAGAGAGAAGCTTTAGAGAGAAAGTAGAAGAGAAGCCTGCTACCTCACTATTCTAATATCTAGTCTTCTTCTGAGGTAAGGGATATTATTTTGTTCAGTATTCATAGGAATAATATTTTCTTCCATACTCTGTAGTATGTGAGTACTATTATTTCGTCTCGTATTTGTGATTATACCCTCATTTTGTTAAAGTATTGCTTCTATACTCCATGAAATTAGTAGAATATCCTTGAAATTTGCGCTTCATCTAGTATCGTTTTACAAGGATATTTTCTACACATTCTTGTTAAATTTTAAGTTTTTCATGTCGGAGTACTGTCCATGAGTAGTATTCATTTTTACAGTACTATTCGCAAAGTACTATTCATGGGGTACTATTCACAAAGTACTATTCAAAAAATACCATTCATGAGTACTATTCACAAAGTAATATTCATAAGGTACTATTCCTGAAGTACTATTCATATGGTACTATTTACTCGGGTACGATTCACCCAGGGAATTATTCATGACAAAAATTGATTTCTTTGCTGTCCAAATCATTTTTGATACAATATTATTCTTGAATTTTACTCCACAAAGCAGTATCATGTTGACAATTTGGACATTATTGAATTCTGAATAAATTAAGTTATAAATCTTTAAAAATTTATTCTTTGCTTTCTTTTAATTGAATTCTTATATTATTGTCATCATCTTCATTCTTATATTGTGATAAAAGTCATATATGGCTTACGTGCGTAGATGTACTATTGATTGGTATGATTATGACCAGGGATTATTCGGTATAATCATGACCATAATGTTATAAATGATATGGTAAAAAATCCTCATTGGCCTGTAGTGCATTGATGGATAGTTGTTGGTATGATTATGACCAGGGATTATTCGGTATAATCATGACCATTGATGATTACATAAATATCCTTGGCCCGTAGTGCAGGGATGATTCGATGATGTGGTTTATTTATTAAGCTGAGTCTCAGCGATAAAATTGTTGATAAACTTTTTAAATCATAGAAGATAGTAGATATCATGCTCTACTTGACTCTTCTAATGGATTGCTTGTTCCGCTGCAGTTAAACTTGATGTTTATTATATTTTATCAGTTTTAACACTGTTGAAGGCTAACGATAATTTATTCTGCATTATCTTAGTCATAATATTTCTTACTGGGCTAGTTGAGCTCACCCTTTATTTTCATTGTTCTCTTCAGGAAATGAGAATATAGCCGGGACTAGTAGGGAACTGAGTGACGGTCCAGATGGTTGCATTAGTAGTCCTCACTATTCAGTGAAATAGTGTGATAATAATTATAATGAGGACTTTATTTGAGTTTGGATACTCTCTACGAGACATTATCCATGTTGAAACTCTCAGCTACGTTTTTTCGTACTGCATAAAAGAAGTTTGTATTTAAATTATGTATCATGTATTTGGTGACTCAAGGTGGGTGATGTATACCTATTTTGGGGGAGTCACATAGACCATACCAATAAATTGGACATCAACTTGAAACATTCATCTAGTCAAATCAATTGACATCGACTTCTTCTTTAAATTCTTTTACAATACATCAAAACGTTACATAACGTCATGATACCGTACTTTTCATAGTACGTTGAGGACTTTGTCAGTTTATGACTTCATCATTATACATCATACCATAGTGGGTTGTTGATCATAAGATCAAATCCAACACTAGGTTTAATTGCATTAATAACTCCATCTGTTTACCATCTTTGCAGCAAATGCATCGATGATATAAAATTCATTTTGATATTTCAAATCAATTTATGTCTAGCCAAAGCAATTAGCATAGACATACCAAGAATAGTTATTTTAAAATCCATTGGTTCCAAAAGTTGAACCAATTCTTTCCTTTTTCAAAACGCACATACAAGCACGATTTCAATAAACTTCGAAATCTAGCATAGCTAGATGACTTGGAATATTCTATTTCTCCATCTTCTAACATTCCTATACCTTATTATAGTCCATCAACTTACCACACTTTATGTGATTAGGAACTTTCCACAACCATATGTGTTTAAGAACTTATCTTCGCAATATGTAATCCAAAAAAAAAATCAAGGACTATCCATATGCTTAGGGCTCAGAAACATAGCATATAACTATGAGTCACAAACTTAGCATAAGTATGAGTTTCAAGAACTCGCACCTATCTTAACATTCTCTACTTATCATACATATACATGAGAAAAGATTCACCTTCTCATCATATACACATTGATAGCACGACATACTATTTCGATGATTATCACTATAATAAGCTAAGCAGTTGTTACACCGAAGCATAAACCTCTGTCCATAACAAATGTTCATATAACTCAGCTATCACATGAGTCCTCAATCGAAATCTTAGAACTTCTAACTTTCTCTTTACTTAATACGAATTTTCTGTAATTCATATGCTAACCTTTACAACTCAATCTAAGTTCTTCTTCCCGTACTAATTCGTAGTACCATTCATTTATAGCATTAGCTATAAATCATCCATCGTTTAATAGAACAACTGTTATTACGATTCAATATGATCACGTGGTGATCTTCTTCCTTAATCGTTTAAGTCAACGATCTTCTTATCATTCTCTTTACGATTATAGTCTTAGGTACTCATACCTAAGGTTTATAACCTATCAACTTTGATACCAACTTGTCATGCCCCAAAATCTGGTCTATCTTTACACTCGAATTTCGAGTACACCATCTTCCAAACATACATCATTATATAGTGAAATATAACAACATACATTCTCAAATCCCAGGTTCTAAAACCTTATAATCTCTTTCATTACAATAATAATAAATACATTATTCATTTCATCTTACAAGAGTGACTTCTATCCACCACCAAGGATACATAACAATTCATTAAACTAATCTACATTACAAGTTTTCGCATGATCTTCACGGACATTCATATACTGAATGGCATTTCTTCTGGATACCGATCAAATTGATCTTTACGGGATCCTTAAGTTCTTTTTAACCTCGTACAATGAAAATGTTTTTCATTTAAAGCAAGTGTGAGCATTCAATTGCCCAGCAAGTCATAGCAGTTGAACAAGCAACTTCAAGAATTTAAACATTCTTTAAAACTTCAATAACCGAACAAAGGTTATGAAGCAGCTTGAATAATATGAATAATCTCGATTCCTATCATCTTAAAACATTTATCACATACTCTTTGAATTACTTTCATTCTTCTACCTTTTTCCATACATATCCTGTCTGGCTAGAATCACTAGCACAGACTTAAAAATAACGGTTCATGTATATACAGAACATACTCATATTAAACAGTTCAATCACAAAACAGTTCATCTCAAAGAAACACCGAAGTGTTCAAATTATGGCACAAGGCCTCTTACATACTACCACCTTGTACATATATCACACATATGCACATAGACAAGACTTCTCAAGTTTAACATCTAAAATTTTAAGAAACTAACGTTCATGTAATATGAATGAAGTTAGGAAACTTGCCTTACGCACAGCTACAGCCTACATTGAACTACTCATTCCAATCCTTATATAACACATAAGGAAAAAACGCATACATCAATTAGTCATATACTTGACTTACGCATTAGTTTACTTAACTTTACTTCTTAGGGTTTGCGTTCTTGTAAATCTAAGTTTACGCGACCAACTTTCTCTACTGGTTTATGGCTTCATGACATACGGAGATGTCTTACTCATACGTTCATCATCTTTGATGATTTATATTCTTATATTCTTTCTTATAACCCTTCTAGAACTTAGTACAAATCGCGTCTCTGCTAGTAGTCCATATGGTACTCTAAGTGGTTTCCGACAAACAACCAACAAACAAGATCCCGTCTTGTCTACACTGCCTTTCACAGTGAGTTAGATTGGTCGCCAGTTTCTTATATACCTCCGCTCTCTGAAGGAATTGTTTAGCCCAACTCCCATATGTCAACCATTAAAGAATACAATTGTACCATAACCTAAACTTTATCTTAACTTATCCGAACCATTAAAACTATAATGTTCATTAAGTTGCGTCCTCATCCTTATGGTTTTCTGGCAACCAAATGACATACCTCAGGATTCATTCTTTATCGTCTAAGTCATACAGCCTTTTGTATACTAAGAACGATCATTCAATATCAATACTATAAGGTCATAGCGTTAAAAATTTTATATTAACTTATTCGTACCTTACAATGTCCGGTTCCTTTAACTCGGAACGTCATCCAAGTTATTATTAATAACTCGGATTCTTAACGTTACACGTTATTAATTCAGTTTCTTCACCATTCACAGGTTTAATCTTAGTCTTCATTACCTTACGGTCAAACCATACACGGGTTATAGGTTTTTGTCTGTTTAATATTTGCATACACTCAACCCTTACATCGGCTAAAGTGTCTAACGCTTGCATTTATTCCATCTTCTTTATCCGACTTACATTCAAACTTTCATTAAATATCATTACCGTTCGTTACGGCTTTCATTCATTATCAATTACATGAACCCCACGTTCATTATTCTTTCTTAATGTCGAAGCCATATTGTTCGTTGTATGCTAAGACCGATCGTTCATCGCAACTACGTTGCTTTTACATTCATTACATTCTTCGTCTTTTAATCCCGTTCAATCTCTCCGTTCAACCTTCATTAAAGGTTTAAATCACTTATTTAAGTGTTACATTAGGTGAACTACATGTTCATATTTCTTTCTTGCACAATCCCCAGTAATTGAGCTCTTAAAAGCTTATTACTAGGCCTTGCCCAGCACCAGCATTGCAGCGCCGGGTCCCTGCCTTCCTCTCACGCTGCGGTGCAAGCCTATGTCACTCTCTTTCCTGGTTTGGCACTGCTAATGGCCCGAGCTAGCACTGCGCCACCGCCTCTCAAGGCTCAGTTCGCGCTGCGGCGCCGAGCTTCAAACTTGGAAAAAAAATTTAAAGTCTTTTACATGTTTAAGACGCTGACTTCGCAATCTCATAACTTCTTCGTTATAACTCAGAACGAGGTCGTTCCAAAGCCATTCTCTTCCTTATCTTACGTACTTCAATTTTTCTCTGACATAACTTTATTCTGAATCCATTAACATGCCATTCAATTGGCCTAATCTTCATCCCTCGTTCGTTTTACGTTATTAATATTCTTCGTCCGTTCGTCCGTAATTCAGTCATCCGAACTCGGAACTCGTTCACTCTTAAGTCCACAACTCACGTTTTCTACATTCTCTTACTTTCTTATGAAACCCTACACCCTCGGGTACATTTACACACTTTCTATTTCTCATTTGTCTTTTATGAAATTTTTTCTATAACTTCGTTATAGCTTTGTTCAATCTGTTCTTCATGAACGTTTCTACTGTTCCTAACCAAGAAATAAGAAACTAACTTATACGCGATGGTTTTAAACTTATCCATCAACAACAAGTTATACTACGATGGTTTTAAATTTGTCCATCAACAACGTTCTTCGTGTTCTTCGCGCGTTCTTCGCTCGTTCTTCATTTTTAATCAATATTTTGATTACGATTTCACTTTTCCTTGGAATTTGATGTTACAAAACATCATTCCTTACTAATTTCACCAAATCGTTCATATGATTCATTCGAATCGTTCAAATTCATTACGAATCTTATACTTCCTTAAGAAATTTATAAAATAAACTTCTAATTCTTATTTCTTCCTTTCTCAATGATTTCAACCATATGGAATCGTTCCTATTATCATTTACTTCTTATTCTCATTAAGCTATGTTTTCAACATATAAAACTTAAAGAAAATCTAACTTAAAAGTTAGGTTTTAATACCTTCTTTCCTTATTTTTCTTCCTTTAGACAAAACCGGCGATTCGCTAGCTTTTCTATTTCACGAACACTTTCGATCCGATCATTTATGCTCATTCTCTTCCTTTTCCATCTTCTCCAAGCTCTCAAGCTCTCTCACTCTCTCTTCCAAAGTGTTGGTTAATTATGAAAAAATTAACTAACACTTTCATTATATAGATTTTCAATGCTAGGGGTAAAATAGTCATTTTGCCCCTACATTTACTATTTCCACATCCTCAATACACCTCCTTACTATTCACGAAGCTTCCCTTGGAAGCTTCATGCTTTCGTCTTGCGGAATTCGACCGACAGTTTTAAAAACTGCAATTCTCGGAATCCAAATATTTTTGGATATTTCGTCTTTCCTCTACAGTTTAACTTTTATGCATTCTTTGGAACTCCGAAAAACTGAAAAACAATTTTTGAGGTTAAAAGTTTTCCTTCACGTTGTCCCCTAAGAGTTTTCCTGCACGTTTTTTGAGTAAACTTTTATCGGCTTACTTAACGTTTCACGATATATTATCGTCAAATCTTTTGACGGAATGTCATTGAGATGCCCCCAAATCCGGGTATCTTCCAACCCGACAGATGGTGCTACACGGTGCTACAGTTCACATAAACATTCAATTGAAATGCCTCAAAAGAACAAATATATCTTATATATATTAAAAAGAATATTAGCATTCCCTAGGTTCTTTACAACCGTTACATTTGTCCTCGTCATAATATCAAATATTATTCTTATAAAACTATACTATAACATAAGTAATCTACGGGTTCGCCTTCGCCTTCCCATTATCCTTGTCGGATCCGTCGGTCTGTTCGATCTTAGCTGCATTAATATGGTTCAAGCAAGATTGAGCCTAACTAGCTCAGCAAGTACACCAATTCTAATAAAACTAGCATGCTGAAAACATAGGAATCGCATATCTTCAATAACTGAACAATAGTTATGAAATACTATTGATAATTCAAAATAGCAGTTCTTTTCTTTCAGAACCTTTTACAACAATAATATTCAGTAAAACATCAATTCCGGTCCAAGACCATGAGCATTTCATAAGTACTTTGAAAAGGACATTCCGGCACTAAGTCCGTAAGTCCGACATAGCTTACGAGCACGTCTAGGTGATCAGCCTATAGTACTCTATGTTGATCAACACTACATTCATTAAACGTGTATACGTTTAAGTTGTGGCAACCTAACGTGCCTGTCATTTGACGATAAAATAATTTAGCATACTCAGTCTCCTTTTGAAAACCACAACAATATTAGTTTGGTAAAACCTTGTCAATACTTGATAGATTATAAGAAATCCAACATAGCATAAGTTTAGCCGAAAGAATTGGCTTTGACTCCATCAGACATTAACTCATGCGAATAATACATGAACCACAAAACTTATCCAGATCGAACTAGAACAAGGGTTAGAGTACTTGCCTTTAGCGTCTGCTTACAGATATAACACACGCACTTTAAGTCTTTAGGGTCTCTATAGTAGATGATAACATCACATAGCACATTAGGTCGTGAATAATCATACATGGTTCTTAAAGAATCTTACCATTCTTCTCAATCTAATTACGTATTAGATTTGTTATTATTGGTTCCGGCTTTCCGTTATGTCATTCTTATGTTCACATGCAATTGACTTTCTTTAACCCTAAGGGATCATACTTAAGTCTTAATTATGTCTTAACAATGTTACATTAAGATCTTTAGTTAATTTTTAATCATTTATCATTCAGGCTCAACTTGTAAACCTTCTTTATTATCTAGGTTTTAAAATCAAGGTCATTGACGCCGGCTTATTACACTTTAATGTCGCATCATGCACGTCACATGTTAATGCTAGAAACCGAACTTCGGTCTTTGCATGAAGTTCTTTCATATTACTGAAAGCGTACACAAGCATGACTCTCTCAGGGTTGAGGGCCATTTTGGTGCTGCGGCGTGGGCTTATTGGCCTTGGGCTGGCGCCAGCTCTGTGCACCAGAAAACTTGGAAAGTTTTTAAAATTTTGTGAAACTCCCAGACTCGTAACTTCTTCGTTATAAGTCTGAATTGGCTCGTTCAAGAGCCTACATTTCACAAATCACATACTCTACGTGTTCATGCAAGAATTTTATCTATTCGACTTCGTTTGCTAAAAATTCACCTATTAGTACATTTTTAACAAAAACGATAAACGTTCGTGAACGTTCAACGCTCATTTCTTCCTTCTAAGTCAGAATTCGGTCATTTTCGAGTCCGCAACTCTATAATGCCAAATAAGACTTGTCTCCATCAAAAACCAACGTTTCCGAGTTCAAACACAAAATATGACTTCGATTTTGAGAATTTCACGAATTCGACGTGTGAATTCCAATCGTGTGAATTTCGAGAAAACTTCATTACTAACGATTTGTTCATCATTCTAAATGGATTCATTTCATTAACTAGACATCTCAACCTATATATTATAATAACTTATATTCAACTTAGGTTATGACTTATTTCTTATAAGTTCATAACTTAACAAATTTCAATACATGATTTTCATTTACTTATGACTTATTATTAATTAGGTGATTTAAGCTACATCCTTACATCCTATCAATCATACAAACTTCTTAAGTTCATCATATGACAAGTCCATATATGTAATCCATAAGTTTATAACTTATTTAGATTTAAATTACTTATTCCTTACTTATTCGGCTTAAGTCCATTACTTATCCACTTCTCATATATTGTTAGCATATATGTTCATTAGGTTACAATTCTCTTATCAAGCTAGTATGGTAGAGATGGAAGAATATAGGATCATAAGATCATTACCTTTGAAGACTAACTTCTTCTTCTTTTGGAAATCTAACAATGGAAGGTTGGGCTTATAAGTGCTTATTCTCTCTAACAAATAAGTTACTTATCTTGGATGAAATAACAACCAAATAATGAGCCATCTCCTCCTCTATTTATAGGATTTCTAAAGTGAGGGTAAAAGGGTCATTAAGGCATCCCACCTCCTTAAGTCACCTCTTTACTATTCATTACTTGTTAACCACAACTCTTATCCCTTACTTGGTCATTACTCAAAGTTCTTGCCCATCAATTTACCCATGGGTTGCCCCATGGATCCTATTTAGCTAATGGATCATAACTTGGGCTTGGTTGTAATTAGTTTAGCTTAGTCTTTGGGCTTTATATTATCAACCATTGGGCTTAATCATTACTCCCACATGGGTTTACACCTTGGGCTTGCCCCTTAATTCTATTGGACTTGTACTTCATACAATAGTCCACAAGTTTAATTCATTTGGATTTTTAAATCATTACCATTGCCAATTTAAGTCTACATGCTAAATATTGCATTTTCCATAATTAAATTATTATTACATAATCCATCTCACCTTGATATTATAACATTACGTATTTCTTGAAAGTTCAAAAATAATTCCCGAGTGATAACCGATGAATATTATTTTTCAGAAAATTTCTCGGAAAGATTTTATTTTCGACTTGGAAATTCAAACACTTTAATTCCTTCACACGGTTCAAATACTACGACATTCCGACGTTATTTGGTTATAAAACAACATACTTCTTATTAACACATAATAATAACAAATAATATTAATTTATTCATTATAAACGTATTTACAATTGGTTCGACTTTCCGGGACGTTACACTATCTCCCCCTTATAAGGATTTTCTCCCCAAAATCTCGCTAAAATAAAAGAAAATTTACACAAACAATTGAGGGTAATTCTTCTTCATCTTTTCTTCAAATTTCCACATTACTTCTTCGACATCGTGGTTCTTCCATAACACTTTAACAGACGGTATGCCTTTGTTCTAAAGAACTTGTTCTTTTCGATTAATGATTTGAATCGGCATCTTCTCATAGGTTAAGTCCTTCTCGATATAAATCGGCTCATACTGTAAGACCCCAACTTTTATGAATAAAGATGAATTTTCTATAAATATCATTTTTGAATATTATGGAATGAATTTGATATAATGTTATAGTTGTGGGTAATGTTTATAATTTTTGCAAAGTACGCAAGTTGTTATATAATATTCGATTGGTCGGGGAATATTCATTTTAATAGAGAATATTCGTAAAACGGCACATTCATTGGTGGACCCCACAACGGAATTATTGTCGGATTGAGAAAATGACAAAAATACATTATAAAAATAACGGCAGAAGTTTTACTGTTATCTGTTGAAATACCAAGTGTTAAAAGTACAAGAAAAGCGCGCGGTCAGTTTAAGAGTAACTGGGTATTGATTATTGATGCTTACGTGAGAAGTCACTCAGTTTTGTTCAATTATTGTTATAGTAATTGTTGCATAGTATATCACGTTATTTGATTCAATTATTGTCAATATTTTTAAATCAATAATTGAGATGACAAAGTTATTAATATTATTATTTACAATATTAACGATGTCTAGAAGTTCTGTCAAGGAGAGATTTGGTCACCTAATTGTGCGTCAATGGGGAAAAATCCTTATTAGAAAGTCCCTCTTTCCTGGGAACGACTTGGTCGATTAATATTGTGAATTATAATAATGATGATAAATTTTATTTTATTAGTATTATTAATGTAATAAAACAGAAAAGCTTTTTATATAAAACATAATACTTTTATAAAGTTATCTGCTTTTATTAGACTATAAATAGAATATATTATATTCTATATTATGCATGCATAGTATTTTGCATAGTAAAATCTTTTTATATAAAAAAAAAATACTTTTATAAAGTTATTTGTTTTATTAGACTATAAATAGAATATATTATATTTTATTATGCATAGTGTTGCATAGTTCCTGCATAGTATTTGCATAGTAAAATTGTTTTATATAAAACAAAATACTTTTTATAAAGTTTTGTTTTATTTAATTATAAATAGAATATATTATATTTTATTGCATAGTGCAACATAGTATCCTTTCCATTCTTCTATAAATAAGATGCTTAGTTATAATTGAAAATCACACCAGAAGTTCAGAGAATTCTCCTTCTATAATTTTGAGCGTATTTCTTTAGAGTTTAAGAAAACTTTGAGCATATAAATTAGTGCAAGTTTTCTTCAAGAATATCCTCGCCCTACCAGTCGGAATACTCTTCTTTTACGGTAAGGGTTATTATTTGTTGTACTTGTAAGGGGTATTATTTCTTTCGTCTTCATGAAGAGAACTTCTATTATTCTATTCTTTATCATTATGTTCGAATAACCAGTCTATGCGAAGTACCACATACATGGTGAAATTATTTTGTTATTCCATTCTTTATTATTCTGTTGGAACATCCTGTCTGTGCGTTTACTCATGACTTGGTTATGTCCTTTATTATTCTGTTGGAACATCCTATCTGTGCGGCTTACGCATGACCTGGTTCCATTCTTTATTATTCTGTTGGAATATCCTGTCTGTCTGGATTACGCATGACCTAGTTCCATTCTTTATTATTCTGTTGGAATAACTTGTCTGTGCAGTCTATCGCATGAATGGTGATTTTTTCTGTTATTCCATTCTTTATTATTCTGTTGGAATAACCTGTCTATGTGGATTATCACATGCATGGTGAATGATCCTTTGTATTCATTTCTTATTAAATTGTGGAAATGATTTGTCTAAGTGGATTACCGCATGGCGGACGAAAATCCATTTGTAGTTTCATATATTCTCTTATACTCAGTTGGTTAAAGCTTTGACTTCTATACTCCATGAAATTAGTGGAATATCCTTGATATTTGCGCTTCATCCAATATCTTTTCATGAACATATTCTTCTGAGCATTCTTGAATTTTACTCCACAAAGCAGTATCATGTTGACAATTTGGACGTTATTGAGTTCAGGATAAATTAACTTCTAAATATTAAAATTTATTCTTGAACTTGTTTTATTGAATTGTCATCATCCTCATGTTTATAATATGTTGAAAGTCATCTGTGGCCTGTAGTGCATAGATGGACTTGGTATGATTATGACCAGGGATTATTCGGTATAATCATGACCGTAATGTTACAAATGATGTCGTAAAAATTCTCATTGGCCGTAGTGCATTGACGGACAATTGTTGGCATGATCATGACCATTGCTAGATACACAAATATTCTTGGCCTGTAGTGCATGGATAATTTGTGGTCGTGATACTAAGGAATATCCTTGGCCGTAGTGCAGGGGTGATGTGGATTATTTATTAAGCTGAGTCTCAGTGATAAAAGTAATGAAAAACCTTTTAAATCATAGAAGATAGTAGATTTTATTTTCCACTTGACTCTTCTAATGGATTGCTTGTTCCGCTGCAGTTAAACTTGATGTTTGTTATATTTTATCAGTTTAACACTGTTGAAGGCTAACAATAAATTATTCTGCATTATCTTGGTCATAATATTTCTTACTGGGCTAGTTGAGCTCACCCTTTCTTTCATTGTTCTCTTCAGAAAATGAGAACGTAGCTGGGACTAGTCGGGGAACGTAGTGACGGTCTTGATGATAGCATTAGTAGTCCTCACTATTCTGTTAAATAGTGTGACAATAATGTAATGAGGACTCCATTGAGTGTGGATATTGTCTAGATGACAATATTCTTATTAAAACTCAGTTATGTCTTGTCGTATTCTACACGACGGTTGTATTATTAAGTTGTATTTGAATTTTGTACCATGTATTTGGCGACTCAAGATGGGTGATGTATACCTATTTTGGGGGTGTCACAGTTGGTAGCAAAGCTTAGGGATATGATCCCTGGCTGGAATATGAGACAAGAACTAGGAGGGGAGAGACGGAGAATTCCTTCTCTAGTATGACCTACCTAAGTTTATTTGGTATTTAATTTGTCGGTCAGAGTATATGGATAATATGTTACATGTCAATTAACATTTGTTTTGTGGCAGTATCTAAAAATGACATCCGAGAATGTTAAGAATAGCAATGGAGCACAGGAGACCGTTGAGTCTCCACATATCAATAATCAGGAGAATGTGCATCAGGAAGGCGACAATCCTCATACAAACAACAACACTGACCAAATGATGAATGATGGAATGTTCAGAGGCTTTATGCAATTCATGCAACATCAGGCGAGAGCGGCTCCTGTCCAAAATGTAGGTGGAAACACTAAACAGTTCAAGGAGTTGGGACCACCGGAGTTTATTGGAGAGCCAAAACAACTTAAGACGGAGGCGTGGATAAAGCAGATCACCAAGATATTTGATGTATTGGGATGCTCCGAGGAGCAAAAGGTTCCCTTTGCCACCTTTATGTTGCGAGGAGAGGCAGATTACAGGTGGGAATCGGTAAAGCGTACTCAACCTGCCGCACTGAAGATGTCTTGGGAGAAGTTCCAAGAACTATTCAATGACAAGTACTTTCCCAAAAGTATTCATCACATGAAAGAGGTAGAGTTCATCAAGTTGGTGCAGAACAATATGACCGTGTCGCAGTACGATGCTAAGTTTGCCGAGTTGTCCCGGTTTGCGTCTCACTTGGTTAATAATGAGGAAAGAATGACGCGGATGTTTCTAAGAGGTTTGAAACCCGAGATACGTCAATATCTAATTTCTCATACACTGTGTTTGTATTCAGATGTTGTAAATAGGGCTCAGTTATTGGAGCGCGATAACGAGTCAACTCAACCAAGAGAAAGTAGTCGGCAAGTGGTAGCAATCATCGAAGCAGTGACAACAAACGTGGAGGGAATCAACATGCCAGAAATGGTAACCACTTCGGTGGTAATCATGGCCAAGACAATAAGAATGGACATTTCAAGAAGAGGAGATTCAACAATAATGGAAAGACGTCAGCATCAGCACCCGTGGTTAAGGAAGGAGAACGACCACCTATCATATGCTTCAAATGGGGAGGGACATATCAGTCCAAACTGCGCGATGACATCCAAAGCGTGTTATAATTATGGAAGATAAGGTCACCTATCCCGATTTTGTCATGCACCGAAGACAAGTCCAGTTGGAACGGTGACACAAAATACCGTTCCAGATAAGTCAAAACCAGTAGTTGAAGGGAGAGCGTTTGTTGTGACCTCCCACAAAGTAAGGAACCTGAACAAGGTCATCACGGGTAATCTTATCATAAACTCTAGCGAAGTATGTACCTTATTTGTTACCGGTTCTACCCATTATTTTATTTCTCCTACTTGCGCTCAACGATTAAATTTGACTCCGGAGAAATTAGACTTTGACTTATCTGTTGAAACTCCGTTGGGAGAAACCTTCATTACATCCACTGTTTATAAGTCTTGTTTGGTTCAAATCGGTACCCTCACATTACCTGTCGAACTTATTTCATTAAAAATACTTGCATTTGATGTGATTCTAGGGATTGATTGGTTAACTACTCATCATGCAAAAATTGATTATTTTCGTAAGGTTGTTAGCTTTTATATTACTAACCAACCTATTATGCGAATTCAAGCAACCAAACCATTAAAATCAATCACTGTCATCTCAAACCATAAAGTTATTCGTTTATTGAAAAATGGACGTCAAGCTTTCTTAGCTCATGTCATGATTTAAAAAAAATACGTCAGATTTGAATGATATTTCTATTGTTAATAAATTTCCTGACGTATTCCCTGAAGAACTTCATGGCCTACCCCAGAGCGTGAAATTGAATTTTGTATCGACCTGAAACCTGGTACAAAACCCATTTTCAAAGTCCAATATCGAATGGCTCCTATTGAACTTCACGAGTTAAAGACCCAATTGCAGGAATTGTTAGACATTGGTTTCATTCATCCAAGTATGCCTCCTTGGGGTGCTCCTGTTCTATTCGTGAAGAAGAAAGATGGGAGTATGCGACTTTGTATTGACTATCAGGAATTGAACCATGTCACCATCAAGAATAGGTATTTGTTACCTCGTATTGATGACATGTTTGACCAGTTGCAAGGAGCCAAATTCTTTTCAAAGATTGATCTTCATTTCGGATATCATCAGTTGAAGATTAAAACTAATGACATTCCAAAGACTGCTTTCAGAACTCGGTACGAGCATTATGAATTCTTAGTCATGTCTTTTGGATTGACTAATGCTCCTGCTGCCTTCATGGATATGATGACCCGAGTATTCAAGGAATATTTGGATCACTTTGTGGTTGTCTTTATTGATGACATCCTCATATACTCCACAACCCGTGAAGAACATAAGCAACACTTGAGGCTGATACTCTAAAAGCTTTGTGAAAACAAGTTTTATGCCAAGTTAAAGAAATGCGAGTTCTGGCTTGAGGAAGTAGCATTCCTTGGGCACGTAGTATCAAGTCATGGAATATCTGTTGACCCGGAAAAGTTTGAAGCTATTCAAATCTGGGAGCAACCTAAATCAGTGACCGAAGTACATAGCTTTCTCGGATTAGTTCGTTATTATAGTAGATTCGTGGAAGGGTTTTCTCGAATCACTACTCCATTAACTCAGCTAACTCAGAAAGATATAAAATTCGGTTGGAGCGTAGAATATGAGAAGAGTTTTCAAGAACTCAAGAGGAGACTCATTTCAGCACCTGTTCTGACAATACCATCTGGCTCGGAGAGATTTGTCATCTACAGTGATGTATCGGGCAAAGGGTTAGGATGTGTTCTCATGCAACATGGGAAAGTGATAGCCTATGCCTCTCGTACTTAAATTTTGGAGGCATTAATTGTATGGGGAGAAAGTGGAGATCTTTACGGATTAAAAAAGCCTCAAATATTTCTTCACCCAAAAGGAACTCAACATGCAGCAACGACATTGGCTTCAACTATTGAAAGATTATGATCATTGTAACGACCGAGAAATTCAGATCTTATTGTAAAATGATTTTATTAAGTTAAAAAATAATAAAATCATATTCCATGTGTTATCAAGATGGTTGTCATTGTATAACCTATTGATGTTAGAATGTCGTAGTATTTGAGCTACGTGGATGAATTAAAGTGTTTGAATTTCCAAGACGAAAATAAAAGTTTTCCGAGAAATTTTTCGAAAAATACTATTCATCGATATTTGCTCGGGATATAATTTTGAGTTTCCGAGAAATACGTAATGATGGAATAACAAGGTAAGATGGATTATGTAATAAAAATCTAGTTATGGAAAAAGTAATAATTAAACATGGACTTAATTTATAAATGTTAAGTAAAGCGAAGTGTTAAGGAATAAGTAACAATTGTATGATACTTGGTATTGTACGAAGCAATGAAAACGAGTATAATACAAAGTATTATACGAGTTTGTATGAGGGATGAAATACCGTATATAAATTCTATATGAATTAGAATACGAAAATAATACATCAACAATATGTATTAGGAAATGTTAATGGACTTGGATGATTGGTTAACAATTATATACAAGTCCAAGTGAATTAAAGAGAGAAGCCCAACTATTAATTGATGAACCAACTAGTGGTTATTAATGCAAAGCCCAAAGAGTGAATTAAAGTAAGCCCAACCTAGAATCCATGGGTTGTATGACCCATGGGGCAAACCATATTGATATGGTTATTGTGGTGACCAAGTAATGTGGTGATCAAGTAAGTGTAATGACCAAGACTTAGGAGTATTGACCAAGACTTTAAAGTAATGGCCAAGTATGAGATAAGAGAGTGGTTAACAAGTAATGAATAGTAAGGAGGTAGCTTAAGGAGGTGGGATGATTTAATGACCAATCTACCCTAACCTTGGAAAGTCTATAAATAGAGGAAGCTTACAAGTCATTTGTTGGTTGATCAAATAATTCAACACTTCTAAAGTGCTTAAGTGTTAGAGAGAATAAGCTACACATAAGTCATTCCATAAGCAAGAAGAAGAAAAAGCTACCTTACCAAGACTTCAAAAGAGTAAGACTTCTTATCAATTATCTTCTATCTCTACCATGATAGGATGATAAGAAAAGATGGATTAAGAAACATGAATGATAAGAAGCAAGGAGAATGTATAATTCATGAACTTAAGCCACATAAGTTGGCAATAAGTAATTTAAACTTATAAAAGTTATAAACTTATTATAAGTTAACCTTGAATGTTAAGTATGAAAATATGAACTTGTGATGAGTTTAGTAAGAAAAGTGAATTAAGAACTTATATGATTATATGAATCATATATATATCTAAATTAATTTATATGTTAAGAACATATAAGTATGATGATTAAGAAACCTTAATTGTCATAAGTCATGAATAATCAAATCTTAAGTAGTTTATAAATGACAAGTTATAAGCTCATGAAGAATAAGTCTAAAATACAACAATGAATATAAGTTGTTGTAATATGTTTGTTGAGATGTTCACATGATGAATGAAGTTCATTTGTAATGTTGAACAAATCATAAGAAGGAAGAATTGCCGGAATTTGCACGATTGGACGATAATCGTCGAATTCGTAAAATTCTCGGAATGGAAGTCAAATTTTTTATACTCGGAACCATTGTTTTCCAATGGAGACAAGTCAAATTTGGCATTTAAGAGTTGCGGACTCAAAAATGACCGGATTCCGACTTAGAACGAAGAAACGAGCGTTGAACGTTCACGAACGTTTATCGTATTCATTAAAAATGAACCAATAGGTGAATTTTTAGCAAACGAAGTCGAATAGATAAAATTCTTGAATGATCATGTAGATTATGTAATTTGTGAACCGTAGGCTTTTGAATGAGCCAATTCGGACTTATAACGAAGAAGTTATGCGTCCGGGAAATTCACAAAATTTATAAACTGAATTCGGTATCTGGTGCACAGAGTTGGCGCCATGAGCCAACCCTAAGGCAAAAAGACCAGCGTGGGGTGGAAAATAAAGAATCGAAACACATCGCAAGAGTTCGCCATGATCTGAACTATAATACATATTGTGGTACCGAAGCGCTATGAATAGTACCAACAACCTATGGAGAGTGGCGCCAGTGCGTCCATTAAGTAAGGACTTAGCTATGGCAGCGGCCAAGTCCGGACAATGATATTAAGAGCTCATGGCAAGCAAAGACGAGATGTAGGTATAAAGATGAAATACAAATGCCAGCCCTCGTAACAAAAATAGTAATGAATGTTTCTAAGTACAAAGAAAAGAAAAGGAAGTAAACATAACTTAAGGAATGTAACGTAACATTGTTTAAACTTTGTTAAACCTTAAGGAATGTAATGTAAAGGTTGAGATAACCTAGTCGAATATAAATGGAAGAGTAATGATAAACCGGAATGAATAGTAACTGAATCTAATACACAATTAGATTGAAATGAAGGGTATGATATAGTCATATATATACTTGATTATATGTGACCTAATGTAAGGCATTATGTGATCATGTATTGTAGAGATTTGAACGACTTGAATATAAAGTTAAAATACCGTAGCAGACGCTAAAGGCAAGTATTATAACTCTTGTCTCAGTTCAATCTGAACAAGTGTTTGAGGTTCATGTATTCTTTCGCATGAATTGAGTTATGATAAAGTTGAAGCCAATTCCTTTGGCTAGACTTGATGTATTGATAATCTATTCATGTATTATCAAATGTTGCTATCTTTTGTCAACTACTTGATATGGTTTTCAAAAGAAGATTGAAATGTTAAACAAATGTTTTGTCGGTAAAACGACAGGCACGTGAGGTTGCAAAATGCTTAAACGTGCATACATTTAATGGATGTAGTGTTGATAAACATAGAGTACAATAGGCTAATCACCTAGAAGTGCTCGTAAGTAATATCGGGCTTACGGACTTGCTTCCGGGTTGTCCTTTTCCAATAAAGAATGAATACTTGAGGTCTCTGACCGGAGTGAATGTTTTACTAAATACTGTTGTTATTGTAAAATATTTTGAAAGAAAAGATGAAGTGCTATTTTGAATTATCAATAGTACTTCATAACTATTGTTCAGTTATTGAAGATATACGATTTATATGTGTCAAGCATGTTGTTATTAAATTGTTATACTTGTTGAGCTAGTTATGCTCACTCTTGCTTGAACCATATGAATGCAGCTATGACTGAACGTCCCGAAAGATCGAAAAAGGATAAGGAAAAAGCTAAGGCAGATTACTAAGTTGTCTTGTAATAGTATAGGTCTATTGTTGTAATTTAACTGATATTATGACAAAGAACCTTTGTAACGGGTATAGAACTTGGGAAATGTAAATATTACTTTAAATATATAGAAGTTATGTTCGTTCTTTGAGACTTTTCAATTGAATGTTGTACAATATAGTACCATCTGTCGGGTTGGAAGATACCCGAATTTGGGGGCACTACAATCATACCATCCAATACCATCCTGGAAAAGTGAATGCAGTAGCTGACGCATTGAGTAGAAGATCATATGCGGGTACGAGTGAGATATTGTCAACGCAAAGGCCTATTTTGTGTGACTTGCAAATGATGGAGATAGAGTTAAAGACTCCGGGGTGCCATGTGATGATGGCGAATATACGAGTAGAACCGACTTTAATCGATAAAGTTAAAGCTGCTCAAGCTACAGACCTGGAACTGATGCATATGAGGAAGAAAGTGCAAGAAGGTGTTATGCCGGAAGCAAGAATAGATGAAGAAGGAATACTTCGAGTCAACTCCAGACTATGTGTTCCTAACGACCCTGATTTAAAGTATAAAATCATGATGGAGGCGCACAACACACCGTTTGTAATCCATTATGGGAGTACCAAAATGTATCGTGATCTTCGTCATACATTTTGGTGGAGCAATATGAAGAGAGAGATAGCGTAGTTTATCTCAAGGTGTCTAACTTGTCAACGAGTTAAGGCGGAGCATCAAGTACCAAAAGGTCCATTGCAAACACTTGAAATTCCAGAATGGAAGTGGGAGCCAATTACCATGGATTTCGTTACCGGTCTTCCTAAGGTTTCTCAAGGCATAGATGCAATTTGGGTCATTGTTGTTAGATTGACCAAGTCTACTCATTTCTTACCGATACGAGAAACTTATACACTTGAACGTCTTGCTCGTATGTATATAAACGAAATTGTAAGATTTCATGGTATGCCAATATCCCTAGTTTCTGATCGAGACCCAAGATTCACTTCACGATTTTGGGTTAGTTTGTAGAAAGCTATGGGCACAGATTTACAATTTAGCTCGGCATATCATCCTCAGACGGATGGGCAGTCAGAGAGGACTATTCAAACTCTTGAAGATATATTAAGACTCTGTGTCCTTGACTTCAAGGGAAGTTGGGATAAGTTCTTACCATTGATGGAGTTTTCCTACAACAACAGTTATCAAGCAAGTATTGGCATGGCTCCATTTGAGGCGTTGTATGGAAGAAAGTGTCGCTCTCCAAAGATCTTCGGGATGAGGTGGGTGAAGCAACGTTGTTGGGACCGGAGTTGGTACGTATGACTACGAAAAAGATTTAAACGATCCGACAATGTATAAAAACCACACAAGATCGACAAAAGAGTTATGCTGATCTTCATCGAAAGGACGTAGAATTCGATATTGGAGATCATGTGTTGTTACATGTTGCTCCATGGAAAGGAGTTACGAGATTTGGAAAGAGGAAAACTTAATCCTAGATTCATTGGCCCATTTTTAATCCTCGATCGAGTAGGAACTATGGCCTATAGACTCGCTTTACCACCAAGTATGTCTCGTGTCATAACATTTTTCACATATCTATGTTACGTAAATATGTGAAAGACCCGCACCACATTATTGAGTTAGAACCGGACGAAATAGCGGAGGATTTAACGTATGAAGAGGTTCCTGTTAAAATCTTGGATAAGAAGGAACATGTTCTACGCTCCAAGGTTATACCTCAAGTCAAAGTTTTGTGAAGGAACCACGATGTTGAGGAAATGACCTGGGAGTTAGAATCTGAGATGAAATCAAGGTATCCTTACCTCTTCGACATACCAGGTACGTACCCTAATTTTGAGGGCGCAATTTCATAAGAAGGGGAGGTTGTAAGACCCCAACTTTTATGAATAAAGATGAATTTTTTATAAATATCATTTTTGAATATTATGGAATGAATTTGATATAATGTTATAGTTGTGGGTAATATTTATAAATTTTGTAAAGTACGCAAGTTGTTATATAATATTCGATTGGTCTGGGGAAATATTCGTGCAATGCACAATCATTGGTGGACCCCTACAAATGTAATTATTGTCGGATTGAGAAAATGACAAAAATACTTTATGAAAATAACGACGGAAGTTTTACCGTTAATCGCTGAAACACCCTGTTAAAAGTGCATAAAGAATGGCGTGCTTTGCATAGTAGCACACGATATTGATTATTGATGCTTACGTGAGAAGTCACTCGCTTTTGTTCAATTATTATTCTGATGATTTGCGTGCATAGTATATCACGTTATTTGATTCAATTATTGTCAATATTTTATAATCAATAATTGAGATGACAAAGTTATTAATATTATTATTTGCAATATTTAACGATGTCTAGAAGTTCTGTCAAGGAGAGGTTTGGTCACCTAATTGCGCGCCAATAGGAAAAATCCTTATTGGAAAGCCTCATCTTTCCTGGGAACGACCTGGTCGATTAATATTGTGAATTATAATAATGATGACAAATTTTGTTTTATTAGTATTATTAATGTAATAAAATAGAAAAACTTTTTATATAAAACAAAATATTTTTATAAAGTTATCTGTTTTATTAGACTATAAATAGAATATATTATATTCTACCATGCATAGTATTTTGCACAGTAAAATCTTTTTATATAAAACATAATACTTTTATAAATTTATTTGTTTTATTAGAATATAAATATAATATATTATATTTTATTATGAATAGTGTTGCATAGTGCCTGCATAGTAAAAACTTTTTATATAAAACATAATACTTTTTATAAAGTTTTATTTTATTTGATTATAAATAGAATATATTATATTTTATTGCATAGTACAACATTGTATCCTTTCTATTCATCTATAAATAGGATGCTTAGTTAGAATTTAAAATCACACCAGAAGTTCAGAGAATTCTCCTTCTATAATCTTGAGCGTATTTCTTTAGAGTTTAAGAAAGCTTTGAGCATAGAAATTAGTGCAAGTTTTCATCAAGAATATCCTCGCCCTACCAGTCGGAATATTCTTCTTTTACGGTAAAGGATATTATTTGTTGTACTTGTACGGGGTATTATTTATTTCGTCTTCATGAAGAGAACTTCTATTATTCCATTCTTTATCATTATTTTTGAATAACCTGTCTATGCGAAGTACCGCATATATGGTGAAATTCGCATGTTATTTCATTCTTTATTATTCTGTTGGAACATCCTGTCTGTGCATTTACGCATGACCTGGTTCCGTCCTTTATTATTCTGTTGGAACATCCTGTCTATGCGGTTTACGAATGACCTGGTTCCGTTATTTATTATTCTATTTGAACATCATGTCTGTGCGGATTACGCATGACCTAGTTCTATTCTTTATTATTCTGTTAGAATAACATGTCTGTGCGGTCTATCGCATGCATGGTGATTTCTTATGTTATTCCATTCTTTATTATTCTATTGGAATAACATGTCTATGTGGATTATCGCATGCATGGCGAATGATCATTTGTATTCATTTCTTATTAAATTGTGGAAATGATATGTCTAAGTGGATTACCGCATGGCGGAAGAAAATCCATTTGTAGTTTCATATATTCTCTTATACTCAGTTGGTTAAAGCTTTGACTTCTATACTCCATGAAATTAGTGGAATATCCTTGATATTTGCGCTTCATCCAGTATCTTTTCGTGAACATATTCTTTTGAGCATTCTTGAATTTTACTCCACAAAGCAGTATCATGTTGACAATTTGGACGTTATTGAGTTTAGGATAAATTAACTTATAAATCTTTAAAATTTATTCTTGAACTTGTTTTATTGAATTGTCATCATCTTCGTGTTTATAATATGTTGAAAGTCATCTGTGGCCTATAGTGCATAGATGGACTTGGTGTAATTATGATCAGGGATTATTCGGTATAATCATGACCGTAATGTTACAAATGATGTGGTAAAAATCCTCATTGACCGTAGTGCATTGATGGACAGTTGTTGGCATGATCATGACCATTGATGAATACACGAATATCCTTGGCCTGTAGTGCATGGATAATTTGTGGTCGTGATACTAATGAATATCATTGGTAGTAGTAGTGTGGATGATGTGGATTATTTATTAAGTTGAGTCTCAAATGATAAAAGTAATGAAAAACCTTTTAAATCATAGAAGATAGTAGATTTTATGCTCTACTTGACTCTTCTAATGGATTGCTTGTTCCGCTGCAGTTAAACTTGATGTTTGTTATATTTTATCTGTTTAACACTGTTGAAGGCTAACGATAAATTATTCTGCATTATCTTAGTCATAATATTTCTTACTGGGCTAGTTGAGCTCACCCTTTCTTTAACTGTTCTCTTCAGGAAATGAGAACGTAGTTGGGACTAGTCGGGGAACGGAGTGACGGTCCAGATGATAGCATTAGTAGTCCTCACTATTCTATTAAATAGTGTGACAATAAATGTAATGAGGACTCCATTGAGTGTGGATATTGTCTAGATAACAATATTCTTATTAAAACTCTCAGTTATGTCTTGTCGTATTCTACACGACAGTTGTATTATTAAGTTGTATTTGAATTTTATACCATGTATTTGGCGACTCAAGATGGGTGATGTATACCTAATTTGGGAGCGTCACACAAACTCTATTACGTTTTTGTAATCAGGCTTATAGGGTCGTAATACAAATACGTGAAACAAGTTATGTATCCGTTCTAGGTCTGGAGGTAATGCTACCACGTAAGCTACCCCTCCCACTTTTTTCTAATAACTCAAAAGGTCCTATGAACCTGGGACTTAACTTTCGCTTCTTTCCAAAGCGTATCTTTCCTTTCTAGGGAGATACCTTTAGAAATACATACTTCGAACTCCCTATTTACCCGATGAAAATCTGTAAACTTTCTTTGTCTGTCTTGAGCTGCCACTAATCGCATTCGTATTAGCTTAACTATATATGTTGTTTACTACACCAATTCTGGTCCTAGCATTATGCGTTCTCCCACTTCCTCCCAATACAATGGCGTTCGACACTTCCTTCCATATAAAGCTTCGTAGGGCGCAAACGTATGCTTGCATGATAACTGTTGTTATACGCAAACTCTACTAATGGTAGATGATCATCCCAACTACCCTTGAAATCCATGACTCAAGATCTTAACATATCTTCTAACGTCTGAATTGTCCTCTCGCTCTAAGTTATACTTAACCTGAATTGGCAAAAAGTGAGCCGACTTCGTCAACCAATCCACTATGACCCAAATCGCATCATACCCCTTTTGAGTAGTCGAAAGTCCCACCACAAAGTCCATCGTGATATGCTCCCACTTCCACTCTAGAATCTCCAATGACTGTAACAAGCCACTTGGTCGTTGATGTTCGGCCTTAACTTTCTGACAAGTCAAACACCTACTTACATACTCCGCTAATTCTCTCTTCATATTCGACCACCAAAAATTCTGTCGAAGGTCTTTATACATCTTAGTGCTACCAGGATGAATCGAGTACCTTGAACTATGAGCCTCTTGTAACACTTGCTCCTTTAATTCCATCTCATTTGGGACCCAAATTCTTCCTTCAAATCTTAATAATCCCTCATTATCAAGACTAAACTTAATATCTTCTTTATTGGTCAATCGCTTCTTCATCTGGCCACACTAATCAGTTTTGAGCTGCACCTCCTTAACTCTCTCTACGATTGTAGATTGGATCTCCATCGCAAACAGTCTCTGTCCTACTTCATTTGGCAACTTCACCTCTAACTCCATCCTAGCCATCTCTGTTATTAACTCAATTTGAGCCGTTATCATAGACAACTTCTCCCGACCCTTTCTACTTAAGGCGTCGACCACTACATTGGCTTTTCCAGGGTGATACAGGATTTCACACTCGTAATCCTTTATCAACTCCAGCCATCTCCTCTGCCTCATGTTCAACTCCTTCTGTGTGAAGATATATTTTAGACTCTTGTGGTCCGTGTATATCTCACATTTTTCCCCGTAAAGATAATGTCGCCATATCTTTAAGGCAAATACTACCGCGGCTAGTTCCAGATCATGAGTAGGGCTAAACTTTCTCATAATCCTTCAACTGCCTAGATGCTTACGCAATGACCTTGCCATGCTGCATGAGCACACAACCAAGTCCTCTATATGAAGCATCGCTATAAACTACAAAATTTCCTGTGTCATCGGGTAATGAAAAAACAGGCGCATCACTCAACCTTTTCTTCAGTTCTAGAAAACTATCCTCGCATTTCTCAGTCCATGCATACTTCACCGTCTTTCTTGTCAAGTTAGTCAACTGAGTAGCTATCTTCGAAAAATATTGAATGAATCTCCGATAGTAACTCGCTAACCCTAGGAAACTCCGCACCTCAGTCGGCGTTTTTGGTTGTTCCCAATTCATCACGGCTTCCACCTTCGCTGGATCTACTGAAATCCCCTTATTGTCAATGACATGTCCTAAAAATTGTACCCTCTCTAACCAAAATTCATAGTTAGTGAACTTCGCATATAACTTCTCCTTCCTTAGTGTCTCCAACACTATGCTTAGGTGTTCAACATGATCTTCTGGCATCTTAGAATAGACTAGAATATCATCGATAAACACCAATACGAACTTGTCCAAATATTATTTGAACACTCTATTCATCATATCCATAAATGCAGCAGGTGCATTAGTCAACCCAAATGACATCACCAGAAACTCGTAATGACCATAACGAGTCCTGAATGATGTCTTTGGCACGTCTTCATTCCTAACCTTCAGCTGATGGTACCCGATCCTTAAATCTATTTTAGAAAAATACTTTGCCCCTTTCAACTGATCAAAGAGATCATCGATCCTGGGCAATGGGTATTTATTCTTTATTGTTAACTTGTTCAACTCTCGATAGTCGATACAAAGTCTTAACGATCTGTCTTTCTTCTTGACAAACAGTACCGGTGCTCCCCATGGCGAAACACTCGATTGTATGTACTTCCTGTGCAACAGTTCTTGCAACTGCACCATCAACTCCTTCTTCTCCACTGGCGCCATACGATATGGTGCCCTGGAAACTGGTGTCACTCCTAGCACAATGTTTATCACGAACTTGATCTCCCTATCTGGCGGAAGACCCGATAATTCACTTGGAAATACATCCATAAATTCACTCACTATAGGTATTTGTTCCATGATCGTTCCCACTCTCTGGGTGTCGACCACATGGCACAAATAACCTACACACCCCTTCCTTAATAGTTTCCTAGTTTATTTTCATGGTAAGACAACATGAACGTCCCGACGACTTATTACCGTAAAATACTATTTGAGGTTGTTTTAAAGTTCTAATATTTACGCATTTCTTATGACAATCTATAATTGCCCCATGGTTCACCAACCAATCCATTCTGAGAATTACGACGAATTCTCCTTACTTTATCAGTATCAAATCTACCAATAATTTATAACCCTGTTTGTCTACGCAACAACTCCTATGAATATCTTCAACAGGAATTATCTCTTCGATTGATACCTTAATGTTTAAAGGTATAGGCAACTTTTTGGGAAGTAATCCTAATCATTTAGCAAAATCACAAGCGACAAACGAACAAGTAGCACCCGAGTCAAACAACATGTATGCATTTAGGTGGTTGATTGGAATAATACCTGCGACTACGTCTCCTGAGTCCATCACATCTTGGACAGTCATGTTAAAGGTACGGGCCATCGGCCTACCTGGCTGCGCTGGACCCCCAATAGTTAACTTACCACTATTGGTTCCCTTATTCCCGTCCGTCCAATTCTTTGGACAATTCTTTGCCATGTGGTTAGTTGACTCACACACAAAGCATCCGTGGTTCTTCTTCGGACTCGGACAGTTAGGCGCAATGTGCCCCTCCTGTCCATAATTGTAACACATGACCTTACCCTTGAGACAGACTCCTAAATGAGTCTTCCCATAGGTCTTGCAGGCCTCCATCCTCCTCTTCGGGTCTCCTTGGTTCACTCCGGTATTCCCAGAGCTAACCACCTTCCTCTTGTACCCTTCGCCACTACCACTGGCTCCCTCGATCTTTACTCCCCCATCCATTTTCCCTTTATTCTTCTTATCCTTGTGGTACTGGCTCAATGCCTCGTTACCACCCTCGACAATTATTGCCTTCTCTAAAATGGTTCCAAATGAAGTACTTTGGAACACTGATATGTGGTTATAGAGCTAGGGTTTCAAGCCCTGCTTGAACCATCGTGCCTTCCTAACCTCGGTGTCCACTTGGTGTGGAGCGAATCTTGCAAGTTCATTAAACTTGGCGGCGTATTGGGGAACTGTCATGTCCCCTTGCTTCAACTCTAGAAACTGCATCTCCATCCTTCCCAGCATGCTTGTGGGAAAGTAGTTCTCGAAGAATATCTCCTTGAATCTCACCCACGTTAGAACCTCTATTCTAGCCCTAGCTTTATTGGCCTCCCACCAAAGGTTGGCCTCTCCCTTCATCATGTAGGTTGCAAAGACAACCTTCTGGGCCTTGTCAACATTTACAATCACAAATGCCTTCTCGATTTCCTTTACCCACGTTTAGGCTTTGATAGGGTCCGTAGTTCCTTTGAACTCCGGCGGACCCACGCTTTTAAAATCCTTAAACGTAGTAGCTCGTGCTACACCAAGATTTACGGGGATGTTAACCCCAGTTCTATTAAATGCTGCTGTTAAAAGATTTACAAAAACCTGCATGGGGTTAACCGGACCTCCTTCCGGTTGATTTACGTTAGTGCCTTGATTACGTGTTACTCTTCTTGGCGGCATTTTACTGTTACAATAAACAACACATTTCATTATTATTCATTTCCTGTTAGTTAGTTATTATTCAATTTTAAATAATAACTTAAACATTCATTACTCAACATGTTCCGAAAAAGAAAACTTATATTGATTCATTGTACTCTAACATTACATCGGTTACATTACACAGCTTATGCTGATTATAGTACTTTCCCGTAATTGCTTTCCAAAAATTGGAATTTATAAAAGACTATCCTTGTTATACAAAAGAGGCTTTTATGTCACTACTAGATATAAAATATTTACATATCTAACTACTCTAGCCACTACTAGATCACATCTGCCTTAAGGCATTCTTAAAATCCGCCTTGGCAAGACCGGCAATAATATCATGGCTGATAGTATGCCGCGTCTGCCTTGTTTCTACGGGATAACCAACTACCTGCCACTACTACAAAACAGTAAGTAAACAACGCAGAAAAAATGTTATGGTTTCAGTCAGAAAAAACGTCGTGGTTAAGGGTGTCATCTATTTGACCCCCTTACACGACGTTTTTAAAAAGTTGTAGTTAAGCGCATTACACAACGTTTTTTAAGAAAAAAACGTTGTAGATTTGTTTTCCATAAATTAGCAGATGCTTAAAAACGTTTTAGAATGTATGATTCCACAACGTTTTCTGGATAAAAATGTTGTAGTTTAATATATCAGACAACATTTAGGCACATTTACACAACATTTATAATGTGTCATCTATTTAGAAAGTGTCATTTATTTATACAAATATACAACATTTTTAAAATGTTGTAGATAAAAAAGAAAAAGAAAAAAAATCTTGTGATTCATCTATATTACCAATGCACCTCCAATATGCTAATGCCATGATATATAGCTAAAAAGTCTAAATTCTCATTTAAATTTAAAGCCAAAATGTATCAACCATTTAAAATACATCACAATAATACCATTCGTTTACAGTTTCAAATTACTATATCCACAAAATATATACCAAACAATCTATATATACATGTCAAATTCACTTTTCAATATAAATTACTACTATGTTCACCAAGAAAATGTTCTTCGGGACACCGTCTGTCTCACTTGGATACGTTACAATTGTAGCAGAAACAGAAGCAGGAGCAGGAGCACTTTGATTGCCAGCAAGGAGGAGGAGCATGCACAACTCAAAAGACAATACTCAAAAAAACTCATTTTCATACATGTGAAAATGGGACTTCGTGACGTAGAGGGTATGAGGTAAATAATCTATCATCAGCTTCATAAAGTTCACTAAAGATGGTGCTAAAGACCTAATTCAGTAAAATATAAATTAAAAATAAAATAAAATCATGAAATCCCAGTCCCAGAACTATGTTGGTTTAAACAGTTGTCACTACCGCCTAGCTGTGACAAATAATCCCAGGTACATACTTATGAGTAATTATGCAAGTTGAAAGCAGATTGAGACTTAAAAGGAGCAGGCAGATTATTGTGAGCCTGTGAGGTATAGATGGCATAAGGCTAGCTATTAATCAAGGGGCAACTTTTATAACAACAAAACTACTCGCACTGGGAAAACACACTTTCATTACAACTCCAAAAGGAAGCTCATATTTTCCAGAAATACAAGAACTTAATAAATCATTGAAACACACCAAGGTAAAAAAGGAGAACCAAAAGAAGAAATTAAACATACAACATTTAACTCACTAAATCATTATTCAATCCAACTTACCTATCAAATCACTATTCAGTCCCACGTATTTTTAGCGTTAGTATGTCCTCAACTAAATTAACTCATGATACAACTAAACTAAATGTTTCTCACACTTGTCCCAATGCTTTCTGGATCCCAATACAGAGATCACAATCACATACAAACATCAATATGACAATATTTGTTTCCCAGGTAAGTTGTACCTCACCAAAAACCAGCAGAGATCCAGCATCATCACAGGCAGCAAGCTAAGACTTACTGCAATTGTTATAAAAATATGAGAGCAAGCAAAGGCATATATGAATACCAGGCATGGAATGTGAAATGTTAAAAAAACCAAGCTCATCACCTTACTATAATGCACAACATGGCCAACAACTGTTACACGCTGCAGCTCCCACTTTTTGCTAACTGCTGCTGCCATTAGGCAGCAGCTGCACCCCCACCTTGCCTAAAAATGATGCTCCTTGTGGCTGACTGTTGCTGTTAATGGGCAGCAGTCCTTTTTTTTTTGATATGTTAGCTTTTCATTTCTCGCGGCTTTGATTTACTTATGTTGAATTTTAGATTCTAAATAGGTGATATACCCATCCATTACATTAGAACATTAGCCGTGTATCATGGGAATTTAAATATGTAAACTGAAAGCCCAAGGGAAGCCTCAGCTTTTTGCCCATCGCCAATACTACTGCTGTCACACGCTTGCTACTGCCAATGGGCAGCAGATGTGCTCCTCCTTTCAAGCCATAATTTTCATTTATAATGACTCATTTTAGAAAAACAAAGATGATGCATTCATTAGATAAAGCATCAACAACCAGGTGATATTTAGCTACACAAATACAATGATTCTTAGCCCCAAAGAGAACTCCAACCATCCGACTGCTGCTGCCCAGGCAGCAGCCTTACGCACTGCCAACAAAAAATTATAACCCGTGTTAACTTGGTAATAATTGTGCTCATTTAATACAAGAAAAGAATTAGGAAAATCAAGAAACACAAATTTTGATAGAGAGAAGAGTAGCTGTAACAAAACAATAGGTACATAATATTATTTTTGAAGACTGTATTCGTCAAAGTATTATCTATCACACTAAGCCAAGAAGAATGAATACCAAGGTCATTCATGTCGTAAAGTTACAGTAAGAAGTATTATAAATAAAATAAAATCTCATTATACTTTAGGGCATCATCATGAGTAAGGAAATAAAGGATATACTTAGCCAAAAAAAAGGAGAAAAAGCATACTGGTCTTGATAGAAAAACAGATGGACAGGTTGAAATTATACAGGTGGGCAGGTTGAAATTAAAGCACATCAGTCATTGTAAGTAAGTGACACAAATTGATTAAAACAAAGTAGGCAAATGCAATGTTAGACACAAATTGAATAGATCCCAGAGCTGCGAGAAGTGACTGCAAATTAGAAGAGTGAAAAAGCAATTTAGAAAAGAAAAAAGAGGAAGAAAAGGTAAAGCTAAAAAAGGATAATATTGTCTAAAATCCAAAGAGCATGTATTAATTATCATGATCGGTAAATTAAATGGGAAGCTCCAATGTCAACTTCATCCATTGTAGTGCAAGAAGGCTCTAAATGTATGTTTTTTGACTGACCTGAGCAGCATATCCAAAGGAGATGAAATTAAGACAATTTCCAAAAGCAAAAAACAAAATATCTGTGCGCCAATAATAACGAATTTAAATGAGATTAGCAACAAACAGAATACTTGCAGAAAGTGAAGTTTACCAATTCTCCAAGTCTGAAAGTGAAAGATGGGTTTCAGTACATTTTTTAAGACTATAGAGTAACATAAAGCTTCTACCAATTCACCACTACTACACTAGATAATCTTAGGAATATGGTTGGAAAACAAAGATTTCCATAAAAGTTATCATTTTACAAATATATGAAATATCTCTATGATTTTTGAACAGAGGGAGTACATTTCTCTCTATTTTTTAGCTTAAGCTTTTTGGTTATTTAAACAAAAAATTATAGGGAATGCTCATGCTTTCTTGTCAATTCGTTACAGATCCTCAATCTTCCATTTAAAACTTCTGCTAAAATTAACAACTTAGTTCAACTTTAACATTCAAAAGATAAAAATGCAATCTTCATAACACCCATTAACTTAAAATCTAGATTAAGCGGTATAAAGAACAAATAATCTGCTTATACACATAATTTCATAAACATGGTACTAATTATCAAATGAAAATACAATTAATAAACTAACTAGTAGTAGGTAATTACCTGTTTGATGACGGGGGAACCAGAGGGACTAAGAACAATGAAGACGAAATTGAGATTGCCATCGCCGACTTCTTTGATTCAAATTGTCAAGCTGATTACCCAGCTGGGAAGAGAGAGAAGGTGATAGACTCTATGGCACGCTTATGCGAGAGTGGTCGTCACCCGATCGCTTCTAAAGACAAATTGTTGGGTGAATTGCTTTGCAACACCTTAACCCCTCGTCTATATGTAGACGGTAATCTTGGTACAATTGCTTGCGTTCAGAATTCTGCGTTGAATGGACACCAACGACACCTTGACCCCTCGCTTATATTGAAGCGGTAATCTTGGTACAATCGACGTTGATGCGGTAGAAGACGGCACACACAACTATGAATTGTTGTATGATAAGTCAAATTGAATCTCAAAGAAATAACTAAGAAAAATACTTAGGAATTCTTCAAAGAACCAAAAGAAGAGAATAACCTCACAAATATATTGAATAATGAATAATGTGTTTGATTACATCAACTTGGACCTCTATTTATACTACTTAAAACAATCCAAATCCTAATAGAAATTTATAAACTATAACCCTAATTACTATAAAGAAATAGATGTCAATTTGGAAAAGAAATCCTAATTAAAAAAGAATTCTAATTACAATAGAATTATAAAAATCTAAAAAAATTCCTTCCAAGTAAACGTAATTCTTTGCCGCGTGGATAATTTGGTAACTTGCCGCGTGAAGGCTGCTGAAATCGCGTGAATTGATTTGCATGATGTGTGAATTGATTTACATGACTTAATGTAATTATTAAATATAATATATCAAGTGACTCCTTTGCATGCTATATCTGTTGCCTTTGTCCACGTGAATATATGATGCCCATTTAGTCTCCATGCTAGCAGTAGGTTTAAAAGGCAAATGGCCTACGTGATATAATAAATTTCCTTTTGCATGTAAAATCTGTTGGCTATCATGATTTTCATGGTTTCTGAAATCAATTAGGAATTCGGGAATAGACTGAATTGAATGGGCCAATTGAATCGGCCCAATAATGCTTGAATTGTACTCCCTTAAATAATCTTTAGCCCAATTACTTGAAATCATTTGTTGAACACTTGACACTCGAATTCGATAAATTGATGAAAAATTACGACTCAGTCAATCATCATCATTCCTCCTCTTCAAAAGGATTTGTCCTCAAATCTGGCATCCGCTCCCCTCAAAAAGGATTTGTCCATAAATCTGATCCTACATCAAAACAATCAAAGTTAGAATTACCAAACAAAACATAACCATAAGTCTCACCTGGTAATTTAAATGAATAAGCAATATCAGCAACGCAAGCGAGAATTTGAAAAGTTCCAACTCCTCTTGGATCAAATATCAAAATGAAAAACTCTTCATGTGCTAGATTTTCCCAATGGCGAATTCTCGGATCAAACGGAAATCTTATGATCTCGATCATTTTCAAACATAACCACGTCAATAATCCTGGGTCAAATATCAACTTTTGAAATTCATTAGGTCGCATAAGCCCATACACCTGAATCCCTGGATTAAACACAGAATAAAACAAATCAACAAGTTCCTTTTGTCTAATCACAAAGGAATCAAATAAATCAAAATCACATGCATAGTCTAATAAAATAATATTCAAAACACTTCCATGTAAACTCTCAATGCATTGATCAAATTGAATTGCACGATCCATGTTTCCCTCGATGAATATGATCCTATCACGAATCTGCAAAACACAACCAACCTTTCTCCTTCTATTGACATTAACACAATCAAAATCACATAATAGCACCAACAGTAATAAAAAAGGTCACAATCATAAGTTGAAAATTCAATAAGATATCGATTTATGATCACAAACAAACTCAACACATGCTAAAGAATTTCCCAAAGTGTTGACAAAAATCGAAATATCATCAAAATAGAGAATAACAAATTTTCCCATGAAAGAATTCAAAATATAATTCAACAATTCCATGGAAGTATGCAATGCCTTAGCTAATCTAAGTGAACTAACTAAACATGCAAATAACTCATCTCTCAAACCGTCTTGATGATAAACACTTCTTGAATCAAAACCATATGATAGCAAATCATGCAATAAAGACTGCTCCAACAAAACAACATGATTACTACCATTGTCAACTAACGAAAATTCATGTAAAGATTGACTAGCATGAAACCCTAAGTCAATATCTGGACAACAAAACCTAGAATTAATTTCATGCAAGTAAACACATCGAAAACGAGAATATATATCATGATCATAAACTAACTCAACATAAATCAAATATCCTCCATAGTTTATGATAAAAATGATTCTACCATCAAAATAGCTAACAACAAATTTTCCAATAGAAGCATGCAAAACATGCTTTAAATAACTCATGTAAACACTAGATGCATTAGTTAATCTAACAGAAATAACTAACCACCTATATAACTCACATGCTAAAACAATTTTCCATTTATCACAATCTCTCGTGCTAAATTGATTAGGCATTGTATCATTATCACATGTAGATAAAACACAAGTACTATGCAATTTATCAAGCATATTATCCAAACAAGAAAAGAATAATGATACTTGTTTACCGATTCAAAATCGATTTAACAAACTCGTTGTCCCATCCTCCTTAGATACTATGATCTCATAATCAACACATGAACTCATGTCTTCTCTCACGATACCCACTTTCACCAACTTTCCAACTCTTGCCTTTGTAATTACATTGTCTCCTCGAATACTATCACCGATCGATCAGATGTAATGATAGTACGGGGTATTTCATCAACAACCTGCACAAGAGACAAAACAAAACTAGACAAAGAAGAATCATTAGTGTTAGTATTCAAAAGTGCCGTCTTGTACGAATGTACAGTCATTGGCTTTTCAAAATATAACCCACTTTTCAACTCACTCTCTTTTCATAGTCACATATTTCTTCTCTCTCTTCTTTATGCTCACCCTCTCATTTTTTTATCTCTCGTTTATTTTTAAGGTCACTCTTTTCATTCTCTTTTTTCTCAATCTCTCTTTTCTTTTCATTCTCACTCTTTTTAATTTTTTCTTTTACAGTATCAATCTTTCGAACAATTTCTTTTTGTCGATCTTTTCCACATGTATTTCCTTTTACGAACTCATCTTCTTGATTACTTTCTTTCTGGATGTTCACCATCTTGCTTTTGATCATGGATTTCATCTTGAACACTTGAACCCAATAACTCTCCTTGACCGTGATATTCTATAATTTCTTCCACCTCCTTAAAGCTCTCATTGATGTCTTCTCTTAAGTTCTTGAATGCCTTAAGAGTGTCTTGGGGTTGTCTCTAATGTGAATCCTCTTTGTTTACATGTCTGTGAACCCTCATATCATCTTCTAATATAGATCGCCTTGAAGGTTGCTCTACAAATTTTTTAGATGTATACTCCTCCCTCACACACACATCATTAAAGCAAATCGCTTTCTCATTACTGTTTTTAATTCTGCCCATGTCTCGAACGGACGCTACCCATGTTTTTATTTGATAAGCTACCACCATATAATTGTATGATCGGAGAACTCTTGAATTGCCCGTCTGACCTTCCTCCTCTCGGAGTAATCATGATAGTCAAATTATCGCTCCATTTTTCTCTCCCATCTCAGATATGCCTCTGTATCAATATTGCCTTGGAAAGTATTCCTTCGAGACCCATAAGAACTTTCATAATTGTAGAAGACGCCACACACAACTATGAATTATTGTATGATAAGTCAAATTGAATCTCAAAGAAATAACTTAGAAAAATACTTAGGAATTCTTCAAAGAACCAAAAGAAGAGAATAACCTCACATATATATTGAATAATGAATAATGTGTTTGATTACATCAACTTGGACCTCTATTTATACTACTTAAAACAATCCAAATCCTAATAGAAATTTATAAACTATAACCTTAATTACTATAAAGAAATAGATGTCAATTTAGAAAAGAAATCCTAATTAAAAAAGAATTCTAATTACAATAGAATTATAAAAATCTAAAAAAAATCCTTCCAAGTAAACGTAATTCTTTGTCGCGTGGATAATCTGGTAACTTGCCGCGTGAAGGCTGCTGAAACAACGTGAATTGATTTGCATGATGTGTGAATTGATTTACATGACTTAATGTAATTATTAAATATAATATATCAAGTGACTCCTTTGCATGCTATATCTGTTGCCTTTGTCCACGTGAATATATGATGCCCATTTAGTCTCCATGCTAACAGTAGGTTTAAAAGGCAAATGGCCCACGTGATATAATAAATTTCCTTTTGCATGTAAAATCATTGGCTATCATGATTTTCATGGTTTCAAATCAATTAGAATTGAATATATTGAATTGAATGGGCCAATTGAATCAGCCCAATAATGCTTGAATTGTACTCCCTTAAATAATCTTTAGCCCAATTACTTGAAATCATTTGTTGAACACTTGACACTCGAGTCGATAAATTGACGAAAATTTCTGACCCGGTCAATCTGTCATCAGAAGGTGTTGCTTTTATGTATCCCACCAACGACTTCTCGTCTAGTGGCCGGAAGCTGTCTGATGACCCATTCGCGGTGGTTTGCGGTGAAGGTGGGAGTGGGCGGTGGGTTTTCTATTGGCAACTCCCCTGCTGCTGTTGTTGTTCTTCCTTGTACCCGTTCATTAACCGAACCAGTTCCTTAAACCCTAGATCGTCGAATTCAAAATTCTGAACAGTGAAATTGGAAAAACTAAATGCCGATTTGATGATAGTCGTGGATTTGAGAGAGAGCTAGGGAAGTCGTGGATTTGAGAGAGAGTTGGGGAAGTCGTGGATTTGAGAGAGAGAGTCGGGAAGTTGAAGAAATAGAAACTACAGAGAAGAGAGAACAAAATAGATCTGAAGCTTGTTTTAATTTAAAATTTTTAGTTTCGCCTTTTTAGTTTTTGCTCCGTGTTTTTTTGATAGACAACATTTAAAAAAAAAATTATCTAGTTAAAATCAAAAAAATTCCATTTTAAATAGATAACATTTTTGTATCTATATCTACAACATTTTTTTTAAAAATGTTATGAAAAAAAATACCACAACGTTTTTATAAAAAAAGTTGTGGTTTAAGTGTTGTCTATTTAGTATTTTGTAGTAGTGTGCAGTTGGAAGTCCGCATGAGAACTCCTATGGATGTAGGACATCCTCCCTATCTTTTGTTTCTTGGTCTTTAGCTCCCCTCTGAGCTCAAAGACCTCCTGTTTAGCTCATGGACCTTGTCCTTGGCCAAAATCCTCTCGTCATGCTCCTGCTCCCATATGGACTCCACGTCCGTCTTATCTTCTATTACTGCCTGGTGCTATGCTTTCAGCTCCTTAACCTCCTGACAGTAGTGGATGTTTCTATCTAATACTGAAATAAAAAGTGACATCATTGACTCCCCCGGAGACATCTCCGTTGTTATCACTACTAGGTTGAAGGACACCACCTCCACCTCTTCTTCTAGCATGTCGTCGAATACGGACATGAGATCTAAACTCACTGAGTCTCAAGACTCCACCACTACTACCTCGAGATCTGCTGCTACGGGGTTCGGTATAATCTCTACCTGATTAACCGATCCTTCATTGACTAGATGTACATCTCTATTTTCTCCTGACATCTACAACAACACAAAAGTTTGATTAGTACACGTCACTAGAATAATAAAAACACATAACATATATAATGCATTTTTATAATGTTATTTTCCATCTTTTATTTCTTTGACTTTTCTTAAGGTTATGACTTAAGGTTTATTTCCCCCCTTAAGTTTTATAACCTAATGCTTTAATACCAACCTGTACCGCCCCCAAATCTGGGTATCTTCCAACCCGACAGATGGTGCTACACGGTGTTGTAGTTCACATAAACATTCAATTGAAATGCCTCAAAAGAACGAATATGTCTTATATATATTAAAAAGAATATTAACATTCCCCAAGTTCTTTACAACCGTTACATTTGTCCTTGTCATAATATCAAATATTATTCTTACAAAACTATACTATCACATAAGTAATCTACGGGTTCGCCTTCGCCTTCCCTTTATCCTTGCCAGATCCATCGATCTGTTCGATCTTAGCTGCATTCATATGGTTCAAGCAAGAGTGAGCCTAACTAGCTCAGCAAGTGTAACAATTCTAATAAAACTAGCATGCTGGAAACATAGGAATCGTATATCTTCAATAACTGAACAATAGTTACTGTAACGGGTCGAATTTATTGAGTCGTGATTCTGGGGACAAAATCCTTTTAAGGGGGGAAAGATGTGACGAACGAGAATTTTGTAATTTATTTTAATATTTATTGAATTAAATAAATATTTTTCGATGATTTAATTATTAGATTTAATAATTAATTGATGCAATTGTGGTAGATTAATTTAATTATATGTGTTACATTTATTAAATTAATGTGAAGAATTTTTATTATCAAAATATGTAATTATGTGAGCTTATTTTATTAAAAGAAATATTTAATTAAGCATGATGTTATTTAATTAATTTAATTATTAATTAGAGAGTTAATAATTTGACATTATTTATTAACGAGAAAAGTATTTATGTGACTATGTGAGTTTATGAGAAATTATTATATTTTATTTAAAATATATTAAATAAGATATTGATTTATTTTATAAAGGAGTATGACATTAATTAAACTATAGTATAAGAAGTTTATCAAATTAAATGAGAATGAATTATATTGAATAGCCAAACATGGCCTTAGTAGTGGTTGAGGGCAGTTAACCACGATTTGGTTAACTGACCATAACTACGTCAGTTTATAAAATATATGCGTATTCTTTTATTTCATTTTCTTAAGTCTGATAAAACTAGTTAGAGAGAATCTGATAATTGTTGAGGAGAATTGTGAGTTAGTGATTGAAGAAGGAATTGAGAAGGAATTCATCTCATATTAAAATCTACACTACGCTTTGGGTAATTCTATCCAACCCAATTCTTATTTTACGTCTTTTAAAGTTTTCCTAAATATGGCTTAAGTCCTTTGTAAAGTTTTTGTAGTTGAATGGGGTAACAATTATGTGTATATATGTAATAATTCGAGTAGCATAGCATATCTTATATATATTATATTTGATTCCATATCATAAGTTTCATAATACTATGAATTGCTATTTCAAAAATTTACAGAGTTTGGGTTTTGGCCATATGGCCTTATACGTGATATTTCATGTATTGATCATATATTATCCCTAAATTTTACATTCGTATGTTGTTATGCATGTTGATACGAAGAGACCAAAGTTTAAATAAACGGATTCGGTGTTATAATGAATCCGTAGTGACAATTTTCATGTTTTATTTTCAAAACATTCAAGAACATCAAAGTCAGTGAAATTACATGCTTAAAATCTGTGATTATGTGTTTTAATGGGTTAAAATCAGTCTTTAGATGTTGAGTAATGTTTGTATACGAATTATATCATGTGGGTATGTCTAATTTCGAGTAGGAAGTAAGAAATTGGAAGAAATTGGTATGTTCTACGATTTTTCGAGAATTGCCATTTCAGTATTGGTACGCCACATCACTGTTGTCATAGCTAGCTATAGGCATAAGAGTCGTGTCATAATACGGTTACCGCCAATAATACCATCGACTGAAGCATAACGTAATACCACAGCTGTCGAAATCAAGATAAAAGTGAAATGCCATAGCTACCACTCTCCGTAAAGTTCGACATATGTAATTTTTTAAAATGTTTAAGTCTAACAATGTTTTAGTAAATTAATTTAATGAACATAAAAATATGTTATAAGTATAATTTGATGTTAAAATAGATGTTTAATATGTAAATAACATAATGGCATGTGGATTGAATTATTAATACATAATTAGCTTGATAATTCATGAAGTACAAATTATGTGACAAAGTGGTAATTTGACTAAGTATAGTCAATAATCAAAGTAGACAAAGAGAATGAGTTTATGATGTTTAGTTAAGTTATAATTAACTGGTATTGTGAATGTGAATGGTATATAGGATTAAATTCAAAGAAAGTGCTTAGTTAAAGTGTAATCTACGCACGAGGCAAGTTTCCTAACCCTACTTGTCATTATTGTTCAAGTTTATTATTTACTTCGAGTAAATTATCATTACTATTATTCAAGTCGAATTATTATATTAAAGATTGATTATTTTTTCAAAGCATGATTCAGTTATACAATAATTGTTCTATTGTATACTTCTTGAGATTATTATTCAAATTGAATATCATTATTGTTGAACCTTATTAGACTAGTGAAATTTATTGATTCAACTAGTCCTTAGTTGATGAACGTTCTAAATTTCAGAACCCTTATTGATTTATCCAAACCAAACTTCCTTTGGTGCGGACTCGAATGTCAAACTGAGATGAACAACTCTGCAAAGGGATTTACTTATGCGTTAGCGTTAAGATATTGTGCACAGTATGGTACTAAGGGCTGATCCCCCTAAGTACGAGTAGAAAGGTCCGTAGTCTTATGACTGTTAAAGGTTTCAAGTATAACCCTTGATAACCTAGGACATAGTTCAAGTTCTTATGACCCTCAGAAATCTTTTGATTCTTGTTATTCATTCTTGATTCAGAAGTTGAGCTTTTAATTCAGAAGTTATTATTTCTCTCGTATGTTATTATTCATTGTTATATTGTTATACTTGTGGGCAATCGTGCTCACTCTTTCTTAATAATAACATTGCAGTTAAGAATGAAAGAACCGACGAACCTTCCACTAGTAAAGGCAAGGGCAAAGTTAGCAAATGATGACGACCTGTTATTTTATTTGATGATGTATTTATGTTAAACTTGAGTTAATGATGTTGTTTGAGACTTATTTGTTTATGATTCCGCACAGATGTTTAAGTTTAGTTTAACCTGGGATTGTATTATTACTATTCGGATGTTGTAACCCTTAAGGGGAAGATTTTTATTCTATCTATTTCATGGCTTGCATTTATTATGGGTAGATAGATAGATGATATTTGTCTGATGAACACCAAATCCCGTGGAATCAAGTACCAAATTTGGGGTGTCACTAGTTGGTATCAAAGTCGAGGTTATGAACCTTAGGTGGGGGAACAACCTTAGGTAGTAGCCTTATAGAAAGAATATAGTGATGGAAAACTCTTATCGAGTTATAAGAAATGAATTTATGTAATTCATTGAAGATAATAAAAGACTTTATGTGTTTATGTGTTAAAGTATGCGTTAGATGATACGACTTAGTAACTAAAACTTAAAATTTTGTTGTCATGATGTCAAATGTTGGAGAAGCTAGTCATGCTGGGGAGGAAGAACCCCGTGTACCTATAGTACCTACTGAGGAGGAACCCCGAGTACCTATATAGTACCGACAGAGGAGGAGCCCCGAGACATTCATGTCGTTAGGGAGCAGTTGGTGCAGAGGGAATCATCTCCATTGATCACCGTTGTTGGTAAGGAGCATGAACCTGAGACTGATCCTGAGGAGGATCCTAAGGAGGAATTTGTTGAGGAAGAGGAAGAAGAGGAGTTACCACGACGGTACACCGTTGATGCTGAGATGTATGACACGTTATACGACCGTAACGTGGAGTTACGAGACGAGGTCTAGGATTTGACTGAGCGAGCGGTTATTCAGCACATTACTCTAGAGCAGAAGGAGAGGGAGATTTCGACTCTTCACTCTTGACTGGCAAATGTAGAATGGGATTTGGTCCATGAGAAGGGTCAAACCGAAGATAAGACCGGATGAGATAGAGAAATCAAGAAGGAACCCAGGAAACCTCGAAAAAAGGTGAACATAGCAGAGGAAGGCTGGGTAAGAGAATCGCGTTGAGCTGATCGTGCAGAGGATGATAGTCGTGAAAAGAAAGTGAAGATTGGGGAAACGTACTCTAAACTTAACAAGGCAATGAATGAGACCCAAGATCGAGTTTTGAGAAACCCAATCCAGTTCGAAGGACTACCATTGTACATGATGGATCACGTGACGATGCATCGCATCTTAGAAGAGGCGTAACAAGGCTAATCAAGACTTAATCGAATGAAAGCGATATATGATTTATTTAATTATGTGAAGAACTTAATTAGTTTTTAGATGTAAATTCTGACGTGTTTATGAACGAAAGAATATTTGAATGTTTTAAATCCTGTGGATTCTTTATTCCAGGATAGTTGATGTAAATAGCAGTTATGCTATCGTTTAATGTTAAAACTTTGATTTGAATGCAAATACATCAAGTTGTTTGAGATGATGTGTTAAGTGATATGTTAAATTGTTGAGTAATGCCTTAACTATTTAGAGAAATAAATAAAGTTCTAATAAAGCGTTTATTTAACAGAAAAATGCCGCCAAGGAGAAGACAACAACGTCAAGCGGCTCAGGAAGAGTTAACCAATAATAACAATAATGCCAACGCTAATCCCGTGAAGCAGTTGGTGAACTTATTGACTGGAGCCATGAATAACCAACCTCAAGCTCCACCAAACACAACGTTTAAAGACTTTAAGGCGGTGGGACCGCTAGAGTTCAAAGGTTCCATGAACCCAATCGAGGCTCAAACGTGGGTTATGGAAATTGAGAAGGTTTTTGACGTTGCTAGGGTTAGAGAAGACCAGAAGACCGCTTTTGCAACGTTTATATTGAAGTCTGAGGCTAGCTACTGGTGGAAAGCAAACAAAGTGCGAGGAGGTGAAGGTGTAATTACGTGGGAGAGATTTAAAGAAATGTTTTTCGAACAGCTATTTCCCAACTAGTTCGCAGAATCAGATGGAAGTTCAATTTCTAGAATCGGCGCGAAACATGAGCGTGCGACTACACTGGCTAAATTCAACGAGTTAGCGAGGTTCGCCCCGTATCAAGTACACACGGATGAAAGAAAAGCCAGAAGATTCGAGCAAGGACTAAAACCTTGGGTGTACAACAAGGTATCAATGTTTCAGCTAAACACGTTTATTGGAGTACTGGAAAAGGCCATCCTCGCCGAAGGAGGAAGCAATGCAGTGACCAAGTACAATCAAGATCAGAAGAAGAAGAAGAAGAGTGAAGGTGAAATTAATAACAAGGCCAGTGGAAGTGGCACAGGAGGTGGAAATTTCAATCAGAAGAAAAGGTGGAACGACAGCTCATCGTCGGAGAATCAGCAAGGTAATCAGAAGAAAAGAATCGAAGCATGCCCGACTTGCGGGAAAGCCCATCTAGGAGTTTGTATGAAAGGAAAAAAAGTGTGCTACAATTGTTGTCAGGAAGGCCACATAGCACCAAACTGTCCAAACCCAAAGAAGGGTGCTTGTTTTACTTGTGGTTCGAAGGACCATCTGGCAAGAGATTGTCCCAAGAAAGGATCGGGAGGGTCAGGATCAGGAGGAAACCGGGGAAATAACAATGGAAATGCCTTAACCATCATCGGACCAACCGCAACAAACCGACTGACTGCCCAGACTTTCAACATGACGGTACAAGATTCAGTTCAATCCCGTGATGTGGTGTCAGGTATCATTCCGATAAATAAAATTAATGTTTATGTTTTATTTGATTCGGGTGCTACTTGTTCCTTTATATCCGATGATTTTGCCAAGAATTTAGATTTGCCTAAGGATGAATTGGATTACCCCATGAACATAGAAATTGCGAATAGAGAAATAATCCCTGTTAAGTATGTACATAAGAACTATAGAGTGGATATTACGGGTAATATCATGAACGTAGATCTTATCCCTATTCGACTTGGGGAATTTGACGTTATTTTGGGAATGGACTGGTTATTCAATTATGGGGCTGTAATTGATAGCCAAAAGAAGCGTATTAACCTTATGACTCCGTCAAAGGTTGTGTTTTATGGTAGCAAAGTCGCCTAGACAAGCGAGTTGTCAGTTCGATGATGATGCAAAGCCGAAGTTGTTGAGACAAGGTACATGTAGGATACTTAGCTTACATAGTTGACAGTCGAAAAGAGAATCTGAAGGTAGAAGAAATACCGATTGTGAGGGACTTCGTCTTCTCTTCAAATGAATAGAATAGAGAATCAGAATCGTATACGTCACGATGCAATACGCCATGTATAAGAGTCAAATCTGAAATAAAAAGTCACGCCAAGAACGCTACATTTACCGCGCCAGCAACAATAATGTAACAAGCAAATACGAGAATCAAGATAAAAGTGGTAATACAAATACCACTCTCCAGAAAGTTCAGACATGTAATTTTTTTAAAATGTTTTAGTCTAACAATGTTTTAGTAAATTAATTTAATGAACATAAAAATATGTTATAAGTATAATTTGATGTTAAAATAGATGTTTAACATGTAAATAACATAATGGCATGTGGATTGAATTATTAATACATAATTAGCTTGATAATTCATGAAGTACAAATTATGTGACAAAGTGGTAATTTGACTAAGTATAGTCAATAATCACATGAGACAAAGAGAATGAGTTTATGATGATTAGTTAAGTTATAATTAATCGGTATTGTGAATGTGAATGGTATGCAGGATTAAATTCAAAGAACGTGCTTAGTTAAAGTGTAATCTACGCTTGCGAGGCAAGTTTCCTAACCCTACTTGTCATTATTGTTCAAGTTTATTATTTACTTGAGTAAATTATCATTACTATTATTCAAATTTCAATTTTTATATTAAAGATTGATTATCTTTTCAAAGCATGATTCAGCTTATACAATAATTGTTCTATTGTATACTTCTTGAGATTATTATTCAAATTGAATATCATTATTGTTGAACCTTATTAGACTAGTGAACTTTATTGATTCAACTAGTCCTTAGTTGATGAACGTTCTAAATTTCGTAACCCTTATTGATTTATCCAAACCAAACTTCCTTTGAAGCGGACTCGAATGTCAAACCGAGATGAACAACCTCGCAAAGGGATTTACTTATCGTTAGCGTTAAGATATTGTGCATGTATGGTACTAAGGGTTGATCCCCTAAGTACGAGTAGAAAGGTCCATAGTCTTATGATTGTTAAAGGTTTCAAGTATAACCCTTGATAACCTAGGACATAGTTCAAGGTCTTATGACCCTCAGAAATCTTTTGATTCTTATTATTCATTCTTGATTCAGAAGTTGAGCTTTTAATTCAGAAGTTATTTTTTCTCTCGCATGTTATTATTCATTGTTATATTGTTATACTTGTGGGCAATCGTGTTCACTCTTGCTTAATAATAACATTGCAGTTAAGAACGAAAGAACCGACAAACCTTCCACTAGTAAAGGCAAGGGCAAAGTTAGCAAATGATGAAGACTTGTTATTTTATTTGATGATGTATTTATGTTAAACTTGAGTTAATGATGTTGTTTGAGACTTATTTTTTTATGATTCCGCACAGATGTTTAAGGTTAGTTTAACCTGGGATTGTATTATTACTATTCAGATGTTGTAACCCTTAAGGGGAAGATTTTTATTCTATCTATTGCATGGCTTGCATTTATTATGGGTAGATAGATAGATGATATTTGTACAGTGAACACCAAATCCCGTGGAATCAAAGTACCCGGATTTGGGGGTGTCACAGTTACGAAATACTATTGATAATTCAAAATAGCACTTATTTTCTTTCAAAATGTTTTATAACAACAATATTCAGTAAAACATTAATTCTGGTCCAAGACCATGAGCATTTCATAAGTACTTTGAAAAGGACATCCCGGCACTAAGTTCGTAAGTCCGGTATAGCTTACGAGCACGTCTAGGTGATCACCCTATAGTACTCTATGCTGATCAACACTACATCAATTAAACATGTATACGTTTAAGTTGTGGCAACCTCATGTGCCTGTCGTTTAACGACAAAACAATTTAGCATACTAAGTCTCTTTTTCAAAACCACAACAATATTAGTTTGGAAAAACCTTGTCAATACTTGATAGCTTATAAGAAATCCAACATAGCATAAGTCTAGCCGAAAGAATTGGCTTTGACTCCATCAGACATTAACTAATTCGAAGAATACATGAACCACAAAACTTATCCAGATCAAACTGGAACAAGGTTTAGATTACTTGACTTTAGCGTCTGCTTACAGATATAACACGTGCATTTTAAGTCTTTAGGGTCTCTACAGTAGATGATAACATCACATAGCACATTAGGTCATGAATAATCATACATGGTTCTTAAAGAATCTTACCCTTCTTCTCAATCTAATTATGTATTAGATCTGTTATTATTGGTTCCGGCTTTCCATTACGTCATTCTTATGTTCACATGCAATTGACTTTCTTTAACCCTAAGTGATCATACTTAAGGCTTAAATATGTCTTAACAATGTACATTAAGATCCTTAGTTAATTGTTAATCATTTATCATTCATGCTCAACTTGTAAACCTTCTTTATTATCTAGGTTTTAAGGCTAGTGTTGCATACCAACTATTACACTCATATAACGTACCTACCAAGTGTCACATGTTAATGCTAGAAAGCCGGACTCGTGCGCTATGCGCGAGTCCTTCGTTCACTGGTCGCTACTGTGCTATGACTCTCTAGGGGTTGAGGGCATTTTTTACTGCGGCATTACCGCTTATTGGCCTTGGTAGCCGCAGCGCACTAGCTCAGTGCACCGTAAAACTGGACGATTTTTGAAATTTTGTGACACTCCCGGACTCGTAACTTCTTCGTTAAAAGTCCGAATTGGCTTGTTCAAGAGCCTAAGGTTCACAAATCACATACTCTACGTGTTCATTCGAGAATTTTATCTACTCGACTTCGTTTGTTAAAAATTCACCTATTAGTCCATTTTTAACGAAAACGATAAACGTTCATGAACGTTCAACGCTCGTTTCTTCGTTCTAAGTTGGAATCCGGTCATTTTCGAGTCTACAACTCTATAATGACAAATACGTCTTGTCTCTATTGAAAACCAACGTTTTCGAGTTCAAACACAAAATCCGACTTCGATTCCGAGAATTTCACGAATTCGACGATTATTATCCAATCGTGTGGATTCCGGGAAAACTTCATTACTAACGATTTGTTCATTATTCTAAATGGATTCATTTCATTAACTAGACATATCAACCTATATATTATAATAACTTATATTCAACTTAGGTTATTACTTATTTCTTATAAAATCATAACTTAACAAATTCTTCAATACATGATTTTCATTTACTTATGACTTATTATTAATTAGGTCATTTAAGCTACATCCTTACATCCTATCAATCATACTAATTTCTTAAGTTCATCATATGACAAGTCCATATATGTACTCCATAAGTTCATAACTTATTTAGATTTAAATTGCTTATTCCTTACTTATTCGGCTTAAGTCCATTACTTATCCACTTCTCATATATTCTTAGCATATATGTTCATTAGGCTACAATTCACTTATCAAGCTAGTATGGTAGAGATGGAAGAATATAGGATCATAAGATCATTACCTTTGTAGACTAACTTCTTCTTTTGGAAATCTAACAATGGAAGGTTGGGATTATAAGTGCTTATACTCTCTACCAAATAAGTTACTTATCTTGGATGAAATAACAATCAAATAATGAGCCATCTCCTCCTCTATTTATAGGATTTTTAAAGTGAGGGTAAAAGGGTCATTAAGGCATCCCACCTCCTTAAGTCACCTCCTTACTATTCATTACTTGTTAACCACAACTCTTATCCCTTACTTGGTCATTACTCAAAGTTCTTACCCATCAATTCACCCATGGGTTGCCCCATGGATCCTATTTAGCTAATGGATCATAACATGGGCTTGGTTGTAATTAGTTTAGCTTAGTCTTTGGGCTTTATACTATCAACCCTTGGGCTTAATCGTTACTCCCAAATGGGTTTACACCTTGGGCTTGCCCCTTAATGCTATTGCACTTGTACTTCATACAATAGTCCACAAGTTTAATTCATTTGGATTTTTAAATCCTTACCATTCCAAATTTAAGTCCGCTTGCTAAATATTGTGTTTTCCATACTTGAATTATTATTACATAATTCATCTCACCTTGATATTATAACGTTACGTATTTCTCGGAAGTTCAAAAATAATTCCCGAGCGATAATCGATGAATAGTGTTTTTCGGAAAATTTCTCAGAAAGCTTTTATTTTCGCCTTGGAAATTCAAACACTTTAATTCCTTCACACGGTTCAAATACTACGACATTTCGATGTTATTAGGTTATAAAACAACATACTTCTTACTAACACATAATAATAACAAATAATATTATTTTATTCATTATAAACGTATTTATAATTGGTTCGATTTTCTGGGGCATTACAATCATTTCGACATACCGAGCTCTCGGAAAGGCTTAGGTTATTCAAACCCTAACCCTTAGGTTTCGTCAGGTGGATAGTGCTTATTTCGTCTTTTTCCCCAAAAAAAATTTATTTTCTTCTTGAAAATTCTTACTCATCCAGTCTAGCTCGTAGCCAGGATACACCCAACTTATAATCATTCTAGGTTATAGAACGATTAATAAACACATAGCACATAATAATATTAATAAAAATTTATTTTATTAATAACTAATTCTTTAAACTTAAAATCTGGACAATCCGATTTTCCGGGTTGTCACAGTTACTATGTGTAAACCTTTTTGAATATCTAAAGGTATAAAAATTATGTTAAGGTTAAATAACCTGGGATATTATTATAAGTGTATTACTTAATGTTATGAATGATGTAATTCACAAATGAATGAGTAGTTAGATGTTATATGAATGATGGATAGTGAGCACCAAACCCGAGGTTAGGGAACCCGAATTTTGGGGCGTCACAGGTTGGTATCAAAACTATAATCACAAGTTGGTGAGAAGTGCCCCGAGCCTTTTGCTGGTGACTCCGCGTATGTTGCGATGCACTGAAGCCAGACTTTCTGTAGGTGATGTTGTAAGTTGATGGTGGCAAGTTGATAGGTATCATTGTGGGGTGATGTCCGTTTACAGATATGAGCTACAAGTTGGTATCAAAGCAGTAAGGTATAAACCTTAGGTGGGGGAAAAGCCTTAGAAAAATAACCATAAGCAAGATATAGATAACTCATTTAGAGTTCTAAGTGATGGACTGATGAAATTCATCTATAGTAAAAATGTGGAGACTTAGTGTTTATGGATTGTGTTTATTGGTGATGTACTAATTAAGTTGTTTAAAACTGATTGTAGGATGTCAGGAGGAAGTGAAGCCGCATTAAAGTATCATCAGGAGAAAAAGAAGAAGAAGAAGATGAACGAAGGAGGTAGTAGTGGAAGAAGTAACCACAATAAGCGAAAGTGAAGTGATAATACCCAATCGGGAAACAAGTCAAGAGAGAGTATGAAGAGAGGTGTACCCCCAAATCTGGGTATCTTTTACCTCGAACCTGGTATATCATTTCTATAACTATTGCGAAATATATAAACATAAATTGTTTATACAATAAACCTTTACACATAATTCCCAAGGTTTGTAACCTAAACTTAATACACACATTCATATCCTACACGACTTACAATGTTATTAGCATCCAATACTATTACAAGTTTTAACTGCACCATAATCCAATTCTGGAATTTGTCATTTCCTTTGCCTGTATCCGAAGTTTTGTCTTAATCTAAAAATTTTATCACGATATAGCAAGGGTGAGTAACAAGTTTGCCTAGCAAGTTTAAGTTCAAATGAAGATATATCATGATTGAAAAGAATAATAAGATGAAAAACTTTCAACAATATAATAATTGTGAATGAATATGAATCAATTTCCATAACTGAATGACCGAGTCAATAATGATGAATGGCCAACAATGAACATGAACAAATTTAACTGAACGAAATGGTAATGAAGGTGATCAGCCATTTATACCTAATAAACGTATACAACATGCACAATGTGCGAATCAATAAATCATAGATGTGATATAATCAATAATGATTAATCATGAACATGCTTTACAATAACAACTCGAGTTCAAGTTTGGAAACTTGCTCAATAAAAGAACATAGGAACTTGCACAAATAAATTTAATATCATTAATATTCAACTAAATTAAAATATTAATGAAATATATCTCAAATTATTAAAAGTTAATTTTTATAACGTAAAATAAATTTTAAAATTTAATTATGAATTTTTCGTAATTACTTTCCATTTTTTTCAATTTTTTTAATTAAATAATTTAATTTTCATTTAAAATGTCGCTAAAGGCCTATCGCGACAAAAATTATCGCTATAGGTGTTCTTGAGCCTTGAAGAACACTCATGGTCAGTGTTTTAGTACCTACTTTGACCCTCTATAATTCCTTGTTCATGTTGTTTCTAGGCATGAGGGTGTATTAGTTATGTAGTATTGATGTAATACTACATTTACTAACCAATTTCAGGGTCAAACTACAACATATTATGAAGATATAAGCCATCAAACTAGTTGTCAGAGCTGTTCTTGAGTTTCTGGGTTACCCAGAAACTCAGACAATATTGAGGGTCCATTTTGGAGCCTTAATAACTTCGATCCTGAGCTTTGTTTAAGTGTTAAAATGTCACACTTATGTAGTATATATGTCAAGGTACAAAAGTAATACACTTAGGTAGCTTAAAAACATCACAGAAGCAAGATCTGGCTTGGTCAAAGTACCTGCCAAAACTTGTTCTTGAAGAATCTGGAATTTCCAGAAAGTCATATTTTCTAGTTGGTTAACCTATGGTTGACCACCAATAACTTTTATTCTGGCCATGATCTAGGTGTTCTAGTGTCATGGTTTGGTAGTCCATATGTCATAGTATAAAAGCTATACACTCTCATGGCTTAAAAACTTAACAACTGCAAGATCAAAGTCCTGCAAAACTTGTCAGACAGTATCTGGGTTTTCTGGGTTTTCCAGAATCCAGTTTCTGTGACTGGTCAACCGTGTTTGACCATTAATAACTTGAGATCTAGACATGGTATGGACTTGATTCCACTTCCAATCTACTTTCCTCATGACATACTATATCAATGATACACTTAGTCATTCTAACATCTAATAGATTAAGATCTATGGCCTCTAACATTTGACTGTCAGACCATATTTCTAGGGTTCATGAAAGTTTCTAAAATTCCTATTTTTATGCACTTAGATGTTATGGATCCATGATGTATCATCATAGATCACTATATAACATCAAATAACACATAATTAAACATTAAAACACATAATCTACTAAAATCTTAAGGATCTAGCATGAATTAGGGTTTAAACCTTTTTGATCCAATCTTTGATTTATGCTCTTATGATCTGATCTTAGATAGCTAAGTGGTGTTCTTGGCTTAACTTTGGACTGAGTTTCTCTCCAAATTTTGTGGGTTAGAGAGAGAAAGGCATGGCTAAGTTAGAAACTAAAGTAGGTATATTTTCTTACTTTAACTTTTTAATCTTTGATTTCCATGGACAATAATGTTGCTAGGTAGCCAAGATGGCTGATTGATATTAAATTAAACACATGGAAGATCTTGGATGATGAGTCACCATGATTTGGTTATATCCTTAACTTAAAAGTTAAGTAAAAGGGCATTTTGGTAATTTCACACCTACTAAGATTATTTTGGTCATTTCCCCATCAATTAGAAGGGTAATTTGGTCATTTGACATATATCACATAACTCTTAACCCTTAGGGTTTTATACTTAGCATTTGAGTTCCCAAATTAAGGTTTAGATGTGACACCCCCAAATCTGGGTACTTCATTTCACAAGATTTGGTGTTCATTGTTCAAACATTCATTTCTAACTACCCAAAATTTAATAAATTTTAAGTAATAAAACTTCCCATTAAAAGGTTACATAATTAAATCTGATAAATCCCAGGTTGTCTAACCTTAAAACATTAATCAAATGCGAAAAATTAATTAATTACATCACATAATTAAACCAAATCTGGAAACATAAATCTCAATAAATTAATAAGTCTTCAACACTTGTTCATCTTTTCTTTCCCTTTGCTAGTGGTTTACTCATCAACCTTCTCAATTTTAGCTACAATGGTTATATATATGCAAGAGTGAGCCAAACAAATGCTCACTTAATGAAAACATAATAATTGGTAATGAATAAGTTTAACTGAATTGAATAACATATTATACTATTGATAATCAAAAAACTGAAATTGAAATTCATCTGAGGGTCATAAGACCATGAACTATGTCTCAGGTTATAAGTATTTCTACTTGAACCTTTAACAGTCCTTGGACTATATGGACATTCTTTCTCGTACTTAGGGTGATCAGCCTTTCGTACCATGTATTGTGCACAAAAATCTAAACGTTTCCGCGTAAACAATCCCCTGTAATAGGGTTGTTCATCTTAGTTTTAACATATGAGTCTGCACCAAAGGAAGTTTGGTTTGGATAAGCTTTAAGGGTAATTTAGAGTTCAACGTACATCAACTAAGGATTAGTTGAATCAAAAGTTTAATGACAATACAAGGGTTCAACAACGACGTATTACGGAGTGGTTATGATCCATAAATGAATAATTTAATGCCTCGAAATCATGCTTTAAGAATAAAGTTCAAAGCATTGTGAAGATATAATAAACCTTGTTTAAACAAAATGGTAAGCTAAGGTTGAAATTTCCAACAAGGAAACAGAATAAATAACTTTGCATAACTTGTAAATAGGATAAAATTTCATAAACCAAATCAAGTTAGGACATATAAGAGTGGGATTAGGAAACTTGTCTCGTGCGTAGATTAAACGATCACTACTCACGTTCACCACAAATCCTACATATACCATATGTATTGACAACACTCATTAGTTACACTAATATTAACTTCATAAGTTTAGTTCCTTTTTTAAGTATAGCTCGTTAACTTAGTTTAAGTTTTTCTTACTACCACAAATCACATATTACAAGACCGAAGTCTCGAATCTTAAGTTTAAACAACATTACATCTTTCCATGAGCATCACATTTTAGCTCTTTTACAACTTATCAAATTATTATGTCATGTCAACATATGAATGTTAATAACCTGATATAACATCTTATAACATGTCCAACACATTATCATGTTCTTTATTTTAGGTTAGATTAACACACAAAGGACTGCATTTGCATAAGTGCATCCCGACGCCCTCTGAATGCACATCAGTCCTTAATATGGCTATTTTGACCCCTACTAATTACCTCAAATTGAAATAATTAAAGCACAACAGTTGTAGGTCTACTCGTCCTCGTTCCAGATCATCTTGAATCGCATCAGTCGGAGTCTGTATGAAAATGTTGTGCCCATTTTAGTAAAATATGTTCGGTCAGATTTTATCTAACACTTGATCAGTCTGCCCACCTCCGTCGGGGCGGGGTTTTTGAGTTACAAAAGCCCGCCAAGGTGGGATACCCACTGGGGTGGTACAAAATACACTGGTAATGCCCGCTAGAGCAGGGTACCTGGTATCAGATTTTGCAGTTCGCGAATGAACACATAACAAAGCCAAATTGGCCTAAAAGCTCCTTTCTAACAATCATACAAACTTACCCAAGTTGTATAAACTTCACAGAAACAACAATTTCTAGTCCTAACATGTTTTTAACCATATAAACAATATAAACTTCCAAATTATAACCTTTAAACTCACTATTTTTACTATTTCTTCACTTTTTGACATTTTTAGAGAAATTAATCACTGTAAATTTGTTTTTCAACTAAAACAGTTAGTTTGAAACACATTATTTTCATTTCTTCATGTATTTTCATAATAAAAATTCAATTTAAACATACAAATATGAATTAGGCATCAATTTTTATTCTAAAATAAGTCATATCATACTTATATCTCTGTATTTCTCCGTAAACACAATTTATTCACATATATATTGTTTTCATGGATTAATCAACACTAAATCACCTAAAAATCATATAAAAATTGTTTATATGAACAAATTAACATGTTTAACCCATATCTTCAACTAATTGTTCATGAAACCCAAACACGAAGAACTTTTAAAATAAAACTAAACTAAACATTAAAAATTAAAATTATACCTTCAATTGCTTGTTTAGCTTTGTTAGAAGATAGAAAAGTGCTTTGATAATCCCCCTCTTCTTTCAATTTTCTCTTCAATTTCTCTAGAGCTCTCTCTTTTCTTTCTTTGTGTTTTCTCTTCTTTCTCTTCTTTGTTCTTTCTCTCTTCTTCTAACTTAACGTAGTATAATATAATATAACCAATATATAATATACGTAATATAACTGACATATACATATATTACATATTAATTCGTATAATAACTGATGTCAGTTACAATTCTTTTAAAAATCAAAAGTCATAAGGCTTGTTTGACTAAAACCAATTTAAAAATAAAGACTTAACATCCTTAAGCCTTGTTTGACAAAACTAAATTAAAGCTCTTTTAATTTATTTTAATAACTCATTTATTATATAGTTTATTGTCACACTTTACTTAATTAAATTCCCATATTCTAATTTAATTAAATTAAACTAACAACAAGTTATTAAATTAAAATACCACATTATCAAATTGCAACAAAATTATAATTCTCATTATAATTTTATTTAATAACTTAAGACATCACTTGAATTACTAAATTAAATTAAAACAATATTGTAACAATTCTTTTATCCTTATAAACTCTCTAATTTAATTATTAAATTAAATTTGAATATTAATTTATCACTCATTTAATTTAATTAACTTCAACATACAAAATTACTTAGAATATCGACTTAATTAACATATTACACTTAATCATGTTAATTCCTCACTACTCACTTAATTATTTATTTAACTAATAAGTAGTCAAATTAAACAAATATTTATTTAACAATAAACACATCAACTAAAATATTTATTTAATTCAATAAATATTTGAAATTATATATAAATTTTTGGATTGTTACATTAGAAATTCTCGGTTAGGGTTTAGGATTTCCAAAGCTGGAATTAGGGTTTCAAATCGATCGTTAGGATTTCCTAACTGAACATTAGGGTTCTTAACATAACATTAGGGTTTACCAATGTTATAACTTATCTGCTCAACACTTAACCCTTAATCACATATTGCACATACACTTAATCACTTTCAGCTTATAAACACTACAAATCCTTCGAAAAATTCTTATTCAATACTATATTTGTAAGACCCCAACTTATTATAAATAAAATCGAATTTCCTCTATTTATTATTGTGAATAATAATGTGATAATTTGATATAATACTTTGGTTATGGGTGAAATGTGCAAATTTTGCAAAATAAGCAAGTGGTTATAAAATATTCATTGTTGTCGGGGAATATTCGTTTGGTCGTAGAATATTCTTGTTGTTGGGGAATATTTGTACGACGGCGAAGCCATTTGTGGGCCCCATAACGGAATAACTGTCGGATGAAGAAAATGACAAAGTTTGAGATTTTATAAATAACGACGCAATTTTTACCATTAACACTGTTGGAATACCTGGTGGTTAAAATACGATGTCTGGCGTGGTTGCACAAGAGTAGCTTTGCGGTATTGCAGTATTGTTGAATTATTGATTCTTACGTGAAGAAGGCACTACTCAATAATTATTACGATAATTCTTTCAATATATTTATTTTATTAATTCAATAATTCTTTGCGTTGATATTTTATATTATTGTTGTTTCAATAATTGTCACTTTGCGCATATTTCCCATTATCGGATCAATAATTCATATTATTTGAATAATATTATTAGATGGCATTATTGGCAATGTCTAGAAAGTTCTGTCAAGGAGAGGTTTGGTCACCTAATTGCGCGCCAGTAAGGAGAAATCCTTATTGGAAAGCCCCCTCTTTCTTGGGAACGACCTAGTTGTCATAATTGTGATTCTGTAATATTATTTGTGAATAATTAATTAGCGATTTATATGATAAGAAAATATTTATTTTGTGTGGATATTAATGAAGGAATTAATGTTGAGGTGTTTTATTAGTATTTTGTCAAAATGAAAAACGAAATTTGGAAATTTTCAAAAAAATTAGTTTATTTCTTGATTTTGTAAAAGCCATAACTCTTTGTGTATAATGAGTTAAGAGATGAGTCATATATCAAAAGAAAGCCCTGGTTGTAAGCTAAACATAAAAATTTGAATCTCCCAAATATTCGTTTGTGGATTTTTTGTGGTGACTGTTTGAGTGAAACTGGTACGAGGGACTCATAATCCTAAAAATCAATGTTCTTGAGATATATTACGTGAATTATAATTTTAATCCGACCGTTGGATCGTTGTGATTTTTAGATATGTTATACATAGATAAGTTGAGTATATGTCCACAAATTTTGAACCGTTAAAAATGAACGTATGATCTTTTTATGAATTTTAAGAGGTGACTGGTTCAGAAATTGTTAAAGTTTCGGAATTTATCATTTTGGTGAAAAATTCTAGAATTGATGGGCCCCACTTTTGGTTGGTGAGAAATGTGCTCAAATTGAATTTCAAATTTGGTGGGTGGCAATAGTAGCAGGTAAAGCCATCAGGTAGCAGGTCAAGTCTGCTTCGGCGTGCTAACATTTTCCTATAAATAGAGAGCTAAATTAGAATTGAAAATCACACCAGAAACATAAGTTTTCTTTCTCTCTATATTATCGAGCGTATTTTTGTGAGTATTTAGATACGTTGAGAGTTGTTGTTCGGTACAAGCTTCCTTCGGCTTTTTATCCGATATTCCGATCAGAAGTACCGTTATTTTGAGGTAAGGGATGTTATTTTCTTCGTAAATGATATTATTTCTTTCGATATCATTATGCCGAAATATTGGTCTGAACTTTTTATCAAATTTGGAACTTTTTGTGTCGGGGTTACTATTCACGTATATGACACTATTCACATATACGGCACTATTCACGTATACGGCACTATTCACGAATACGGTAATATTCATGAGTATTGTTCACGAAGTATGATTTTTCTTGTGGAATTTCTACCTTTTTGTGTCGGGGTTACTATTCACGTATACGACACTATTCACGAATATGGCACTATTCATTAAAAAATTAAATTTTTCCTTTTTGTCCAAGATGTCTATTATGGTTACTATCTTTGATTGTATCCATGTTTTGATCTTTATTTTTGAATTCTACTTCACAATTGGTTATTATGAAGTATTATTGATCTTGGATAAACTGTAATATGAATCCCTAATATTTGTCCTTATGTCTCACTGGATTCGTTTTCTTTAAAATATTTTTCATCATCCTCAATCTTAAATGATGATGTTACTGAATATCTTTGGCCTATAGTACAAAGATAAATGATTAACTGATGAATATCTTTGGCCCGTAGTGCAAAATGATGAGCAGTGTTGAGATGAACATGACCATTAGTGATACAAATGAATATCTTTGGCCTGTAGTGCAAAGATGAATATTTGATTAAAAATGTATATTGATTGTTGTTACAGGGATAAAATATTGATGGTGGACTTTTAAATCTTATTAGATAGTAGAATTCATTCTCTACGTGACTCTTTTAATGGATTGATGTTTCTGCTGCATTTGTTGATCTAAAGCTTGTTGTCTATTATATTCTATCAGATTTTTTCCCTGTTGAAGACTAATGATAATTTTTTGTATATTATCTTAGTCATAATATTCTTTACTGGGCTAGTTGAGCTCACCCTTTTCCTTTTTGTTCAATTTTTCTTCTCAGGAGGCGATAACATATCAGGATCTAGTCGGGGTATGGAGTGATGGTACTAAAAAGATGTTTTAGCAGTCCTCACTATTTCTGTAAAATAGTGTATGAATAATTGTAATGAGGACTTATTTGAGTGCGGATATTGTCTAGAAGACAATATTTGTATTTAAACTCACATTATGTGTTGTCGTATTTTGCACGACAATTGTATTATTTAAGTTGTAGTCTGCTTTCTGTACCATGTATTTCACGACTCAGAATGAGTGTTGTATACCTATTTTGGGGGTGTTACAGTTGGTATCAGAGCTTAGGGATATGGTCTCTGGAGGAGATCGGGGAATCGAACTAGGAGGGGAGAGATGAGTAAATCCTTCGCTAGTATGTCCTACCTAAGCTTATTTATTGGTCGGTCATAATATAGGGATATTATGTGATATGTTAATTTGTTTAATTAACCCTTAATTTATGGCAGTATTTAAGAATGGCTGCTGAGAACGTTAACAATGGAGTGTATGAGACTGTGGAACAACCTTTAGTCACAAACCAGGAGAACGTACAACAGGAAGGCAATATTCCTCCTGTAAACAACACTATGGAGGAAATGATGAATGATGGAATGTTTAGGAGCTTTTTGCAGTTCATGCAAAATCAGACGAGGAGACTCATGTACAAAATACGGGTGGAAATGATAGCAACGCGCGGTTCATCACAGCTAAGCAGTTCATGGAGTTGGGACCACCAGAATTCTTTGGAAAGTCGGATCCGATCAAGGCAGAAACGTGGGTCAAATAAATTACCAAGATATTCGATGTCTTGGCATGCACGGAGGAACAGAAGGTTCCATTCGCCACCTTTATGTTTCGTGGTGAGGCAGATTACTGGTGGGAATCTGTGAAACGTACCCAACCTGCCGCACTCAATATGTCTTGGGAAACGATTCAGAAACTATTCAATGACAAGTACTTTCCTGAAAGTATTCGTCATATGAAGGAGGTAAAGTTTATTACACTGGAACAAAATTACATGACGGTGTCCCAGTACGAGGCGAAGTTCGCGGAGTTATCCAGGTTTGCACCTCATTTGGTAGAAAATGAGGAACGTATGACGTGGATGTTTCTAAGAGGTCTAAAACCCGAGATTCGTTAATACCTTATCTCTTATAAATTTTCTCTGTATTCAGATGTTGTCAATTAGGCTCAATTATTAGAGCGAGATAATGAGTATGTTCAACCGAGGGACCACAACCAAGGTCATCTGGGTGACAACAAATACCGTCGGGCGATGATAACCAAATGAAGAGGGAAAAATACGGACAAAAGCGGTAACCACTCTGGTGGTAATCGTGGTCGTGATAATAGAAGGAGTGAGTCGGGAGGAGATTTCAAAGAGAGAAGGTACAACAATTATAACCTGAAGACGTCAGCACAAACATCAACTGTTTCTAGGGGAGGAGAACGAGCACCGGTCGTTTGTTACAAATGCGGGAAAGAGGGAAACATCAGTCCAAACTGCCCACAACAATCCAAGGTGTGTTATAATTGTGGAAAGGAAGGTCATATAGCTAGAGATTGTCTAGTTGTGAAACCAAGTTCAACGGGGAAAGTGACTCCAAAGCCTATCCCGGATAAGTCAAAATCAGTGGTTCCTTGAAGAGCGTTTGTCGTGACTGACCAAAACACAGGGAACCCAAACAAGGTGATCACGGGTAGGCTTATCATAAACTCTTGCAAAGTTTATACCTTACTAGATACCGGTTCTACACATTCTTTTATCTCCCCTGCTTGTGCTCAACATTTAAACTTGACTCCGGAGAAAGTAAACTTTGATTTATCTGTGAAAACTCCATTAAGAGAAACTTTTATCACATCCACTATTTATAAATCTTGTTTGATCCAAGTGGGCACAATCACATTACGTGTTGATCTTATTTCTTTAAAGATACTTGCGTTTGATTTTATTTTAGGGATTGATTGGTTAACTACTCATCATGCCAAAATTGATTGTTTTCGTAAGGTTATTAGTTTTAATATTCCTAACCAACCTGTTATGCGAATTCAAGCAACCAAACCATTGAAGTCAAACACTTTCATATCAAGCCATAAAGCCATTCGTTTATTGAAAAATGGATGTCAAGCTTTCTTAGCTCATTTCATGGATTTAAACAAAATTACGTCAGATTTGAATGATATTTCTGTTGTTAGTGAATTTCATGACGTATTTCCTGAAGAATTTCCTGGCCTACCCCCAGAGTGTGATATTGAACTTTGTATCGACTTTGAACCCGGTACAAAACCCATTTCTAAAATCTCATATCGAATGGCTCCTATTGAACTTCGGGAGTTAAAAACCCAACTATAGAAGTTAGTACCCGAGCCTCCATCTGGTGACTTCCTTTATGGAATGCACCAAAGCCAGACTCTCCGTATTGGACTCTATATTTATGTGGTGGTAAAATAATAGGTGCCATTGTGACGTGCTATGCAAGATTGGGATATGAATCACAATTGAGAGCAACCAAAGTTGGTGACCAAATTACGTAGCTTTCTGGGCTTAGCTGGTTATTATCGGAGATTCATGGAAGGGTTTTCTCGAATCGCTACTTCGTTAACTTATCTAACTCAGCAAGATACAAAATTTGTATGGAGCGAGGAATGTGAGAAGATTTTCCAAGAGCTCAAGAGGCGACTCATTTCGGCACATGTTCGGACCATATCATCCTGGAAAAGAAAACGTTGTAGCTGACGCATTGAGTAGAGGATCGTATGCAGGTACGAGTGCGATGTTGTTAACACAAAGACCCATTTTGTATGATTAACAAAGGATGGAGATTGAGTTAAATATTACAGGGACCCACGTGATGATGGCGAATATACGAGTAGAACCGACTTTAATCAATAAAATTAAAGCTGCTCAAGCTACGGACCTGAGGCTGATACGTATGAAGAAGAAAGTGCAAGAAGGTGTTGTTCCAGAAGCAAGAATTGATGAAGAAGGAATACTTCGAGTCATCAAACTTACCACGCGTTATGAGTTCAAGACCTTTCCACAATAATATGAGTGTAGGAATTTATCCTAGAAATATGTAGTTCAAGAGCTAATTAGGAACTGTCCATACGCTTAGGGGTTCAAAAAAATATCATACGATTATGAGTCATAAACTTACCATAAGTATGAGTTTTAAGAACTCGCACCTAACCTTATATTCTCTACCTATTCGTTATACACATGGGAAAAGAATCACCTTCTCAACATGTATATAGAAAATAGTGCGACATAACATTTCAATGATTATCAATACAAGAAGCAGTGGTTGTCAAACCAAACACAATCCATTTCCCACACAAGGAATTGGTTAACTCGGCCAATAATCAATATAGGAAGCTAAGCGGTTGTTAAACTAAGGACAAATTCATCGCCCATACAAGGAATTGTTCAAATCAACCACTATATCAATATATGAAGCTAAGTGGTTCTCAAACCAAATACAAATTCCCCACCCATACAAGGAATCATACAACTTAGCTGCTAACATAAGTCCTCAATTGAAATTCCACATAATACTAGCTTTCCCTTACTCCATATGAATTTTATTTAATCCTTATCTCATCATCCACAACTCTTTTCTGAGTTTGCATAGTACTATTTCATAGTACAACTTACATACATCAATTCTACTATAAATTTTTCAATCATTTAATTGATCTTCCTCCCTGTCATGACCTTATCAGATCACGTTGTGATCTCTTATTATAATCATATTATATTACGATTCTTTCCTATGTTATGATCATTTTATTGTACGATCTCCTTTCCCTTTATACTTTTAGTCTTTTAGACTCTATCTATTCATTATTACTGCTCATCTTTATTATTAGAGTTAGGTAACTCTAGATCTTTGTAACTTGTCAAGATTCTTCTTTGAATCCTATTTACATACTAATACATTTCCCAAATTCATCGCTTAAATATTAAACTCTATTTGAGTTTATTCCTTATCATCATCCCTGCGGTTATATCCTACGGTATTCCTACCTAAGGTTTATAACCTACAACTTTGATACCAAATGTAGCGCCCCAAAATCCGGGTATCTTTTACCTCGAACCTGGTACATAATTTCTATAACTATTGCGGAAGATATAAACATAAATTATTTATACAATAAACCTTTACACATAATTCGTAAAGGTCTGTAACCTTAACTTAATACACACATTCATATCCTACATGACTTACAATGTTATTAGCATCCAATACTATTACAACTTTTAACTGCACCATAATCCAATTCTAGAATTTGTCTTTGTCTTTGCATGTATCCGATGTTTCGCCTTAATCTAATAATTTTATCATGATATAACAAGGGTGTAACAATCCGATATTTTTTATACAAATAAATTAGAAATTTTGCGTATAATTTTTTTATTATTTTAAATATGGGGAATATGTGTCAAGATAATGTGTGTATGTATTTATGTGATATATTTATTACATGAATGATTTTAAATAATTTTATTTTAAAATTTTTGATTGTTATAAACTATGTTATTATACTAATTAATTTTATAGTAGAAATGTTTTTATTAATTATTTTCCATGAAAATATAATCATATATTATTTATATAATATATGAAATGATTTTTTTAATAATTATAATAATTATTTTATTATATGAATTTTAGTACAGATTATTAAGTTAATTATTTTAACTTAATTAATAATGTTAAGTATGACAGATAAATCAGATATGGAATCCAAACCCTAATTTTTGATTTTGATCAAAGAATGAGAATAATAATATAATATTATTTATAATGATTGGTCAGTTATGGTGTATTATGTCAAACCTTAGTTCTACTGTGGGAAACCCTAATTTGAAACTCAATTGTGAGTTTAAGACTATTATATAACTGTGTTATATGATTATTTTTTTTTTTGATTGATTAGGTCAACCCTAATTAACATTTAGATTTATTCATTTCTTGAATTCCTATTTATTAATTATAAACCCTAATTGCTAGATTAGCAAGGATAATTATAATTATTATATAATACCTTAATGTTCATGTATGATTAGAACCCTAATTAAATTAAGAAAACCCTAATTATAAATTTTAGGAACTAATTTTATTTTATTTTAAACCCTAAATGAAAGCTTTGTAACCTAATTATACATTAGGTGAGACAATTAAATAACCTAAGGGTTATGGTAATAAGGAAAGGTTAGTATTTAATATGTATACTAACTTATGTGGATAATCTTGTTATTTCAAGTGACTAATAATTTTAAACTTATATCTAGTAAACCTAATTAGGTTATGAGCTAAAGTCACATGTATAAGTAATTAAATTTCATAAGTTTGGGAATGGAAACCCTAAATAAACAATTTGGGTAATATATATTAAAATTGTTAGAATATGTTTATTACATGGCCCAAAACAATTAAAGGAGAAGCCCAAAAGAAATAAAATACAAGCCCAAACTTAGTCCACTTGATTAAAGGTATTTTAGACCTTTGATTTATCTAATTTATGCATTAAAATAAAAGCTAAATGAAGGAATTAGTGGGCATTTATATAGCTGGCCCCATTACGCCTTTTAAGGCAACAAATTATGCTAATCAATGTCCATAAGTAGAAGTCTTACACATAAGTACGTATGTGTCAATCTCCCATTGGTTGCAAATCTATTAAGCACCCTTAATCACATGATTAGGCTAATTGAAGAGATAAGGTGTAGTCTTTTATCCATGGGACAATAAAAGTATGGGGGATAATAGTTAATCACCCATTCATTTGCTAGATCTTTTTCATTTCTCTTATTCTCCTTCTTCTTTTTCTCCCAAGCTAGCAACATACAAGAGAGAGAGAGAGAGAGAGTTTCAGTTTTGTGAGAGAGAGAGAGGTGTGCTAGTTGCTTAATGCACCCTAAGATTATACATTATTTGTGAAGATCAAGAAGGATAGGAAATAAAACTAGGTGAGGTTCTCATTAATTCTTTTTCTTATTCTTCTTCTATTTTGTGGTTTAGCATGATTTGTTGGAGATATGGATTAACACTCAAGATACCCTAGTTCTACATATTATCATGTATGGAACTAAGTATCTTGAGTGTTAGATCAAAAGTTTAGAGGAAGGAAATGAGCATATGTTCTCCAAGGGGTGAAACTCTTATTTTTCTTCCACTAAATCTTGTGTAACTCAAGTTTTACAACTTGGATTTGTGATCCGTCAAAGGGGGTGCTAGATACATGAGCTATCTAGTAAACCCAAGTGGTAGAACACAAATCTAGCAAGTATTGAAGCCATGAGGGCTGTTTTCCCCAAAACAGTCCACTTAGAAAGTCAAAGTTTTAAAACCCTAAAAAGATACTGTCCCCATTTTTCTTGAGGCTATTTCGGGCAGTTGCAAGTCTTTTAAAAATCTGGGAAAAATCACAGAGGTACCTTAAGAAGTTATCTACGTGTAGGAAAAAGAACGGACGCGTTTCGATTTATAGGTTGTGCGTAATGGCTATTTCCGTAAAGGAGTCCTAAATATTAACACTAGAATTTCTCACAATGTATATACTGGAAAATTCCGAAATTTGTACAGTAGGTTCATATATGTTATGAGAGTATACCCTGAAAAGTTCAGATGTTTCTGAACCAAACTCGATTTATGAAAAATGAAGCAAGATCCGGGTGTTTTGGGCACTTTAAAATTAGTAATTCATTTTCTAAAATTCCAGAACAATTTGGGGATCATGTTTGGGTCATATACTGTCCAAATCCAGAAAAGGAGAATTTGTGGAATCCATTTGCTATTTTTCCTAAAAATGATTAAGTTATGAATAAAAGGAAATAAATAGTTAAATGATGTCTTAAATAAGAAAAATATAATTTTAATGCTTGAATACTCCTAATATATAATATTATGACTATTTTAGGGCATTTTGGTAATTTATAATAAGAAATATTATTTATGGCCTTTTATGGATATTAAATAAATAGTTTTATAAAGGGTGAACAATTAAAGTAAATTGTTTATTGATCTAATAAATTATTAAAATATTATTATGATATTAATAATATTAGAGTATGATATTTTTAAGTAAATAAAAATATTAAGATTAAAACTTTATTAAAATATTATTAAATGGTTAATCATATTTGATTTAAAATATTAAAAATATTATTAAATGATTAATAATATTAGATTAAAATATTAATCTTAGATTAAAATATTATTAAAAATTAATAATATTAAATTAAAGTATTATTGGATGATTAAAATATTATTAAGTAAATAATAATATACTGAGATTAAATAAAATGTTATTAATGTAATAACATTAATAAATGAATAAAATATTATTAAATAATCAATATATTAGTAAATAAATAAAATATTAATACGATTGGTAAATGGCTAAAAGTAATATTAATTGATTAATGATACTAAAGCATAAGTAAGATATTATTAAAGTAATAATATTAATGTAGATGATTAAAATATTATTAAGAGGATTAATAATATTAGTAAAGTATTAAAATATTATTAAGATGTTAATAATATAGTAAGTGAATAAAAGTGTTATTAGTGAATTAATAATACTAAGATGTGAATTAAATATTACCAAGATTAGTAATATTAAGTGAATTAAAATATTTGAAGTTATACTTAATGACTTTTAATATTTTAAGAAATAGTACATTAATATCTTAATATTAATGGTAATTATTTAAAATGATTTTTAATATTTTAAAAAAATCATTTAAGGGTAATATAAATGTTTTAAAAATATTTTGAGTTATTATAAATAACTTTAATATTTTGGCAATGGTTTCATTAATAGTTAAATAATAATAGAATTGTTTAATACTTAAATCATTTGATAATGATTACGGTGTTTGAAATTCTTGATAAATTATATTAAATGTTTATTTAAGTCATTTAAAATGATATTACTGATACTTATAGTTATTGAACTTCGGAATAGAGTCTTAGACTCGATAATTACATAAAAGCTGTCAAGATTGCAAGCATATTTTAGAAATTGATCTTGACTTAGATATTTTGACTGTATTAATGTTTGTTTGTGATGCAATAATCATTGAACATGTGTGATAATGTGATTAGGGTTACGTCTTCGCTGCGAAATGCGATCTATATGTTATAATATATTGCTCTAATAGAGCGAATGATCTGATTAATGATAGGTCGTGATATAAAAGATAAAACTAAGTTGCGTATTGTAAGCAGTGCATCAGGCAAGTATCCTACCTTTACATTTTCTTTATGCAATGGACATGAGTAAGCATGTTTCAGAATTATATTATTACTGTACAGATGAGGTTGCGCTTAGTTTATACTTTATATTTGAAATGTTTATGTGCACAATACATAGTCGAAGGGCTTAACACCTAAAAATTTGAGTATAACGTATATAGTCGTTATAAAAACACTACGTTCATGACTAACGTAGTGGTACAATAAATTTGGCCACCTAGTGTATGCGAGTGGAGGGTGTTTTAGGTCTTTATGATTGATAAACATTACGCCAAAGAGGGTTTAAAGTGTGAAGAACCAGGGGGTGAAGCACTATTAAACCTAGAGAATAGAGTTCAAGGTCTTGTGACCCTCAGCATGATTTGTAATCTTTTAAATTCCTAAGTTATTCATACTACTTCCCAATTATTGAACAATTGTGGAAGATTCTTGTTATTCTGCAAGATGGAAGTTAAAAAGGAAAGTATTCCTTAAAAAAAAGAAGTAAGTCGTAGAATGCGACACTGAATGATGAATATGTTGAATAAGTGAGAAAAGAGATTTTAAAGTGAGAATGATGTGAGTTATCAAAGAATAATATGAAACTTTTAATAGAAAAGTTTAATAATTGTAGAAAGATCTTTGTGGAAAGAAGTGGTTATAAAACCCAAGGAATGAATATAATATTAACGTAAAATCTACTTTGTTAGATGGAATGAATAAAGATTAATATATAAAATTTTGAGGACGAAAATATCCCGAGTGTTTATGATAGCGATTCTTAGAAAAGAAAATGAATGGGTTAAGAATATAATATTCAGAATATATTGAGTTCAAGTGAAAGTTAGGAAATGAAACCTAAAATTTGTTAAGGTAATGACTGTAGTAGGAAATATAAAATCTATATTTAGATAAAATGATGAAAGATTACTCTGAGTTATTTGTTTAATTTGTGTCTTCGATTCTGGGGACAGAATCTCTATAAGTAGGGAAGATTGTAACGAATGAGTGGTTTGAGTTGTGATTCTGAGGACAGAATCCTTGTAAGGAGAGAATGATGTAACAATCCAGATTTTTTTAACTATAATAGTTAAATATTTATTGAATTATATAAATATTTAATGGATGTGTTTATCGTTGAATAAATATTTGTTTAATTGATTCGATTTAATTTGGTTAATTATTTGTTTGATAAATAATTAATGAGTTAAGGAAATTAATTATTATGAGATAATATTCTAATTTAATTTAATAATTAAGTTAGAGAGTTTATAATGATTAAATAAATTATTATATTATGCAATGAATTGTTATTAGAATTAATTAAATTAAGTATGAAAACTTAATTAATTAGAAGTGTGACAAATAGCTATATTTTAGTCTAAAATAAATTAAAGTAGTTTTGAATTAGTTTGCCAAACAAAGCCCTATGGCTTTTGGATTTCTTTTGAATTTTAAATTATAATAATATAGATTAATACATAAAATAAATCAATAAAATATAAATACAAGTTATACGTTATATGTTTGGTAAATGCTATTTTTAATAAGGCTATTAGTAGGTGTATTATTATTATTTACGTTGGCTAGCCTATGAGTTAGTTTACGCTTAGTAGCTTCACTCTAATACTGAGAAAAGAAAAGAGAAAAAGTTACAAAGGGTTTTATAGAGAATTGTCAGAGGAAGTCAAGAGAGAAAAGGCTAGGATTCTAGAGAAACGCTGAGTTCTTCAAGCTGTCTAAGTGTTTAACAAGATTTCTTAACAACACAAGGTATGTCTATGACCTTAATATTAGATACTCATATATGTTTTACGTTATAATATATCTCTATGTTCTTCTTTTTCACTGTGTATAAGGTTTTTTACAAAATTCTTGTAAACCATCTTTTTGTAATTGTTATACTAACATATATAGATATGTGATTGTATGTTTACTACATATAGACAAGATTGTATGCTAATTATTTGTTAAAGAAAAGGAATTACTTTTTATAGTAAACATTCACGTATGAACGTGGTGTGTAGAAATATCAAAATTAGTATATGTTAATTGTGAAATTGTGAAATTGAACTGCGAATGGTTAATTGGGTATGAACTACAGAGAATCAAAGTTTAAAGTAAATAAATTTGGAATCAAATTGGTATCACAGTGTTCACTGTGCTAAATAACTGTCAATAATGGAGTTTTGGTTTTTAAAACAGTGCGTACAATGATTTAAGTTTTCTAAAATTATTGTATAGTGGTTTAAACTAGTATATGCATGTTAGGTAGTGTGAATATGTGTAATTTATATAAGTTAGCACGTTAATTTAGATGTTAGCAGTGTTAAATAGACAATAATTAGTTGTTCTGTTCTCCCGTGGTTGGGTTCTCAGAAGTTTCTACGCCATCAATTGAAATTCATACCAAATACTTGAAATTTCTCACCCCAAATGATGAAATTCGCGCCAAAACCAAAGTTCATGCCCCGACGCCACTGGCTAGCTAAGTCCTCATGCCCCAGCGTCGGAATTGTAGTCTGAGTCGGACAGTTTTGACCTCCAATAGTAAAACGACCATAACTTTCTCATACTAACTCCGATTGAGGTGATTCAAGATGATCCGGAACGAGGACGATTGGACCTACAATTTTCATTCTTTAAGTGTTTCAATTTGAGGTCTGTAACAGTAGTCAAAATGGTTATCTTTAGGACTATTGTGTTTTCGGGGGCAATCGGACGGCGTCGGGCGTGCACATATGCATGTGTAGTGCTCCTGACGATAAATGATGATGTCCTAAGTTATAAAACATGTATGTTAGTAAATATAATGATGCTTAAAATTAATAAATAATGTATTAGATAAATTATAGAATCATAGTAAGCATACACAACAGAGGCAAATCGGGCGTGTGACGATTGAACGTCGAAACGTCGTGCCAAGTGTTAATGAACTTAAAAAGTGTTTCAATTCAATTGAAATGAATATTATAGGATATGAAATGGTTTAATATAAAACCAATAAGTAGTCCTAGCAAGACTTAAGCACTTGAATGAACTTCGATTATGAAATATAATGAGATATAAGTTGAAAGTTAACACAATCTAATTGAACATTGTGTGCTAATTAATAGGAAAGATTATGAGATGTGGAGTAGAGTTTAAATTACAATTACTATGTGTTGTATGTGACTAATAGTTGATGTGTATGATTATATAATTGTGTAGGGCACGTGAAGTGCAGATAACTGTAAGCTGTTAATCTATTATTGGTAAACAACGATCAAGGCAAGTCTTTCGGTTCCTATTTTCTACGTGGACTTGATGAACTATTTTAAATTGCATGATATGTTATACATGTTGAAATCATGAAATGTTCAAGTCAATTTATGACTGCATTGTTTTGGTTAAATAAGGAGGATTGAGTAAGGAACTCAATCTTTATATTTGTTATATGAATTAAAAGCATGTATGCCATATTACTTTAATTATTATGATATGTATGTTGAGCATATTATTATGTGTTATGTTATGCATGAAAACCGTTAGATTTTGCTGGGCTATCGAGCTCACTCTTGCAAATAACCACTTTTGCATGTCAAGCAATTAAGGTAAGGATATGTGATAAGTGAGTTATAGAGATCTATATTCACGAAGATTACTTATGTTTTATGAGCAATGTATTTCATATTTTGAACGTAACATGTTATTGAATTGTAAGTTGAGCTATCCAAAGTATATGGATATTTAGTTATGATGTAAAACTTTGTATAGTCATTTTGTTGTAACGATTCATGATATAAGATTGAATCAAAGAGTTGTAATGTAAAGATTGCGATTCAGGGCAAGGAAGAAGGAAATGTATAAACGTTTTAAATATTTTGCAATTTTAGTGTTTTAATATCGAATAATGATGTAAAATTAGAGATTTAATGTATGGTTAACGACCGAATTTGAGATTTAAATTGTATGGATTTTGGGGTCGTTACAGTTGGTATCAAAGCCGTAGGTTATAAACCTTAGGTAGGAGTACCGTAGGCTATAACTTAGAGTAGAGAGGTGAAGAAAATGAACGAATAAGCTCAAATAGAGTTTGAACAATAAGGGATTAAAACTTGTGTGAAAGGATTCAAAGAAGAATCTCGCAGAGTTATAAGGATTATAAATGTGGGGTTACCCAACTCCAATAATAAGGATGTAAGGTGATAATAAATAGATAATGTCTATAAAAAGAGAATGATAAAGAAGTTAAGAATAGAGAGTATGGTGCAATTGTACTCTTTACTAGTTGATGTATGGTATCTGGGCTAAACGATTCCTTCATAGAGCGGAGATATATACGAACTAATAACTCAAAACCTAGTTTGTTAGTTATTTGTGGGAAACCACTTAGCGTACCATATTGAAACTGTTAGAGAGTCGATGTGTACCAAGTGTAGAAAATGGACACGTATGATGATAGTGTAGACCTTGAATGGATTGTTGAGCAATTTAATGAAGTTAGAAATTCTGAAAGGAAGAATTGTTATATAAATAAGAAGATTTAAAGAAGAATCTTGAAGAGATATAAAGATAAGAAATGGCAATAGCCAAGATAACGAATAATGTCGTAAATGATGAAAAAGGGAAAGAAAGAGGATCGTAAAACAAAACGATCACGAGTTAAGAAAAGAATTTTAAAGGAGATGATTAAAGAATAAGATCACGACGTGATCTGTTTAAGTTATAAAAGAAAGAAGGTTTATAATGTTTGAATATTTATAGCTTAATGCTATGAAGATGGTGTACTATGAAATAGTACAAGATAACTCACGGGGAGTGTTGATCGATTTCGCAATCAATGAATACGTGCAAGTATACACGGTCAACAAGTAATAAAGTGAAAGTAGAGTATCGTTCCCACGAGGAATTATTTAATAAAAATCACCAAGTACTAATTCTTAACCAATCTAATTTTATTTAAACAATCTCAAATCGTGTTTTTTCTAATTAAGAAAACTAAATTAACTAATTAAAACTAAGATTTTAATGAATGAATTCAAATAAATAAAGATTAAGACTTCAATATCCCCAATTATGAATTATAAATCAATTATCCAATTATCCCAATTATTATGCCCTCTTGAATTGTTAACGAGAATTCTCAAATGCCAAAAGTCCTTTTCCAAGTGATCAATTGCCTTCTATTTAATCCAGATTAATCTTGTTATATTCCTATGCAAAACAATTGAATTAAACTGTTTCCAATCCCAATTCCTTATGTGTTACATGCGGCGAACAGATATTTGCATTCAATTCACAGACCTAATTATTCATCATGCAAATAACTAAGTCACATGATATCATGCCCGCTTCTAACCCTAGAATTCTTCTTCCAATTCCTTCTAGAGTAACAAAGTAATTCTTGATCGGATAATTAATCAATAAGCATAAGGCAAGATAAACAACTCACTTTAACATAAATAATTAGAATATAATGAATAACTAATTCATAGCCATAAAAGTTCAATTGAAATCTCAAAAATAGTTAGTTCATAATTAATGAATTAAAACCAAGAATCCACAACCTGAATAGACATCAAAAGATAAAAGTAAGATGAGAGAAGAGAATAGAATGCATTTGTCGAAATCGATGCTCCCTCTTTTCTTGCTTTGCTCTTGATCTTCAATGGTCTCCAAGTTGCTTCAATCTCCAAAACTAATAAGAACTAGGGTTATTTTCTAATCTAAAGGAGTGTTTAATCTAGGCTAAGCTATGTAATCTCCTTTATTTTTATGCCTTACATCATGTATTTATAGGTTACAAGTCTAATTTTTTGCTTAGGAACAAACCCAATCCTATTTGGAGTCAAAAGGTGTCAAAATTCGCCCAAAACGTCGTCCGGCCATCACCAAGCCCTTCCCAGGCCCCAGTGCTGGTACGCTCAAACTCTGCTCCCAGGCCGGCCTTAGAAAGCTGGCAAAACTAAAATGGGCGCCTCGGCAGCCCAAAATCCGACATTTTCTCTGCTCCGACGTCCTTTGGGAAAATGGCCATAACTTCTTCGTCCGAACTCCGATTTCGATGATTCAAGATGTTCCGGAAAGAGGAGAAGTAGATCTACAACTTTCATTCTTTGAGGTTTTCAAAATAATGTCAGGAGATATAGTCAAATTGGCTCTGAAGTGACTGCTGTGTAAATGGCAAGCCGAAAACGCGAATCTAGCCACCCCAAACATCGATCCATGTAACTTTTGCCCCAATTCCTATAAAATAACATAAAACATGCATGAATAGACACAAACACATAAGAACATCCTAAAAGACTTAAGAACAACAATAAATTAAGCACGAATGTATCCAATTCATGGGTATAAAACTCACTCATCAAATACCCCCAAACTTAAATCTTTGCTTGTCCTCAAGCAAAAACACAAAAATGTTATGCAATGCAATGTAATGTAATGAAACTAATCTATATGCCTCACGAATCCAACAAAGAATGAGCGAAACAAGTCTATTCAACCTACCTTAAAGAAATCAAGTAAACATGATAATACATCATATTAAAACAAATCGGTAATTTCCCAATCAATCATCAAATCTTAGGCGTTATCAACGATATAGTGCGTGTGTGCTCCACAACAATGTTAAGCGATATAAAATCAAATTTAAGACATAATAGATATCTTTGAAGGCATCATACGGTACAAATTCACAAAATTCACGAACAAGCTATATCCAACTAAAATCAAACATCCACCAAGTTCAAGAGTCCAATCGGGATACTTATGCTTTACTTTTCATTACGGGGCTTTTTGCTCTTTTCCCATTTTATTGTTTTTTTTTTAACCATAAGCGTTCAATGTCTCATTCCATTAGGCTAACGATGTCACCCCTTAGCGAGCTTTCGACCAACGACTCCCGACCATATAATACCTTAGGGCTTAGGTTTTAAGATACCCCTTGAGCGTGCTTACTCAAGTAACAAAGGCCCCAAACAAAACTAGCCACGGTAAATTTTTTTTTTTTTTCTTTTTTTTTATAGATGGTTGGTGAGTCGTTTTTACGCTCCATCTCACGCTTGTGTTTATGGGGAGTGTTTCTCCTCAACCCACCACAAGACTCAACATGTTTTTTTTTTAAAGCTTATATACCCCAAAATTTCCCCCAAACTAAAGTTGTTATCAAAATTTAGCCATCTCCGCTTTATTCATGTCTTTCATTCCTTCAAACTAGTATTATCCTTAAAAATCCATTATGTATCAATTTAAACTTAATCGGTTAACATAGTACATTGTTATTAACGTCTTAACCTTGATTATACCGATTTCAAACAGGAAAAGATTCAATTCATAACAAGAAATCACATCAAAGCTTTGAATATTCAATACTATACTTATTTACTTAACTCCAGTCTCATCATTGGCCAAAATAGACTTTTACTATCTAACAGTTGGAATCATGCAAATATAAACTAACTGCAACAAACATAGTAAACTAACTACTATTTTTGCGATTTTTAAATTTTTTTTTAAACAAAAAAAAAAAAAATGCAACAACTAAATGTAAATAACCCGAAAACATAACGAACTACAATGTAAATAACTAACTATATGCAATACGACACTAAAATGCCCCCAAACTTAAACTAGACATTGTCCTCAATAGTGAAATAGAAAAAAATTAAAGCGAGGACTTCCACGAAAATATAACAATCTTCCTCCTTGCCCGCTAAGTTTGGAGAATAGGCTAAACACATGGAACAAATTGGGCACCACACTTGAATTTAACTTGAATAACCTGTAAAACCATGATAGAAGCAATTTTATTAAATCCTAAATAAATGCAAATTCAAAACTACTAATATAAAACTTAATAAAAACTAAAAATAAAATTAAACTTGGGTTTGTCTCCCGATAGCGCGCTTGTTTTATAGTCTCAGCCTGACTTCTTCAATTCTCTATCCAATTCCCCTACGAAAGTTGAGGAACCCTCCATCCATCGGAAATAATATAGCTTTTGGTAGGTTCCCATTTACGATAGCCATTGTATTAAAGTCACCTAGCATGCTTTCTTTAGATAAGATCACATTCAAGAACGTCCAGCATCTAGGTGGTTTCTCCATTGTGTCTGTGAATATATTCTGGTATTGAAGCTTGTCGAGACACATGCTTTCTTCTTCTATCTTCTCCACTTTCATCGCACCATGGTTTCAAGGTATACTTGCTTTTACATCACGAGATTATTGCCGGAAGCGACATGACTACCAATCGGACAAGGTTTTGCAAATCTAACCGGACTCTTGAACTGTGGAGGAGAAGGCACTTGAGGCATAAATAACATTGGCTCATCATCATTGGTTCTCACAATTAGTTCTTCACCGACCTTGTTGTCATTATCCCCACTTGTCTCCTCTTTTTCATCTCGTGGCTCATCCAACAGAGATTTGGCTCGGGCTCTCCATCGGGTCCTAGGAATCCATGTCATAGGTCCAGGTGTATTGAGGACAGCTGTTCAACGCATGTGCTATCTGTTCCACTTGATTTTCCAAATTCTTTAACGATGCCCCATGGCATTGCAAAGTAAGATCTACTTGATTCAATTTCTTATCTTGTTCCTCGTTCTTTTTGTTAGAAGCTCTAATGAATTTTTCCAAGGCTTCTTCCAAACTTGATATCATCTCTGGTTGTTGAGTCGGATTTTGAAATCCGGAGGTGTTTTGTTGTCTAGGTGGTTGAGCTGCAGCTTGATTGTTACTCCATGAAAAATCTGGGTGATACCCCCAATCCTGATGATAGTTGTTGGGATAGACATAATTATTGGGGTAATCACCACTATACTATACCTTAGCTTTCGGCGATGGGCGCATTGATGACTCGTATGATTTCCGGCCTGAATAATCACAAGTAACCGCCATACTTTGGCGATTTGAGCTTCAAAAGCTTCAAACATCCTCGAAAGTGTCTCAATCTGTCTTTGACAATGCGAGAAGTTTCTCGAGTCTTTCAATCTCCGCCCCTTGGTTGAGTCATGTTCGTGTATGGCCATTGATACACAAAGCCATCCATGGTACACGAAAAGAGAAAATATAGAAAGAGAATTAAAAATAAAAATAAAAATGTTTAAATTAAGACTAATTTGATTTAAATTAATATTGGTAAATAATTATTAAATTAATTCCCCGGCAACGGCGCCAAAAACTTGTTGATCGATTTTGCAATCAATGAATACGTGCAAGTATACACGGTCAACAAGTAATAAAGTGAAAGTAGAGTATCGTTCCCACGAGGAATTATTTAATAAAAATCACTAAGTACTAATTCTTAACCAAACTAATTTTATTTAAACAATCTCAAATCGTGTTTTTTCTAATTAAGAAAACTAAATTAACTAATTAAAACTAAGATTTTAAAAATGAATTCAAATAAATAAAGATTAAGACTTCAATATCCCCAATTATGAATTATAAATCAATTATCCAATTATCCCAATTATTATGCCCTACTAAATTGTTAACGAGAATTCTCAAATGCAAAAAGTCCTTTTCCAAGTGATCAATTGCCTTCTATTTAATCCAGATTAATCTTGCTATATTCCTATGCAAAACAATTGAATTAAACTGTTTCCAATCCCAATTCCTTATGTGTTACATGCGGCGAACAAATATTTCCATTCAATTCACAAACCTAATTATTCATCATGCAAATAACTAAGTCACATGATATCATGCCCAGTTCTAACCCTAGAATTCCTCTTCCAATTCCTTCTAGAGTAACAAAGTAATTATTGATCAGATAATTAATCAATAAGCATAAGGCAAGATAAATAACTCACTTTAACATAAATAATTAGAATATAATGAATAACTAATTCATAGCCATAAAAAGTTCAATTGAAATCTCAAAAATAGTTAGTTCATAATTAATGAATTAAAACCAAGAATCCACAACTAAATAGACATCAAAAGATAAAAGTAAGATGAGAGAAGAGAATAGAATCATTTGTCGACAAAACTCGATGCTCCCTCTTGCTCTTGCTCTTGATCTTCAATGGTCTCCAAGTTGCTTCAATCTCCAAAACTAATAAGAACTAGGGTTATTTTCTAATCTAAAGGAGTGTTTAATCTAGGCTAAGCTATGTAATCTCCCTTTATTTTATGCCTTACATCATGTATTTATAGGTTACAAGTCTAATTTTGAGCTTAGGAACAAACCTAATCCTATTTGGAGTCAAAAGGTGTCAAAATTAGCCAAAAACACATCCAGGGCCATCACCAAGCCCTTCCCAGTAGCTTGTTATTTGGCACTGCAACCTCAAACTCTGCTCCCTGAGCCCATTTGGCTATAAACCTAAAATGGGCGCCCGCCTAGGCCGTAGACCCAAATGGTCATTTTCGACATTTTACGCTCCGACGTCCTTTGGGAAAATGGCCATAACTTCTTCGTCCGAACTCTGATTTTGATGATTCAAAATGTTACGGAAAGAGGAGAAGTAGATCTACAACTTTCATTCTTTGAGGTTTTCGAAATAATGTCAGGAGATATAGTCAAATTGGCTCTGAAGTAACTGCTGTGTTAATGGCAAGCCGAAAACGCGAATCTAGCCACCCCAAACATCGATCCATGTAACTTTTGCCCTAATTCCTATAAAATAACATAAAACATGCATGAATAGACACAAACACATAAGAACATCCTAAAAGACTTAAGAACAACAATAAATTAAGCCCGAATGTATCCAATTCATGGGTATAAAACTCACTCATCAGGGAGTTATAGATGATGTGATACGAGGAATTCATATCGAGCAAAGAACAAGTTATAAGTAAGATAGTGTTAGGGGGGATTTCAATTGAGGACTCCTGTGATAGCTGAGTTGTACAAATCTTTGTATGGGCGAGGGTTTTGTGCTTGCACTCAGTTTATCACATTGATAATCATTGGAATGTTTGTGTCGCGCTATTTGCTATATGCCTGTTGAGAAGGTGATTCTTTTCTCATGTGTATAACAGATAGGTAGAGTATAGTTAGAGAATATTATAAGGTTAATTGCGAGTTCTTAAAACTCATACTTATGGTAGGTTCGTGACTCATAATTATATGGTATGTTTTTGAACCCCTCAACGAATGGACGCCTATGGTTTGACTAGGATAAGTTCTTAAACTCATATGATTGTGCCAAGTTCCTGAACTCATAACGTGTGGTAAGTTTTCCGAACGGGGTATAGATAAATGTAAATGGAGTATTAAGGATGATAGGAATAGATAGACCTATTAAGCAATGGATCATTATAGAAAGTAGAGTTGATGGTGGAAGCATAGGTATTCTAAATCTACTAGCTATGCTAGACTTTCGAAATTTATTGACTTCGTGCTGATGTTTACACTTTTATTTTCTTGAATAACATTGAATCAAATGATGGAACCAATGAGTTTTAACAACAATCACATTATTCGTATGTACATGCTAATTGCTTGACTGACAAAAAATGATTTGCAATATATCAAAATGTATTTTATATCATTAATGTATCATGTAACTTTGGTGCAAAGATGATAAAAACGATGGAGTCATCAATGCAAGATTACTCGGTGTTGGATGTGATCTAAGGATCGTCAGCCCACTAAGGTATGATGTAGTATTATAAAATCACCAAATGACGGAATCCTCAGCGAATTTGTAAATACAAGATGCGGTATCATGACGTTATAAAAAGTTTTTTGAGATTTCTTTAAGATATGAGAATACATATGTATGTATGTATATGTATATTTCGTTTGATGTCCGAATTGTTGTAGAGGTCTATGCTATTTGATTTAGATAGACAAATATTGAAAGATGTTTATGAAATTTAAGAGTTTCTTGAGAAGTTATGCCAAACCAAATTGTTTTGGTGCGGATTCAGATGTTGAAAAGCTGAGATGAACCACCCTATTATTTAGGGGTTGCGCTTAGTTTATACTTTGCGCTGAAATGAGGTTATTATCGACGGGGATAACGTCGCCGCCAATGACCTATTTTTTTGCAGTGATATATGTTGAATTATAGATTATTGTTGAACAAGATAAAACCTTATTATTATCCAACCGAATTGCTTTGGTTTGGAACCCCGACAAGTATGAACATCCCTTCCATAGGAAAACTTTTATGCGCCCAAGGCGGATAGAGTGAACGATCCTATCGTTCTTGCATGCAGTATTGATTAATACATGGTCCATGGGATGTACACCCTCGTGCCCGTAAGTTATGACGGTTTGCGGATGAAGTTCTGCTAAACCTATTCGAAACCATTTACATTCTTTCAGCTTATATATATATATATATAATTTTTATTACTTGTTGGACACTCAAATGCTCATCCTTGCTTAATTTAAATGTTTTCAGCTAAGTGTGAACAAGTAGAAGGCTCGGCTAAGAATAAAGGGAAACGACAGGTTGCAGAATAAATTCAATGCCATTTTATGTAATAGTTATCTTTATTAAGACAAGTATGATATATATTTCCTATCACGTATTGTGAGGAATGTATTAAAGGTTGCATACTTGGGATTTAGACTTTGATAAATATGTAAATTAAGTTGGTATCTATATTATTGTTATTATTATTAGTATTATTCCGCTCATAGAAATGGTATCGTAAATCACTGAGTTCGGGTTTCAAGTACCTTGATTTGGGGGCTTTATAAAGGGTGAGCAACAAGTTTTCCCAGCAAGTTTAAGTTCAAATGAAGATATATCATGATTGAAAAGAATAATAAGCTGACAAACTTTCAACAATATAATAATTGTGAACGAATATGAATCTATTTCCATAACTAAATGACTAAGTCAATAATGATGAATGGCCAACAATGAACATAAACAAATTTAACTGAACCAAATGGTAATGAAGGTGATCAGCCTTTCATACCTGATGAACATATACAACATGCACAATGTGTGAATCAATAAATCATAGATGTCATATAATCAACAATGATTAATCACGAACATGCTTTACAATAACAACTCGAGTTTGAGTTAGGACTTGCTCAATAAAAGAGTATAGGAACTTGCACAATATAAAACATTGCACATGTTAGGGAACTTGCATGTACCGTCGATTACTGCTATGCAATCTAATTCCGCTTCAATTGAAAGACCTATTATTGATAATATCGATCTCTCAATTAGAATAATGTCATAACTTCTACCACTGTTAATTACAATTATAATACAACTTAAACACATTACCACATATCCCTAACAGTCATTAGAACACATAAGACCTGGTATCAAGTCAAACTATTTCAGTCTGGTTTGATTTCGATAATATTTTGATGTCCCAATTGCCTTATCAGATAATTGTCGAGTTTATTTTTAATAAAACTCTACTTAAACGCTTTAGTATTATTTTAGATAATTTAATTATCAGTCATAACATTTTTCAGTAGCTCATAATAATTTTGAGATAATTATTATCATTTATACTGATTTTTTAATCATTAATATCATTTTTAAATGATTTAAATACCAAATAATTCCACCTTCATTAATATTTAATTAATTTCAAATATTAATGAAATCCATGTCACAATATTAAAAGTTATTTATAATAACTCGAGTATTTTTAAAACCTTAATATCACCTTTAAATAATTTTTAAAATAGTTAAAATCATTTTTAAATAACTCGCCATTAATATTAAAATATTAATGTATTTCATGTCAAAATATTAAAAGTTATATATTATAACTTAAAACATTTTAAAACCATTAAATCATTTTTAAATGATTTTTAAAACATTAAAACCATTTTTACACAATTTATTTAATATAATTATTAAATAAATTTATTATCATTATAATTAATTTATTAATGAAATCCATACCAAAATATTAAAAGTCATTCAATATAACATAAAATATTTTATAACACTTTAATATCATTTTAAATAATTTTTAAAATATTAAAATCATTTTCAACTAATTTATTTAATATCATTAATATTCAAATAAATTAAAATATTAATTAAATATATCTCAAATTATTAAAAGTTAATTTTTATAACTTCAAATAAATTTTAAAATTTAATTATGAATTTTTCATAATTATTTTCCATTTTTTTCTATTTATTTTAATTAAATAATTTATTTTTCAGTTAAATTGTCGCTAAAGGCCTATCGCAACAAAAATTAACGCTATAGGTGTTATTGAGCCTTGAAGAACACTCATGGTCAGTGTGTTGGTACTTACTTTGACCCTCTGTAATTCCTTGTTCATGATGTTTCTGGGCATGAGGGTGTATTACTTATGTAGTATTGATGTAATACTACATGTACTAACCAATTTCAGGATGAAACTACAACATATCATGAAGATATAAGCCATCAAACTCGCTGTCAGAGCTGTTCTTGAGTTTCTGGGTTACCCAGAAACTCAGACAGAGTTGAGGGTCCATTTTGGAGCCTTAATAACTTGGATCCTGAGCTTTCTTTAAGTGTTAAAGTGTCACACTTGTGTAGTTTATATGTCAAGGTACAAAAGTAATACACTTAGGTAGCTTAACAACATCACAGAAGCAAGATCTGGCTTGATCCAATCTTTAATTTCTTGCTCTTATGATCTGATCTTTGATAGCTAAGTGGTGTTCTTGGCTTAACTTTGGATTGAGTTTCTTTCCAAATTTCGTGGGTTAGAGAGAGGGAAAGTCTTGCCTAAGTTAGAAACTAAAGTAAGGATATTTTCTTACTTTAACTTTTTAGTCTTTGATTTCCATGGACAAGAATGTTGCTAGTGGCCAAGATGACTGATTGGTGTTGAATTAAACACATGGAAGATCTTGGATGATGAGTCGCCATGATTTGGTTTTATCCTTAACTTAAAAGTTAAGTAAAAGGGCATTTTGGTAATTTCGTACCTACTAAGGGTATTTTGTTCATTTCCCCATCAATTCAAAGGGTAATTTGGTCATTTCACATATATCACATAACTCTTAACCCTTAGGATTTTATACTTAGCATTTGAGTTCCCAAATTAGGGTTTAGAAATTCTCGATTAGGGTTTAGGATTTACAAAGCTGGAATTAGGGTTTCAAATCGATCATTAGGGTTTTCTAACTAAACATTAGGGCTCTTAACATAACATTAGGGTTTACCAATGTTATAATTTATCTAGTCAACACTTAACCCTTAATCACATATTGCACATACACATAATCTGTAACGACCCCAAAATTCATACCATTTAAATCTCCATTTCGGTCGTTAACCATACATTAAATCTCAAATTTTACATCATTATTCGATATTAAAAACACTAAAATTGCGGAATATTTAAAACTTTTTTACATTTCCTTCTTTCTTGCCCTGAATCGCAACCTTTATATTACATGTCTTTGATTCAATCTTATATCATGAATCGTTACAACAAAATGACTATACAAAGTCTTACATCATAACTAAATATCCATATATATTGGATAGCTCAACTTACAATTCAACAACATGTTACGTTCAAAATATGAAATACATTTCTCATAAAACATAAGTAATCTTCGTGAATATAGATCTCTATAACTCACTTAGCACATATCTTTACGTTAAAATCTTGACCTGCAAAAGTGGTTATTTGCAAGAGTGAGCTCGATGTACCCCAACAAAGTCTAACGGTTTCATGCATCACATAACACATAATAACATGCTCGATATACATCTCATTAAAGTAACACGGCATACATGTTTTTAATTCACATAGCAAATATAAAGATTGAGTTCCTTACTCAATCATCATTACTTAGCCAAAAAAATGCAGTCATATATCGACTTTAACATTTCATGATTTCAACATGCATAACATATCATGCAATTTAAAACAGTTCATCAAGTCCACGTAGAAAATAGGAACCGAAAGACTTGCCTTGATCGTTGTTTACCAATAATAGATTAACAGCTTACAGTTATCTGCACTTCACGTGCCCTACACAATTATATAATCATACACATCAACTATTAGTCACATAACAACACATAGTAATTATAATGTAAACTCTACTCCACATCTCATAATCTTTCCTATTAATTAGCACACAATGTTCAATTAGATTGTGTTAACTTTCAACTTATATCTCATTATATTTCATAATCGAAGTTCATTCAAGTACTTAAGTCTTGCTAGGACTACTTATTGGTTTTATATTAAACCATTTCATATCCTATAATATTCATTTCAATTGAATTGAAACACTTTTTAAGTTCATTAACACTTGGCACGACGTTTCGACGTTCAATCGTCACACGCCCGATTTGCCTCTCTTGTGTATGCTTACTATGATTCTATAATTTATCTAATACATTATTTATTGATTTTAAGCATCATTATATTTACTAACATACATGTTTTATAACTTAGGACATCATCATTTATCGTCAGGAGCACTACACATGCATATGTGCATGCCCAACGCCCTCCGATTGCCCCCGAAAACACAATAGTCCTAAAGATGACCATTTTGACTACTGTTACAGACCTCAAATTTAAAAACTTAAAGAACAGAAATTGTAGGTCTACTCATCTTAAATCACCTCAATCGGAGTTCGTATGAGAACGTTATAGTCATTTTACTACAGGAGGTCAAAACTGTCTAACTCAGACTACAATTCCAACGCTGGGGCGCGAGGACTAATCTAGCCAGTGGCGCCGAGGCACGAACTTTGGTGTTGGGGCGCGAATTTCAGCACTGGGGCGCGAAATTCTGGCGCTGGGGGCGCCGAAACTTGCAAAACTCAACCACGGGAGAACAGAACAACTAATTTTTTTTCTATTTAACACTGCTAACATCTGAATTAACATGCTAACTTATATAAATTACACATATACACACTACCCAACATGCATATACTAGTTTAAACCACTAAACAATAATTTTAGAAAACTTAAATCATTGTACGCACTGTTTTAAAAACCAAAACTCCATTATTGTCAGTTATTTAGCATAGTGAACACTGTCATACCAATTTGATTCCAAATTTAATTACTTTAACCTTTGATTCTCTGTAGTTCATACCCAATTAACCATTCGCAGTTCAATTTCACAATTTCACAATTAACATATACTAATTTTGATATTTCTACAAACCACGTTCATACGTGAATGTTTACTGTAAAAACTAATTCCTTTTCTTTAACACGTAACTAGCATACAATCTTGTCTATATGTATTAAACATACAATCACATATCTATATATTTAGTATAACAATTACAAAAACATGGTTTACCAAAATTTTGTAAAAAACCTTATACACAATGAAAAAGAAGAACATGGAGATATATTATAACGTAAAACATATATGAGTATCTAATATTAAGGTCATAGACATACCTTGTGTTGTTAAGAAATCTTATTAAACACTTAGACAGCTTGAAGAACTCAACGTTTCTCTAGAATCCCAGCCTTTTCTCTCTTGACTTCCTCTGACAATTCTCTCTAAAACCCTTTGTAACTTTTTCTATTTTCTTTTCTCAGTATTAGAGTGAAGCTACTAAGCGTAAACTAACTCATAGGCTAGCCAACGTAAATAATAATAACACACCTACTAATGACCTTATTAAAAATAGCAGTTACCAAACATATAACGTATAACTTGTATTTATATTTATTGATTTATTTTATGTATTAATCTATATTATTATAATTTAAAATTCAAAAGAAATCCAAAAGTCATAGGGCTTTGTTTGGCAAACTAATTCAAAACTACTTTAATTTATTTTAATAACTACTTATAATATAGCTATTTGTCACACTTCTAATTAATTAAGTTTTCATACTTAATTTAATTAATTCTAATAACAATTCATTGCATAATATAATAATTTATTTAATCATTATAAACTCTAACTTAATTATTAAATTAAATTAGAATATTATCTCATAATAATTAATTTCCTTAACTCATTAATTATTTATCAAACAAATAATTAACCAAATTAAATCGAATCAATTAAACAAATATTTATTCAAGGATAAACACATCCATTAAATATTTATATAATTCAATAAATATTTAAATATTATAATTAACAAAATCTGGATTGTTACATAATCACTTTCAGCTTTTAAACACTATAAATCCTTCGAAAAATTCTTATTCAATACTCTATTTCCAATCTAGATTTTATTATTTAACCCTTATTTAATCATTCAAGATTTTATTAATCTTATAAATTCTTAGGTTTTCACAAGAAGTGAGCCGTGTGAGGTTTGTGGTAAGAATCATCAGGGAATTTGTTTAAAAGGAAAAGGAGTGTATTTTAACTATGGCCAAGAGGAACCCATTACTTCCAATTGTCACAGTCCAAAGAAGATACAAGGTTGTTTTTTTTGTGGATCTTTAGACTGTCAGATCCGGAACTGCCCAAAGAAGAATGTGGATTAGGGAAGTAATAACAAAGGAACCAGTAGTGGAACACTGACGATCAAAGAACATGCTCAGCTGGGAAGACCGACGACACGCACTTTTAACCTGACGGTTCAAGACGTAGTGGCTACAAAGGAAGTGGTGACAGGTAAATATCTTATTTACTAGTATAAAATCGCACATATTATTTGGTAGATATCACTGTGAGGTGTTTCCATTTACGTATCCGAGTCACAGGTTGATATATCATGAGTCACAAATTAGTATAGTATATATAGAAATGAAGGAATTGAAGATACAACTTTAAAAAGCATTAGAACATAAGTATGTTTATGTGGGCTATGGTAAACCTTAAAGGTTTCAAACTATAACGAGAGAAAGAACAAGTTGCTAAATTTAGTAAAGGAATATTATTGTGAGTGAGATGTTGATACCTAAATATAACAGGTAAATATGAGCTATGTCAAGTCGAATGAGACTTGAGTTAAGAACGTATTGTTTGTCCCGAATTGGGATCAGAAAGAATAGATGAAGTAATAGACATAATTTGAATGTAAGGTCATAGTGATTCCGGGGACGGAATCCTTATAACGAGGGGAGAATGTCAGGACCCAGAATTTTAAACAATTCTATTTTTACGAATAACTTTTTTTATTAATATCAATATTGTTATCATT